>CAMZMU010000027.1:20679880-21214352 GCA_947311845.1 Poa pratensis | reverse complement strand
AATCCCAGCCTCCTTCACGCCGTCGGCCGCCTCGACCTCCTCCTACCTCCATGCTGCCGCTGGTAACTACCTGCTACCTCTCCATCTCCGCCCACAAGGTCCCAACTTCACCTATCGCGTCAGTTACCGTACAAAGGTACCTCCCTCTCCTGTTTTTGTAGATGACAGTGTGTGTCATGTGGTTAACCCAATGTTGAAGCTATTAGCATGTGCAGAACTAGCTGATTAATTCCCTACCCGCTTTCACTACGGGAAAATGACTCGCCGCCGATTGTCTCTACTTCGCTGAGTGCTAAAAGCGGGGGCAACTCGGCGAAGAGGCCTACGCCGACGCAGGACAAAGAACACTCGGTGAAGTTCAGACCACTCGGCAAAAGTATACTTCGCCGAGACCAGCACTCGGCGAAGAACCATTTTCTCGGCAACAACCAAAAAAGACATTGGGCAAAGCTGTGGTCACGGCGAAAAGGAGGGACACGTGGCACCAGACATGGGACCCACGGGCGTCGTGATGGAGCTGACCTTCGGCGAGTGTCCCACTCGGCGAAGATGTCACCGTAAAAAAATATTTAATGGAACTTTTCTTTGCCGAGTGTGTCGGTGGCCAGCACTCGGCAAAGTGTGGGCGGGAAACGAAATTTCGCCCCGCACCATTTCTTCGCCGGGTGGTTGTCTTCGCCGAGTGTTTCTCTCGGCGAAGAATGTGGGTGGGAAACGAAATTTCGCCCGCCCTTTCTTCGCCGGGTGTTGTCTTCGCCGAGTGTTTCTCGGCGAAGATGGTGGGCGGGAAAAATATTTTAGTTTCGCCCAAAACTTCGCCGAGTGGTTCATTTCGCCGAGTGTCCCTCTCGGCAAAGTGTGCGTTTTTCCCGCTCTTTTCACCACTCTTGCATCTCGCTTTGGCGCCCGTTTTCAGCCCTAACGACACATATAAATAGGCCACTTCTCAGACAGGTTACTCACTCGTGCTCAAACACAAAACATTCGGTCTCCCTAGCTACGTCCTACAGTGAATGCAAGGCATTCGAGCGTGAATCACTGTAGGGCTGTAGCTAGGGGAAACCGGGTGTGTTCGTTTCAGCGTGAATCTCTGGAGGAGATCGATGTGGAGTTCTGGTGAGTCTGAACACCCCGAGTGTGGGCATTGGTGTTGTCTCGCACTCCCGGCATCGTCAAGCTGGAGGAGAAGTGGAGCGGGCGCGCACTCATGGCGACAGTGGGAGGTAGCCGGCCATCCGGTGTCGCCGGAGATGCTCGTGGGGGCGGTGGTGGTGCAGTGCGGTGTGAACCGCCGCAACGTCAAGGTGAGGTTTGCGCTCCGCCATTCGACTTCTTCGTGCGCTTCCGCTTGAGCGAGGACTGCACTCATGTCCTCCATGCCTCCCCCGGCCTCGTCGTCAACGGCGAGACGCTCGCGATGAGCCGCTGGCATCGTGGGCATGGAGGGCGGGCATCGGAGCTGCCGTACCTAACGAAGCTGAGGTTTGAGAGGTTCCCACGGGAGGTGTGGGAGCCCCAGGCCGTGAACCAGTTCATCAACAGGCTAGGTGGGCAGCTTCACACACCACACTTATCCGACACGAAGGTTATACTCTTCTGGGTGGAAACTCACATTTCGGGTGGAACGATGGAACCATGTGAAAACATGGGGCCAAAATGGGTTCCAAATATTCATATGACCTAACCAAACACAACCAAGTATAAAAGTCCTTGTAGCTACCCCTTTCGACGCCCGTGGAAGGGGTAGACACACGGTTGACTTCCGGTCAACTTTGGGGGGTTTCGACGGAACCGGGGGCCGCGGAGCGTCGGAATCACACCAAAAACTAGGTGGTGTACTATCCTATGTGTTAGAGTGTGGTGGGAGGTTTCAAGAGCCAACATGAGACTCCGAGGTGTGACCGGCTTCACACACCACACTTATCCGACACGAAGGTTATGCTCTTCTGGGTGGAAACTCCCATTTCGTGGAACGGATGGAACTATGTGAAAACATGGGGCCAAAATGGGTTCCAAATGTTCATATGATCTAACCAAACACAACCAATAAAAAGTCCTTGTAGTACCCCCTTTTGACCCCGTGGAAGGGGTAGACGACACGGTTCACTTCCGGTCAACTTTGGGGGGGGGGGGGGGGGGGGTCGACGGAACCGGGGGCCGCGGAGCGTCGGAATCACACCAAAAACTAGGTGGTGCACTATCCTATGTTAGAGTGTGGTGGGAGGTTTCAAGAGCTAACATGAGACTCCGAGGTGTGACCCGGCTTCACACACCACACTTATCCGACACGAAGGTTATGCTCTTCTGGTTGGAAACTCCCATTTCGGGTGGAACGGATGGAACCATGTGAAACATGGGGCCAAAATGGGTTCAAATGTTCATATGACCTAACCAAACACAACCAAGTATAAAAGTCCTGTACTAGCAACCCCTTTCGACGCCCGTGGAAGGGGTAGACGACACGTGACTCCCGATTAACTTTGGGGGGTTTCGACGGAACCGGGGGCCCGGAGCGTCGGAATCACCACAAAAACTAGGTGGTGCACTATCCTATGTGTTAGAGTGTGGTGGGAGGTTTCAAGAGCCAACATGAGACTCCGAGGTGTGACCGGCTTCACACACCACACTTATCCGACACGAAGGTTATGCTCTCTTCTGGGTGGAAACTCCCATTACGGGTGGAACGTATGGAACCATGTGAAAACATGAGCCAAAATGGGTTCCAAATGTTCATATGATCTAACTAAACACAACCAAGTATAAAAGTCCTTGTAGCTACCCCCTTTCGACACCCGTGGAAGGGTAGACGACATGGTTGACTTTCCGTCAACTGTGGGGGTTTCGACGGAACCGGGGGCCGCGGAGCGTCGGAATCACACCAAAAACTAGGTGGTGCACTATCCTATGTGTTAGAGTGTGGTGGGAGGTTTCAAGAGCCAACATGAGACCCGAGGTGTGACCAGCTTCACACACCACACTTATCCGACACGAAGGTTATGCTCTTCTGGTGAAACTCCCATTTCGGGTGGAACGGATGGAACCATGTGAAAACAGGGGCCAAAATGGGTTCCAATGTTCATATGACCTAACCAAACACAACCAGTATAAAAGTCCTTGTAGCTACCCCCTTTCGACGCCCATGGAAGGGGTAACGACACGGTTGACTCCCGGTCAACTTTGGGGGGGGGGGGGTTTCGACGAAACCGGGGGCCGCGGAGCGTCGAAATCATACCAAAAACTAGGTGGTGCACTATCCTATGTGTTAGAGTGTGGGTGGAGGTTTCAAGAGCAAACATGAGACTCCGAGGTGTGACCGGCTTCACACACACCACACTTATCCGACACGAAGGTTAGCTCTCTGGGTGGAAACTCCCATTTCGGTGGAACGGTTGGAACCATGTGAAAACATGGGGCCAAAATGGGTTCCAAATGTTCATATGACCTAACCAAACACAACCAAGTATAAAAGTCCTTGTAGCTACCCCCTTCGACGCCCGTGGAAGGGGTAGATGACATTGGTTGACTCCTGGTCAGCTTTGGGGGGTTTCGACGGAACCAGTGCCGCGGAGCGTCGGAATCACACCAAAAACTAGGTGGTGCACTATCCTATGTGTTACAGTGTGGTGGGAGGTTTCAAGAGCCGACATGAGACTCCGAGGTGTGACCGCTTCACACCCACACTTATCCGACATGAAGGTTATGCTCTTCTGGGTGGAAACTCCCATTTGGGTGGAACGGATGGAACCATGTGAAAACATGGGGCCAAAATGGGTTCCAAATGTTCATATGACCTAACCAAACACAGCCAAGTATAAAAGTCCTTGTAGCTACCCCCCTTTCGACGCCCGTGGAAGGGGTAGACGACACGGTTGACTCCCGGTCAACTTTGGGGGTTTCGACGGAACCGGGGCCCGCGGAGCGTCAGAATCACACCAAAAACTAGGTGGTGCACTATCCTATGTGTTAGAGTGTGGTGGGAGGTTTCAAGAGCCGACATGAGACTCCGAGTGTGACCGGCTTCACACACCACACTTATCCGACACGAAGGTTATGCTCTTCTGGTGGAAACTCCCATTTCGCGTGGAACGATGGAACCATGTGAAAACATGGGGCCAAAATGGGTTCCAAATGTTCATATGACCTAACCAACACAACCAAGTATAAAAGTCCTTGTAGCTACCCCCCTTCGACGCCCTGGAAGGTAGACGACACGGTTGACTTCCGGTCAACTGTGGGGGGGTTTCGACGAACCGTGCCGCGGAGCGTCGAATCACACCAAAAACTAGTGGTGCACTATCCTATCTGTTAGAGTGTGGTCGGGAGGTTTTAAGAGCCAACATTAGACTCCGAGGTGTGACCGGCTTCACACACACACTTATCCAGCACGAAGGTTATGCTCTCACCGTAGGAAAAACCAATTCTATGGATCCTTATTCTGTGCGCACCATTTAGCCGTGCGCCACAAAATAAGATTCTGTGGCGCACCCTAGCTGGTGCGCCACAGAATAAGCCTATTCGTGGCGCATCTATGCCTGGTGCGCCACAGAATAACCTTATTCTGTGGCGCACGGGTAGCGGTGCGCCACAAAATATGTGCGGGCCCACACCCAGGCACGGTCAGCCAGTTTTGGCCCTATTCTGTGGCGCACATGTCAGATGCGCACAGAATAGGCTTATTCTGTGGCGCACCCACGGCCATGCGCCAGAGAATAGGCTATTCTGTGGCGCATCAGCACTGGTGCGCCACAGAATAGGGATTCTGTGGCGCACAAGATTCACATGCGCCACAAAAATGTACAGATATTTTCAGATCTGATCGATCCAGTTTCTCTCTCCTCCTTGGTCAAACCACTCTGCCTTATCTCCACAAATACGCTGCCTTATTTTTTTTTTGAATTTAATACGCTGCCTTATCTCCTCCCCCAGGGGAAGGAAAGAAGCGAATCAATCCATATATACTTTGCGGACGATTTGTCTGTGTGATCCTTCCGCCATCCAAGGTTTTCGTTGGTTGCGTTGCGTCGTCCGGGAGGAGGAGAAGAAGCAAGTCCAGAGTCGCTGCCTCGCGGGATTGGATCTTGACTTGGCTGTTGTCTCGCACGGCAGCAGCACCAGCACACCAACGGCGTCGTCCAAGAAGATGCGGGCGCTGGAGGACGACCTGTTCCCGTCCACTCCCCGGCAAGGTGAAGATCGAGCGGTGGGGGGCGCGATGAACCGGCAGCTGCAACCGCTGCTTCGCCTCCACCTCCACCATGTTCCTCTGGGCGCTCTTCCTCGTTGCCATGACCGCCTCCTACCTCAGCTTCCAGTCCTTCGTCGACACCTCCTCCCGCTACTTCGCCGCATCCTGGGGCGGCCTCCACTGGAGCGCCAGATCCGCGCCTCCGCCGCGCCCCGCCGCCCGCCCGGGTCCGCCCACGGTGCCGGCATGTCCGTCCTCGTCACCCCGCGCGTCCGGGTTCGTCGGCGCGCACTGCGCGCTCGCGCTACGGAAGCGCGGCGACGGCGTCGTCGGCATCGACAACTTCAACGCCTACTACGACCCGTCCCTCAAGAAGGCCCCAAGGCGCTGCTGGCCTCCCACGGCGTGTACGTCGTCGAGGGCGACATCAACGATGCGCGCCTCCTCGCCAAGCTCTTCGACGTCAACGCGGTGGCCGCTCTTTTTTTTTTTAAACCTGAAAACGATATTCTGTGGCGCACCGGGCTGGGTGCGCCACAGAATAGCCACTATTCGTGGCGCACCAGGTGGTGCGCCACAGAATAGCTATTTTGTGGCGACTATTCTGTGCGCACCACCCATGCGCCACAGAATAGGTTTTTGGTGCGCCACAGAATAGGTTTTCTGTACTAGTGTCTTCTGGGTGGAAACTCCCATTTCGGGTGGAACGGATGGAACCATGTGAAAACATGGGGCCAAAATGGGTTCCAAATGTTCATATGACCTAACCAAACACAACCAAGTATAAAAGTCCTTGTAGCTACCCCCTTTCGACGCTCGTGGAAGGGTAGACGACACGGTTGACTTCTGCAACTTTGGGGGTGGGGGTTCGATGGAACCGGGGGCCGCGGAGCGTCAGAATCACACCAAAAACTAGGTGGTGCACTATCCTATGTGTTAGAGTGTGGTGGGAGGTTTCAAGAGCCAACATGAGACTCCGAGGTGTGACCGGCTTCACACACCACACTTATCTGACACGAAGGTTATGCTCTTCTGGGTGGAAACTCCCATTTCGGGTGGAACGGATGGAACCATGTGAAAAAATGGGGCCAAAATGGGTTCCAAATGTTCATATGACCTAACCAAGCACAACCAAGTATAAAAGTCCTTGTAGCTACCCCCTTTCGACGCCTGTGGAAGGGGTAGACGACAGGGTTGACTTCCGGTCAACTTTGGGGGGTTTCGACGGAACCGGGGGCCGCGGAGCGTCGGAATCACACCAAAAACGAGGTGGTGCACTATCCTATGTGTTAGTGTTGTGGGAGGTTTCAAGAGCCAACATGAGACTCCAAGGTGTGACCGGCTTCACACACCACACTTATCAGACACGAAGGTTATGGTCTTCTGGTGGAAACTCCCATTTCGGGTGGAACGGATGGAACCATGTGAAAACATGGGGCCAAAATGGGTTCCAAATGTTCATATGCTAACCAACACAACCAAGTATAAAAGTCCTTGTAGCTACCCCCTTTCGACGCCCATGGAAGGGGTAGACGACACGGTTGACTCCCGGTCAACTTTGGGGGGGGGGGGGGTTCGACGGAACCGGGGCCGCGGAGCGTCGAAATCATACCCAAAAACTAGTGGTGCACTATCCTATGTGTTAGAGTGTGGTGGGAGGTTTCAAGAGCAAACATGAGACTCCGAGGTGTGACCGGCTTCACACACCACACTTATCCGACACGAAGGTTATGCTCTTCTGGGTGGAAACTCCCATTTCGGGTGGAACGGATGGAACCATGTGAAAACATGGGCCAAAATGGGTTCCAAATGTTCATATGACCTAACCAAACACAACCAAGTATAAAGTCCTTGTAGCTACCCCTTTCGACGCCGTGGAAGGGGTAGACGACACGGTTGACTCCCGGTCAACTGTGGGGTGGGGGTTTCGACAGAACCGAGGCCGCGGAGCGTCGGAATCACACCAAAAACTCGGTGGTGCACTATCCTATGTGTTAGAGTGTGGTGGGAGGTTTTAAAATAATTAAAAATATATCTGATTTCCAAATTTATTTGAAGCATGTCAACTGAATTCAATATTACTTCGCCGAAAGGGGAACTCGGTGAAGGAAGGGCCATCTCGGTGAAGTTTTAGCTTGGCCGAGTGGGGTACTCGGCGACGAGCGGACTCGGTGACGTTTTCGTGGTGACTTAGGCAAATTTGGTCCGGGCAGGTCAAAAAAATCCCCAATCCCCCGCGCCCTTCCCCGTTCGTGCTCTCGAGCCCATCACGACGCCGCACCGCCGCCCCCTTCACGCCGCCGTCTTGCCCCGCACCCACCCTCAACCCCCACATCACCGCCCTCGCCGCGCCCAACCCACCCCCAAACCCCCACACATCACCGCCGGCGCCCCTCCTTCTCTGCCGGCCGCGGCAATGGCGGGAGGCACCAGCTAGCCTCGCCGCCGCTCGACCTCCTCCGCTACCACGCGCCCTGCGCCGTGCCCCGTGCTTCCCTCTCTCCCAGCTCGTCTAGGTCGGTAGCAGCACCACGGGCAGCGCCCCCTCCTCCAGAGCAGGTCTCGCCCCGCCCATCTCGTCCAGGTCGGCAGCAGCACCACGGGCAGCGCCCCTTCCTCCAGGAGCAGGTCTCCGCGCGCCCATCTCGTCCAGGTCAGCAGCAGCACCACGACCGGCATCCTCCTCCAGCCACTGTAAGGTTTCTTCCATTCTTCTTGTACCTTGAGAAGATAGAGGTTAGAAAAATGTAGAGATTAGAGAGGTGGAGTTGTACCTTGCCGTGGGATTAGAGGGCATTGGACCAGTAGGAGCGTCTCGTCTCTAGTTAGTTTGTAATTCTAGTTCTTCTGGTCAAGTACAGCAGCAGCTAGTTCTTTTCTAGCTAGTTAGTTGTTAATTGTAGTTGTTTTTTATTTGTGCAGGACATGGATCGAATTTGTCCAGGAGCGTCGTCACATGGTAGGATCTTGGTGTACGTCCCCTATAGGCTTTGCCGATCACGCTTCAAGGGTAAAGATATATTTCCTATCTTCCAATGTAGTGTATTTATTTTGTAGCTCACCAAACTAGTCGCGTAACCTAGCGTCTCCCGTTCGGAAGGGTTATGGTTAATAAAGATGAAACTCTTTGTATATTTATGTGTACGCCTTGTCAAGGTATTCATTATATACAAAGAGCTGTTTGTATATATTTTTGTGTTAAAATAGGTGATTCCTCAGTGGCTAGCGCCAGAAGCCTTGCTACAAGAAGATTGTAGACAAGTGGGTCGGATTGCGTTCAAGAGGAAGCACGAGGACGCATCGGATCGGCGAAAGATGGTAGGCGAAACCCACCGTCAAGGCCCCTCTCACTCGACGGCGTTATTGCACACAAGGTAGGAAATTATATTTGTTCTTTCCATACAAGTTTTTATTTATGTGCTATCTTTTATTATTTCACCTGACCTCAATTGTATGTTTCCTTTTGATGTCATTTAATTGTAGGAGAAAAAGGAGGCCGAAATTGACTAAGATGCAAGCATTCATGAGACCTGGAGGCCAAAGGTACTGGAAGCGAATAAACCCTTGGAAGAACTGGATCAGCACCACCGCGGGAATCAGACGGTTAACTACTGCTCCAAGTTCAAGGAGATCCACGGTGAGACTTCTGATCCTTTGACCCGCGTTCACCCCATGGTTGCTATGTGCGCGGGGACAAGGTAAGCTGAATGGCCGGCCTTATATTGGCGGAGCTTGCTTCGAGTCTTCGGGCACTGGTGGATCACTTGCCGAGATGCGTGCTCGCCGTACGAGCTCAGCGCCCGAGATCGAGCGCCGCCCAAGGGTCGGACTTGGAAGGATGGCTGCATTGGAGGTATGTATGTCGTTTTTGAACCTTCTTTTCCACTATCTACATGTTTCCATTGCGATGACCGCTTCTTACATGGTTGCAATCCCGTAGGCCGAAACTTGAGAAGGCTAGGGCCGCCGCGGCGGAGGCTACTGCGAGGGCGCAGCAACAGAACAGAGGGCGCAGGCAACAGATGAGAATGTGGTGCAAATGCAGACTTACCTCCAGGCGGTAGTGGCAGTAAGTGCATTCACTTTTTCTTTCAACTAAGCCATGTGCTTGAACTTTGCAAACTTAAACTCGTCTTCGGTATGCAGAGGTTGCCCGCGCGAATCCGTCGCTTCCTCCTCTTCCTCCACTAGCCCCCCTCCTCTTGGTAAGTTGTCTTGAAACTAGCTCGGTAACAATTATCTTTTCTTTTTTGCTTATTCGCTAATGCAAATCTTCATAGGACAATCGATCGGCTGGATCCCACACTCCCGCGGATGGTGAAGGAGGGAATGTGGAGACATAGAGAATGGTGTAGACGAGGAGCAAGCCAACGTCGGCGCCATCGACCTCCAACAGGCCCGAGTGACTCTAGGTAAGCTCAGGTCCCAATATATATATGTCACTCACACTCTAATATCTATATGTCAATACTTGCATACACTGTTTTTACGACCGCAATACATAACAGATATTTCTTAGCATACAGTAAAAACAAAAGAATGGTTATGGTCCAGTTTTAGACGTGGTTAAAGAATATCAATAAAACTAAAGCATACCTTATCTATACATCAAATCTTTCTTAGCAGATATTTGGAATGCCTTTTATGAACCATAACTTTGGTTTTTGGTCACATGCATAGTGTGCTGCTACAAAATATTTATGTGCTCCTTTAATTAGATATTTTTATGACGTGAGGTCTTACGCTGTGGTTTTACCAATCAACTGGTTCACCTTTTGGCCACTGTAGCTTAATTATACGTGTTCTTGAATTGGTGCTTTCGTTTTGCTGCAATTTCCTTGATTCAGTTAGAAGCGTGATATGCATCAAGACCCCACTTGATCGATCAGTTTTGATGTAGTGCAACATAGGCACACAACACCAAGTGGCCCAATGACAGAGCAAGAGTCAAGCTCTACATGATAAGGTGAATTCGCTCCTATTTGTGTGATCTCGATACCCCTTTGAATGGTTTGCTACTTCATTCCGATACCTTGTGCATACTCAGGCATGACCCTCTTGAAGATCTCCAAGGAAGTGTAGAAGTTGGACAAGAATCGGGCCAAGAAGACAAAGGAGAAGGAGAGAAGAATGGAACAAGTCCCAGGCGGTGGTACTACCGCCCCAGAACCAGCCGAGCCAGCCGCGTCCCCACCGGAGGCCAGCCGAGCCAGAAGAAGCTGGGCGGTACTACTGCCGAAGCCACCGCCGAAATCAGCCCTCTGTTCGTTCGCCCGGCAGCTCCAGCGGTACCGTAGCGGTAGTACCGCCGCCAGTGGTACTACCGCTGGGCCTGGCGGTACTACCGCTGCCGTTGACTTCGAAAACAGTTCGAGGCCCGCCCAGCGGTACTACCGCTGCGGCGGGAACCTGGCGGGTTGAGGGCCCTTGTCTCCTCACTTATCCTACCTTATCCTACCTAGACTATAAATAGAACCTCCCCATCTAGATCTAGGGTTAGACTATGATTTGGGAACTAAAGTAGAGCCTTGCTCCTTCTTCTCAAAGTGTCTCCTTCCTCCTATGGAGATGAATCAAGACCTCCACATGTGGAGATGAACCAAGGCCTCCTCTTGAGGAGAAGATCCCTGCGTGGATACCAAGGCTCCGCTTGTAGTTGCGATTACTTGCTAATCTTCTCTTAGGTGATTGGGTTGGTTGGATTGACCAATTGGACAAACAATCCTAAGAGTAAGGTGTGCTTGGGAGAGGAGGATTGGGGGCTGCCCTCGGGGATTTGTTACCAGTCGATTCTTGCCGGGTTGCTACTTGCTATTTACCCTTGTGTGTTTGATTTCCCCTCTTTGTGTTCATCGTTCTTCGCGTGTTCTTCGTGTTCATCCTTCCCTCCGCACAAATCCGTGAAAATCGGGACCTACCCGCATCATATGGTATCAGAGCTCTAGGTTGACACGGATTTGTTTTGTGTTTCCACCAAATCCACCAAATTTTTCTTCGTTTTTGAGAAATTCGAAAATTTCCACCAAAAATAGCCTTGCCTTGATTCGAGCCGATCTGTCGATTCGTTGCGTTTTTGGTAGTTTTTGTCCATGGATCTGTTGCTTTAGGACCCCCTCCACCTTTGTTTGCGTTCCCTAGCCTCAATTTTGCCATTTCCCACGAATTCGAGGAAGTTTTGGAGCCCAATCGCCCAATTCGAGTCAAAATCGCGCAGATCGCGCGCTACGGTACCGCAGCTACGCGGTACTACCGCCAGGGCAATTTTTCAGAAATTTTTTCTTTTCCTCGGTTCGTTTTTGGCATTTCCTCTTTGGTTTGAGTCCTTTCTTGGTGTGCCTACGTCTACGACATCGACAAGCTTCCGCAGCAACGCATCATCAACGCCAAGCGACGGCCACCAAGGACTCGACATTCCCCCACCATCATATTCCGTTGTGAGCCCTTCTTCCTTTCGCGCAACTTAACCTATTGGACTAGCTCGGTGATATTGCGAGGCATTGCACGTGTTGAGTGTTTGTCTTCAAGTATTGGCGAGTGTGTATCGTTAGAGAGCTTGGCACTAGCAAAAGAGAAGGAATCATCGTCAAAAAGCAAAAATCAAAAAAAAAAGAAAAGAATCAAGTGGTGCCAAGTTCATCTCTTGTAGGTTGCGACAAAGCTAAGACCGCCAAAGTGAGTGTGAGTGTTAACTCTTGTGCAAATCCGTTGCCCACAAAAAGCAATTGAGCTAGCGTCCTTCTTGTGTTGGGTGACATTTGAGCACGTAGTCTTCGTTAGGTTGTCTATCTTCGAGTGCTCGCCCTTTGGTCGCCCAACCCCATTATTCGCTTTTGTGTGTGTTTCTTGATACTTTGTGGTTGGAGTTTCTTTGGTAATTTGATCATTGTGGATTTTCTCTACCTTTGACAATATACTTGTCGGCGGGTTTGCTTGTTTCGTTTGCCACTTCATACCTTCCTATCCTCATAAGTGTGTGTGTTGGGTGTTAGAACCGGATACTCTCCTCTCAAGCCACATTATACTTGGGATATAGTTTGTCTTGGTTTTTCCTTACCACATATCTCACTTGTTCTTGAAAATGTTTAGGGGAAGTACAAACGGAAGCTCAAGCTCGGATGAGGAAATCCATGGTGGAGTTCGCGGTGATCATGGCTATGTCACCAATCCGAGTTCGTCGGTCTTCGACACCTTGTTCGTGATGGCTTAGGCCGCTACGAGCGCCGTCTCCAAACTCATGATGCCAACTTCAACGAAATCAATGCGAACATGGAGCGGATGACCGAAGCTATCAACAACCTTGCGCGACAACGAGCTCCTTCACGCTCAAGCCGTACAAGAAGCACCTCAAGGTCGACACAAGCACATCATGGACGTCATGAACCTCGACAAGAACGTCAACATGATTCAAGGAGCGACGCCCATGAACGACCTCCTCCTATCGTTGAACAACCACATGATCTTCACGCGAACAATGCCAATGCGCATCAAGAACAACCTCACCAAAATGATGATCGTCGCGCACGCATACCATCACCACCACCGCCACGACGTGATCGTCATGACCCATTGGCTAATGACAATGGCGTTCCGGGTGCGAATGACTTTGGTGAACAAGGACGTCACCCCGTCATCCTCCAAGGCCACGTCATCAACCATGACAATGCGAACAATGTCGAGCAACCCGTTCCTCAACAAGAGCTACCTCCTCAACATGCGCCTCGTCAAGAGCTTCCTCATGATCGTCACCAACACCAACGTTCCGAGTCAAGTGATAACGAGTCAAGCCAACACAATGGTGATGGACTCAACCGAAGGAGACGTGGACGTGCATTCCCACGTGGTGGCCACGTGACGACTATGATGACTTGACCAACGTCCGCTTTGACATACCCAAGTTCTACGGCACAAGTGATCCGGAAGCTTACTTCTCATGGGTACTCAAGGTTGACAAGATCTTCCGTGTGCAACGCTTCTCCGACAAAAAGAAGGTTGCCTTAGCCTCGATGGAGTTTGAAGAGTATGCTCTCTTGTGGTGGGAACAACTACAAGATGCTCGCGTCGCTAACCACCAACAACCAATTGACACTTGGGTTGAAATGAAAGAAACCATGTACAAGCGCTTCGTGCCAAGCCATTACACTAGAGACTTATACAAGAAGTTGCAAGAGTTGAAGCAAGGTTTGAAGTCGGTTGACGAGTACTACAAGGAAATGGAAATCTCCATGATGAGAGCCAATGTCAACGAGTACGAAGAGCAATCCATGGCTCGTTTCATGAATGGCCTCAACTATCCCATCAAGAAGATCGTGGAGTTCCAACCATATGCCTCTTTGGTAGCTAGTACATCAAGCTTCCAAGGCCGAGCGCCACGTGCTTGAAGAGCTCAAATACCTCAAGACAAAGGCATTCTACGCCAACAAGCCTTCTTCGTCAACTCCTACACCTTCACAAGCTCTTCCTCAAGCGAACACTCGAGGTCCTCCAAGAGTCTCTACTTCGACACCTCAAGCGCCTCAACCTTTCAAGAAAGTACCTCCCTCCAAGGCGCCTCAAGGATCTTCGTCCGGCACAAGACTTTGCAATGTTACAAGTGCGGCGGACAAGGGCACAAATCTTTTGAGTGCACCAACAAGAAGGTCATGATCATCAATGACATGGGAGAGTATGAATCTATGAGTGAAGATGAGTACAATGCTTTGAACAAGGTCGCCACAATGCAAAGTGCTCAAGAAGAAGAAATGAGATATTGTGATGGCGACAACAAAACCCTTCCTTGGTTGTGGCAAGAGCTTTAACCACCAATGTTCAAGTAGAAGAAGACCAAAGATGCAACTTGTTTCAACAGAGCGGGAGTCAATGGAAAGTCCATCAAGGTCATCATAGATGGTGGAAGTTGCCACAACCTAGCGAGCAAAGAACTTTGTGATAAGCTCAACTTGAAGTTCAAGAAGCACCCACATCCTTACCATGTGCAATGGTTGAGTGATACCGGAGCCGTCAAGATTCAACACATGGTGCAAGTGTCCTTCAAGATTGGAGCCTATGAAGATACGGTTGATTGTGATGTTGTGCCTATGAACGTTTGTCACTTACTCCTTGGGCGTCCATGGCAATTTGACAAGGGTGCTATGCATGATGGACGAACAAACTACTATAGCTTCAAGAACAACGACAAGACCTTCGTCCTTCGTCCCATGACACCAAGTCAAGTCATCGCCGACAACGCCAAGACCATTGCAAGGGCACAACAAGATCGTTCGTCTAGTGAGATGAGTGGTGAGCGAGAGATCCACCAAAAGTGAGTGAGAGCCACAAGCCAAATGAGTGTGACACTTCAAAGAGAGTTCCCACAAAACTTACACTATTTGCCACAAAGAGAGAGATGAGGGAGTTGAGAGAAAACCCATCCACCCTACACTATGTGCTCATATGCAAGGGTGAAGTTTCTATGACTAACACTTTCACAAACCTTCCTCCTTCTTTGTTGTCTCTTTTGAAGGACTTTGAAGATGTCTTCCCTCAAGACGTGCCACCGGGACTACCTCCTCTACGCGGAATCGAGCACCGCATCGACCTTGTTCCCGGCGCACCGCTACCAAACCGCGCTCCTTACCGCACCAACCCCGAAGAAACAAAGGAGATCGAGCGGCAAATACAAGAACTTCTTGCCATGGGACATATCCGCGAGAGCTTGAGTCCGTGCGCCGTGCCCGTCATCTTGGTACCCAAGCACGACAACACTCTTCGCCTTTGCATGGATTGTCGCCCCATCAACGCCATAACCGTTCGGTATCGCCATCCTATCCCTCGACTTGATGATATGCTCGATGAGCTTTGTGGTTCCGCTATATTCTCCAAAATTGATCTTAAAGTGGATATCACCAAATACGCATGTGTGAAGGTGATGAATGGAAGACCGCATTTAAAACTAAGCTTGGTCTTTATGAGTGGCTCGTCATGCCATTTGGTCTTTCCAATGCACCTTCTACTTTATGCGTCTCATGAATCATGTTTTGCGTCCTTTATTGGCAAATTTGTTGTGGTATACTTTGACGACATCCTTATCTATAGCAAGTCTTTGGAAGAGCACACTTCTCATGTTGCTCAAGTTTTGTTGGTTCTTCGCAATGAAAAGCTTTATGCAAACTTTCTAAGTGCACTTTTGCCACCAACAAACTTGTTTTCTTGGGTTTTGTTGTTTCTTCGGATGGAGTTGAAGTTGATGATGCAAGATACAAGCAATTCGGACTTGGCCTTTTCCGACATCACTTGAGGAGTTGAGACGTTTTCTTGGTTTTGCCGGATTTTACCGCCGTTTCATCAAGGATTTTTCCACAATTGCTTGCCCCCTCCATGAACTTACAAAGAAGAATGTACCTTTCATTTGGGGCAATGCACATGATTTTGCTTTCAATGAGCTCAAACGGTTATTAACCGAAGCACCACTCCTTGCCCTTCCGGATTTCTCTAAGACATTTGAGATTGAATGCGATGCAAGTGGATTGGGCATTGGTGGAGTGCTTATGCAAAATGGTAGACCCATCGCATACCATAGTGAGAAACTAGATGGAGCTCGCTTGAATTACCCCATTTATGACAAAGAGTTATTTGCTTTGGTTCGTGTTTTGGATGTGTGGCAACATTACCTTCGTCCTAAGGAATTTGTCATTCATTCCGACCATGAATCCTTGAAATATTTGAAAAGTCAAACAAATTTGAACAAAAGACATGCTAAGTGGGTTGAGTTCATTGAGTCTTTCACTTTTGTAATCAAATACAAGAAAGGTAAAGACAATGTGGTCGCGGATGCTCTATCCCGCAAGGCCAACCTACTTACACGTCTTGACATTAGTGTCTTGGGTTTGGATGAGATTAAAGAGTTGTATGCTACCGATGCTTTCTTTGGAGACATTTTCGCTCAATGTTCGGAGCACAAAGGAATTGGTGATTTCTATTTGCACAAAGGTTTCTTGTTTAAGGCTAACAAACTATGTATACCCGAGTCTTCGCTTCGTTTGGTCCTTTTGAAGGAATCTCATGGAGGATCACTCATGGGTCATTTTGGACGCGACAAGACCTTTGCGATGCTCTCCACAACTACTATTGGCCAAGGATGTACCGGATGTGAACCGCTTGGTGCGACGATGTTCAACATGTCTCAAAGCTAAGTCTACTCTAAACTCTCATGGTTTATACACACCTTTGCCTATTCCACATCACCCATGGTCCGATATAGCTATGGATTTTGTCTTAGGACTCCCACGCACTAAAACAAACAAGGATTCCATCTTTGTCGTCATTGATCGCTTCTCTAAAATGGCACACTTTATACCTTGCAACAAGAGCGACGATGCTTCACACATTGCTACTTTGTTTTTCAGGGAAATCGTCCGTCTTCATGGAGTGCCCAAGACCATTGTGTCGGATCGTGACGTCAAGTTCGTGAGCTATTTTTGGAAGACTTTGATGGCCAAGATGGGAATCAAGCAACTATTCTCCACCGCATACCACCCTCAAACCGATGGCCAAACCGAAGTGGTGAACCGAAGCCTATCCACACTCCTTCGTGTGTTGATCAAGCCTAACTTGAAGAATTGGGAAGAGTGCATCCCACACGCCGAGTTCGCCTACAATCGAGCACTACACGCGCAACAAAGAGAACACCCTTCGAGGTTCTATGGCTCCAACCCCTACACCGCGCGACATGCTACCACTTCCACTCCGAGCAAGTAACATGGACTTCGACAAGCGCCGCTACATGAAGAAACTACATGAAGACACAAGGGCCACGCTAGAGAAGCATAAGGAAGACCATGCTACGAAGATGAACAAGAACAAGCGCCCCATGATCTTTGAAGAAGGAGACCTTGTTTGGCTACATCTACGCAAGGACCGCTTCCCCGATGAAAGAAAGTCTAAGCTCGCGCCAAGAGGAGATGGTCCTTTCAAGGTTCTCAAGCGCATCAACGACAACGCATACAAGATCGACATACCAAAGTCCAAGTACGGCGTTCACAACACCTTCAACGTCGCCGACATCTCACCTTACCTTGGTGACCCAAGTGATGATGAGGACGAAGAGTCGAGGACGACTCTTTCCCAAGGGGGGGGAGATGATGTAGTGCAACCTAGGCACACAACACCAAGTGGCCCAATGACAAGAGCAAGAGTCAAAGCTCTCATGATAAGGTGAATTCGCTCCTATCTGTGTGATCTCGATACCCTTTGAATGGTTGCTACTTCATTCCGATACCTTGTGCATACTCAGGCATGACCCTCTTGAAGATCTCCAAGGAAGTGTAGAAGTTGGACAAGAATCGAGCCAAGAAGACGAAGGAGAAGGAGAGAAGAATGGGAACAAGTCCCAGGCGGCGGTACTACCGCCAGTGGCGGCGGTACTACCGCCCCAGAACCAGCCGAGCCAGACGCGTCCCCACCGGAGGCCAGCCGAGCCAGAAGAAGCTGGGCGGTACTACCGCCCCACCGGGCGGTACTACCGCCCCAGCGGTACTACGCCGAAGCCACCGCCGAAATCAGCCCTCTGTTCGTTCGCCCGGCAGCTCCAGCGGTACCGTAGCGGTACTACCGCCGGCCAGCGGTACTACCGCTGGGCCTGGCGGTACTACCGCTAGTTGACTTCGAAAACAGTTCGAGGCCCGCCCAGCGGTACTACCGCTGGCTCCAGCGGTACTACCGCTGCGGCGGGAACCTGGCGGGTTGAGGCCCTTGTCTCCTCACTTATCCTACCTTATCCTACCTAGACTATAAATAGAACCTCCCCATCTAGATCTAGGGTTAGACTATGATTTGGGAACTAAAGTAGAGCCTTGCTCCTTCTTCTCAAAGTGTCTCCTTCCTCCTATGGAGATGAATCAAGACCTCCACATGTGGAGATGAACCAAGGCCTCCTCTTGAGGAGAAGATCCCTGCGTGGATACCAAGGCTCCGCTTGTAGTTGCGATTACTTGCCGATCTTTCATCTTACGGTGATTCTATCGGGTTGGTTGGATTGACCAATTGGACAAACAATCCTAAGAGTAAGGTGTGCTTGGGAGAGGAGGATTGGGGGCTGCCCTCGGGGATTTGTTACCAGTCGATTCTTGTCGGGTTGCTACTTGCTATTTGCCCTTGTATGTTTGATTTCCCCTCTTTGTGTTCATCGTTCTTCGCGTGTTCTTCGTGTTCATCCTTCCCTCCATCCAAATCCGTGAAAATCGGGACCTACCCGCATCAAGTTTTCTAGCTCACATCAAAAGTTTAGGTCAATCTTTATTTATCCATGCATTTGAGGCAAACATTTATTTTGGTACACTTGGTTGTTTCTGGTATGCCATTTGTTCATACATGGTGTATTCATTGTTGTTTTATCTGGTACCTTTATCTTCTAAAACACCATAACTGAACATCATGTTTGGTAAAACTGGAATAACTGAACACCATGTCTATCCCTTTCTTCTCTTTATATACTTGTTACTGTTTCTACATTTTAATCTTATATGATATATCCAGTCTAGTAGTTCTTTTTATTGTTTCCCCTTTTGTGTTGGATCTCATTTTTGGTGCCTTCCTTCGCTGTTTTGTATTTCAGTTTGCACAGAATGTTAGCAAGGTAACATACCCAACCACTTGAGTGCATTGCTTTGACCTTTTGCTTTGTTCACACCATAATGCATTAATTATTAGTTATGTTACTGTTATCCAGTTTAGAGATGTGCAGTGACTGCAGTCACAAGCATGTCTTTAGTTATGGTGAATAGGCCTTGTAGACTGATCAGTGGGCTAAGAAATTTTATTCCCTCACACTTAAGGTTAGTAGGTTTCAAGATCATTACTTATTTCTCCAAAGGGAACAATCTAGAAAAGCACAAATAAGAATGCACTCGCTAATGTCCAAGCACTCTAATATGGTTTTTGAAGATCAAATCGAGTGAGCTAAGTTTCATTGTATATATTTTTTTAATTCTTTATTAATCTGTTGAATGTTTCAGAACTTAAGCTGACTGGCTCTAAGAATATGAAAAGCATAAAATTGTCTCCTCTGTTTTGAAACTAATGCTTATAGTTTTCAAACTTGTAGGATTGCGAGGCCTTCGGTGACTAGTGGACTCGTGGACTTGTGCTAGCTCGAACTTGTGCCATTTTATGCTAGCAGTGAACCCGTGGCATGTATTTGGACTGTTTGTTTGTGTTGTGGAGTATATTTTGTGAACTATCGGAATCTATTTTGTCAACTTTCGGAGTGTATGTGCTATATTTTGCTATATGTCTCCTTTCAATGTTCTGGATGTACTGTGTGTGATCTACTGATATATTTGATATACATATATATGTGCATATTGTGTTTCAAACGCAGGGATTTTCAAAAAGCCGGAAAATTCTAGCAAAATTTACCTCCTTCACCAAGTATGGCACTCGGCGAACCCTACTTCGCCGAGTAGGGCACTCGGCGAAGATGTACTCCAGGTGCCAAAAGGTCACCTGGGAACGTGCTTCGCCGAGATGGGTGATTTGCCGAGCATGGCACTCGGTGAAGATGTTGCCCGGGGTGACCTTTTGGTCCACCTTTGTCGAGCACGTGGAGCGCGCGGCACTCGGCGAAGAACCACCCGGCGAAGCTGACACTCAGCGAACGCAGCACTCGGCGACGCTGGGAACTCGGCGAATATCAAGGAGGGCACTCGGCGAAGACGACAACTCGGCGAAATTCTTTACCGAGCCCGGCCTTTCTGGACACGTGGCGCGCGGTTGTGCGCCGTGTCTTCGCCGAGTGTCGTATCGCCAGACTCGGCGAAGACCTGACACTCGCCTGACACATGTCTGACAAGGGACGGGCTGGATCACCTTTTCTTCGCCGAGTGGTGTCTAAAGACACTCGGCGAAGGCTTCGCCGAGTCCCCCCGACAAAAAGCACTCGGCGAAGCCTCTTCGCCGAGGTGAATTTCGCCGAGTCTAGTTCGCCGAGTTCCATACTCGGTGAAGGCGTCGCCGAGCTGGATTCAGGCCTTCGCTGAGTCTTTTGACCACTCGGCGGAGAGTAATTTTCCCGTAGTGTTAGCTCCATGTGTACACAATTAGGATTGTACAGCATGCATAAATTGGAGACAGTATGTGTGTAGAATTAATGAATTATTAGCACGTGAAAGGAGCCTTCAGAACTGATCGACTATTCCGTTCATTATGGTGGTAAAATTAAGCTGTGTACTATGTTCATAAAAGATCCTTAACGAGGAGTGAACAGATTAGTTTCTGAAACTTCTCTGTTGGTGGGTTTTTACGCCAAGTTCTTCCAATTTGTTTCAGTACGTCATCTCTCTTAATACATGAACTGTTGTGAGTTTGTTACTCCGCAGGTTTAATCCTAAAACTCTAAATTGCTAGAAAGGGCTAGGCATTATTTCTGTGTTGTTTCTTCAGAGAAAGACAAAGCAAATTACTCCATCAGTGTGTTCAGTTGTAATTTGAGGAGTAATTTGCTACAATATTATAGACATGGAAAGATTGCCACCTGCTGCTCCTTCCAGCCCTTTTAATTGTGAAGTTTTGGGCAAGTGAAATCCGAAAACTATTGAAATAATTTTTATTGTTAACTCCATGGCAATACAAGTCCATGGGAAGTCAAGTTAATATATGAGCTTGATTAATGAGTCCATCTCATACAGAAATTTTGCACGTATACATTGGGATGGTAGGTTTATTGTTTAAGTCTTTAAGATATTGCTATACTGCTACATCGATGAATGTTTTTTCTACTCTATTTGAAGGTCCTAGATTTAGGTGCAATCTGCTACACGATTTAACATCCGAAAAAATGTAAAAGCTACACATTAGCTTACACTTCCTTATTGAGTTATCTTTGGTATCATCTATCTTCGTGATAGTATGTATGGCTATGCTATTGGTTAGGTTCTGCATAATTCTCTACCATAAAGTCTACTATTTTACTATCAGTACCTTATTTGTCCTTCCAAGCTTTTACTTTTCCTTCTTGCTTTGGTTACAATTTCATATATTTTTATTTGGTTTTGTTGTAACTGATACTGCATTTTATTTATTATTCACCGCACAATGTTTTTTCCAGGTGAGCAATCGTTGGATGGCTCTATTCAGACTTGGATTTATTGCATTGGGGGATTAACCACTATTGTTGATCTCCCATATCAAAATCGACAACTTATGAATCCTGAAGCAGTTAAACCAACTGACGTTGGAAAATCTTCAAACGATGTCTCCACTTTATAAAACTGTGATCTTGGTCAATTTTCGGGGGTCTATGGTGCAAAATGATCTTGTCTTAACTCAGGGACAAGTTGTTTATAGACGAGCTAATCCTATATGGTGGAAGATGGTATTTTCCCTCGCTGCAGTTGGGCAAGTTAACAGTTGGTAGAACCAACATGGTCAATTCATTCAAGTCTCAGTCCTGACGCATGTTTCTATAGGTTTGGGTAGACTAGGGTTCTTGGTTGAACCTATTTTGTGCAGAACATATTTTTCTAAGCCTATGTTGATACCATGTAAGTTAATTTGTTTAATATTCTTTAATAGTAGCACATTTACATAAGCTCTTATTCTAATGCTTTTAAATATGTGTATGGAGGTATGGCTAGAACAATATAATTTACATTGTCCTAATTAAGATATATCTTAGATGGCATGACTCAGGGCTCTTATTGCTGTTGGTTTTTGTTCATACAGTATCACAAGAAAAGGTGGTTGTTCAGTTTGTCTTAGAGTCCCTTTTTAGCCTCCTAAAAGAAGAATTTTGCTATTAACTTGTGTTGTTGAAGCATCTAATACAGCAAAATCTGCAATATACATGTGCTTGTATTGAAAATTCGTCACTTCTGCAACTTTTTGATGTGGATGCGTCTTCAAAAGGTAACAAAACGGAAGTTGCTAAAAAATATTAAAACGGCAGTAGCTCTAGATAGAGGGTTACGGTTACGTGGCAATTATCAACTAATGATCAAGTTGATTTCTTGTACGTTGGAATTCAATTACTACAAAAGATTATGTTGGATGGCGTGTGCATTTGCAAGGTGTGCATTAAATAAGCATTATATAATTGGTGCAATATATAAAAATGCGTCATATTTAGTTATATGAGGCACGTTGATAATGAAAAATGATATTTAAAATTGTTTGTATGTATCAGGAATTATGATTATGCACTTGGTGTAAAATTTCATATTTCAAGAAACCTATCCTACATTTGAAATTATGGTGTACCTCTGATAGTAAGACGTGCGTTGCATGTAAGGATAAAAACGGTTTGACGGGTCAAAATTGTTTGGTGCTCGATGTTGGGACAATCTTGATCGCTCATTGATAATTCCACACTATAGATTTAATGTATCCTGTTATGTTTGCTCTTTTAATAGTAGTATAGATGATTAACTGAATTTCTAACATTTGTACTATCACTAGTACAGAACGACACATCGGAAACGGGCCAAAAAACCCTTCGGCAACGGAGAAAGGGTTCGTGTCCTCGCTTCCGATACTGATGTGAGGGCCCTCATCGGCAACGGTGGCAGAACACCGTTTCCGATGTGAGAAAATTTCGATATCGGAGCCTCCGGCCCTCCGTTACCAATGTGTGACCATTTCGGCAACGGAGTGTTTTGTCCTCCGTTACCAGTGTGGTATCATGTCGGCAACGGCTATTTCTGTTTACCCGTTTCCGATGTCTAATTGCAAGCTAATAGTAATTAGCTGCGCTTGCACGCCCGTGCTACAACAATTATTTAGCAGACATTCAGCAATACAAGTTTACAACAATCATATGAATACAAAGTTTACAGCAAATGTTGGAATACAAGTTCACAGCTATTGCTATTGCTACAAATACAAAGTTTTCAGCCATTGTTCGGAAAAAAGTGGACACAGTTTAAAGAAGTTACACCACAATGGTGACAACAATTGTTTTGGAAAAATCTATAGTCTCACCAGCGAGAATGCCGGTATGGACAGGTGAACAAATGCCGAATAGGATCTCATGATCATGGATTAGGGTCGTGTAGTTTTTTCTCCTTGCTTACGATGTGTTTAAGGACGAACGCAGCAAACTTGCCTCTCACCATCGTAAGAACATCCTTCTTCAAAGGTGCACGTCCCATTCCACCTATAAGCTGCATGCAGATTCTTAGTTAGGTATCTTTCGTCGTGTATGTCTGCAAATATTGTTAGGAAACATGAATTGTTGATGATGTCGTGGATTACTAACCGAATCGAGGCTTGGCAGACTTTTCGAGGTGGGAACGACTTTCAATATTGCATTGCACACATAATACCCACAAAGATTTGTACTAGGTGGTTGCTGAGGGCACTGTAATGTTGGTGACAAAATCGCTCACTCAGTTTGGTTTGCTAGCAGGTATTTGTGAAAACTAGGAATAAAGTAGCAACTGTTACCGGGTTAACTTTTACGTGACTCAATATGGCCTCCTGTTCTCCTCTCTTGGCCAACGGTCTCTTTATTATCGTCAGGTACTTTTCGAACACACTACAAAAGTAATGAGTTGGCAGATTGAGAAAACAACACGTGAAAGTTAAATCATAAAGTAAACTAGGGAACGATGTAATACCTGTTCAAGAATTTCTCCAAGGGTGTATAATCTATACTTCCAAGTAGGGAATCTATATACAATACCTTGTTCTGTTTAGGAATGATGACAGCTAAGATCCAGTGAGAACTGCAAAGGAAAATAACAAACTTACGCCTGATGGTAAGGAAGCGGGATGTACAGATAGTTTTTGATAACAAACTTACGCCTGATTGTAAGGAAGCAGGATCAACTCTTTGTCTTGTTATTGAGTCAATGCTTTCACAGCATAGTCGAATGTACTTTCGTATTGATTGCTGCAGATGTTCGTGTAAGCAATAAGAGCCGGGTCAAAGAAACCTACCGGTTCTTTCCTGTGGTTGCACTCGAATACCTGGCTCCTAAGTACAAGAAAGAGAATAGTTAGCATGTACTGAACAGAAGAAAGCTATTAAAATGTGAAAAGTATTTGTAAGGCACATACAATGTGAACAAACGCATGAACGTGCCATCAACAGTATTCAGGTTGAAAACTTGGAACATCTCTGACAACTCCCAGCTATAAGAAACGCCATCTTCGACGCCGTAAAAATTCTCTTTCCTGATACTGAAGTTCATCTCCTTATTCTCTTCACAATATAGGAGGTACTTTTCATGAAGCTTCTGGCAAGCCAAGCCTGATCTTTGTAATCCATCTTTAATCAACAATGGTTGTCCACGCACGTATTTGGGGCAACTTTGCACCTCCACATTGTATTTCTTATTCAATTCTTCGTCATCTAGGTATTGGTCGCTGTAAATCGGTGCAGTATTTTTTTATTTTTAGTGGTCTTGGGCTTGGCCTTCATCGGGGTTCTATTTATCGGGGCTTGGCATCGTCCTTCGCCTGGACGGGTGTGGTGCCTCTACGTGTCCGAAGAAGTTGGGGCGGAGGCGGCAGATGAGCCTGCTGTGGCTGAGGAGGCAAGGACGGCAGTTGAGCCTCCTGTGATTGAGGCGGAGGCGGCAGATAAGCCTACTGTGGCTGAGGCGAAGGCATAGGCGGTGTTGGTGTAGCTTCAACCAAGTTGGTGGTGTTGTTCACCACAAGGGCAGTAGGTGAGTTACCATCGACAGGCGGTGTTGGTGTGGCTTCACAATTCTGTGCAACCGTTGTATCTTCAACTGCTTGTTCTCTGGAAGGCTGTTTGGACGCAATATCAAGGAGGAGTTGTGCTGAATGGAGGCCTTCAGACGACGCCATCTATCGAGAAGCTGTTGAGGTGGATGGCAGGGCACTGAGAAGAGAAATCTCCTTCTTGGGCCACTGTCCGTATCTCAGCTTAGCCTGGCCCAAGCTTTGTACGTCTGCATCGACGCAGGTGTTAAATAGCAAGATGCCTTCGAAGCCAGGCATGACCTTGTCCACAAAGCACATTGCAAAACCTGGCTTTAAGGGCACACCATCCACTTGAGGTACCACATCGGTAGGTGGCTGAACCATACCTAGTGCTGCCACCAGGGGATGATGCGTCATCACGGTTACAGGCTAATAACCCACAAGTATAGGGGATCGCAATAGTCTTCGAGGGAAGTAAAACCCAAATTTATTGATTCGACACAAGGGGAGACAAAGAATACTTATAAGCCTTAGCAGCGGAGTTGTCAATTCCACCACACCTGAGAAAGCACTAGTAACAAACGTGATGTGAAAGCAGTAGTAATATGAGAGCAACAGTAGCAGTAACACAGAAGCAATGGCACCAGAAAATAGTTGCTTGCGTGGAGTTGATGGGAAAGCAATGATGATTACAGATGGACCGGGGTTCCCAGCTATCTACACTAGTGGTAACTCTCCAATAACAAGTGTTGGGTGAACAAATTACAGTTGGGCAATTGACAGAATATTGAGCGCATGAAAATGCATATATATGACATGATGACTACTATGATATTTAATTGGGCATTACGACAAAATACATAGACCGTTATCCAACAGCGTCTATGACTAATAATCCACCGCCGGGTTGTCATCCGAGTGCCCCGTTGGTATTAAGTTGCAAGCAACGGATAATTACATTAAGTAAAGTGCGTAATGTAAACAAATACATATGACCGTGGACATAACATTGTTAGGTTATCCCTAGTAGCAACAGCACATCCACAAGCTTAAGCGTTGCTGTTACTCGCCCAGATTACTGGAGACTGAACCCACTATCTAGCATAAATACTCACTCTTGGAGTTACAAGCATCTACTTGGCCAAAGCATCTACTAGTAACGGAAAGCATGCAAGATCATAAATAACATATAAGATAGATTGATAATCAACTTGACATAGTATTCAATATTCATCGGATCCCAGCAAACACAACACCGATTACATCATATGGATCTCAATCATGTAAGGCAGCTCATGAGATCATTGTATTGAAGTACATGGGAGAGAGAGTACCAACTAGCTACATCTAGAACCCGTAGTCCATGGGGGAACTACTCATGGAGCATGATGGAGGCGGTGGCGTCGATGGAGAAGGCTCCGGGGGTCAATCCCCGCCCCGGCAGGGTGCCAGAACAGGACCTTCTGACCCCCGAAACGAAGTTTCGTGGCGGCGGAGCACGGAGATGTATTCGGGAGTTTCGTCAATTGTTCTGTGAGTTTTAGGTCAGGGGCAATATATAGTCCAAAGAGCGTCGCGAGGAGGTGACCGAGGAGACGACACCACCCCAGGGCGCCAGGCAAGGCCCAACCGCGCCCTGCCCACGTGTGGGGTCCTCGGGCCTCCCCCGGACTTGTCCTTCTGGCCCATGGAGTCTTCTGGTAAAATAGGGGCCTCCATAAATTTTCGTCCAATTCCAGAATATTTCCAGACTAGCTTTTCTGGAATACAAAAACAGCAGAAAACAGGAACTGGCACTGTGGCATCTTGTTAATAGGTTAGTCCCAAAAAATGTATAAAAGTGATATAAAGTAGATGCAAAACATGTAGCAATTGGTATAAAACAAGCATGGAACATCAAAAATTATAGTTACGTTTGAGACGTATCAGCATCCCCAAGCTTAGTTCCTACTCATCCTCGAGTAGGTAAACGATAAAAACAAAATAATTTTTGAGGTGACATGCTACTATCATAATCTTGATCATATAATATTGCAAGGCACATGTAAATGAATGAAGTGATCCAAGTCAATGGTCTATAATTTGCTACCAAATAGATAATGAGTAAACAATGAATCACACAAGCTAAACGTTTTCATGAATAGTACTTTCGAGACAAGCATCAAACAGTTTTGCATAAGTGTTAACTCATAAAGCAATAGTTTCTAACAAAAGGTATTTAATCAACACAAAGGAAGAATTTAGTTTCAGCATTTGCTTCAACTTTCAACATATTTATCTCATGGATATTGTCAACACAAAGTAGTATAACAAGTCCAATACATTGCATATAACGCATGTTGTAACAAGGTTGACACTAGTGTTTGCTTGTGGAAGACAGAAAGAATAGGAAAACTGACTCAACATAAAAGTAAAAGAAAGGCCCTTCGCAGAGGAAGCAGGGATTAAATCATGTGCTAGAGCTTTTAAGTTTTTGAAAGCATATAGAGATTGCATAAAATATTTGATACTCCTCCTAACCTTGCTAACACAAGCCATGGCAAACCGAATCCTCGGATGCCTTCCATCAATCACATACCATGAGGAGTATCTATTTTTGAGAGGTGTTTGTTAATTGTCAACGAATGGTAGCGGGTGAGAACAGTATTCTACCTGTAGAACGGACTTTTAAGAGCGGCTCCCATGAAGGACGTTATTTCTACCAGCAAGGTAGATCATCCCTCTTTCTTTTGGTTTACACACATTCAGGTATTTCACTGTTTGTCATTGCTTACTGATGAATCAGGGCAAAAGTGTGAAGAGAATTAATTGGTTAAAGTTGTAATTAATTGGGACTGGGCACCCCGTTGCCAGCTCTTTTTGCAAAATTATTGGATAAGCGGATATATATGCCACTAGTCCAGGTGTAAAAGTCCATTCAACAAATAGAATAAAGAATAACCACACTAATTCCTCATGAGCTAGTAAACATTGACACAAAAAGGGAATAAAAACATTTTGAATAATTTAAAGGTAGCACATGAAAAATTTACTTGGAGTGGCAAGGAAATACCACATATAGGTAGTTATGGTGGACACAAATGGCATGGATTTTGGCTCAAGGATTTGGATGCACGAGAAGCATTCCCTCTCAGTACAGAGTTTAGGCTAGCAAGGTTTATGTAAGCAAACAAGAATATCAACCCGTACACCAAGTTTTATATGACAAACTTATTGCAAATGTTATAAGACTTCATACCGTCTTCCTTGTTAACCAAACCCTGTTATTAGAAAATATCTAGACCTTAGAGATACCATCGATGCAAACCAAATTTTCAACAAGCTTTACGGTAGTTCTTCACTAATAGGCTTAACTCATATGATGCACAATTTAATCATGATCTACTTGTTAACTCAAAACAATTGACAAACATCAAGTTATCCATTTTAGTGATCTACAAGATTAAGCAAGTTTTTCCTTATACCAATTACCACATGCAACATTTTCTGAACCAACCAAATACCAATCAATTTATTTAATCAACTCTCCAAACAAATATAAGTGAAGCAAGAGAGTACTTTCTACAAAAGAAAGCTAATAGCTCTGACAAGAGATACATGAAAACAAGAGCTAAAAGCTGAACAGCTAGATATGAATACTCAACAAATATAAGTGAAGAATAGGAGTATTCTCATGAAAAAGCGGAGCGTGTCTCTCTCCCAATCAAGAAATGCTAGGGTCCAGTCAAGCTTTATTGAAAATAAAGTGCAATACTGAAAATAAAAGCACACAGACGCTCCAAGAAAAGCACATATGATGTGAAAGAATTAAAATATAGTTTCACTAGAGATGACCTGATAATTTTGACGATGAAGAAGGGGATGCCTTGGGCATCCCCAAGCTTAGACGCTTGAGTCTTCTTGAAATATGCTGGGGAGATCCATGGGAGCCTCCCCAAGCTTAGCTCTTCACTCTTCTTGATCCTATTATATCATCCTTCTCTCTTGACCCTTGAAAACTTCCGTCACACCAAACTCAAAGTAGATCTCATTAGAGGGTTAGTGCATAATCAAAAATTCACATGTTCTGTAAAGACGCAATATGATTTGTTACTTTAAACATTAGCTACAGCCACTGATGTTATGTGAAGCTCTTCCACCCAAAAAAGAATTTCACTCAACACTAGTAAAAGAGAGAATGCGAAAAATAAAAAGGCATAATCTATCTAAAACAGAACAGTCCGTAAAGACGAATTTTTTCGAGGCACTTACGACGCTCAGATCGAGAAACTCTGAACTAATGAAAGTTTCAGACATTCATAAAGATTACGCACAAATTTTTTCAGATTTAATTCACAATCTGGTGATTTTAGGAATTTCGTATAGTGAACAGCAAAAATCTGTTTCTGCGCAGCAATCAAAATTAAGCAACATCTTATCATTAGAGACTACTCTTGGCACAACAATGCAAGAAAATAAAGATACAAAGGAGTTGCTACAGAAGTAAACAACCTCCTTGACTCAATAAATGAAAAATTGTAGAAAAATAAAATGGGTTGCCTCCCATAAGCGCTTTCTTTAATGCCTTTTAGCTAGGCTTGATAGTTTTAAAGATGCTCACATAAAAATAGAAAATGAAGCAAAAGGAGCATCAAGAAGCAAATTCGAAACACATTTAAGTCTAACCCACTTCCTATGCATAGGAATCTTGTACGCAAATAAATTCATAAAGAACAAAGTGACAAGCATAGGAAGATAAAACAAGAGTAACTTCAGAACTTTCAGCATATAGAGAGGTGTTTTAGTACCATGAAAATTTCTACAACCATATTTTCGTCTCTCATAATAATTTTCAGTAGCATCATGAACAAACTCAACAATATAACTATCACATAAAGCATGCTTTTCATGATCTACAAACACATAATTCTTATCAAGCTCAAAAATAGTGGGATTAAAACTTTCAAACCCACTTTTAACAATTTTATAACAAGATGATTGATCATTCTCAAGAGGTATGGGACTCCATCTAGATAAAGTCAAGACCTCTCCAATCCCATTTTCATTAGTAGTACAATTAATATTATCAACCAATATAGGACCATCATCTAGAGCTTTATCATAAACATTTTCTAAGCAAACTTTCTCATTACCATGCATTTCGAAATTAGGCACAAATAAAGGATTATCATAAGATTTATCAAAATAGCATGGATTATCATAAATATCAGTAGCATAATCATTTCCACAAATTTTACTCATAGGGAATATTTCAAGAGAATCCACAGGAATATAACATTCATCCTCCTTTGGTAAGCATGGAGGGCAATCAAATAGTGTAAGAGATAAAGAGTTACTCTCATTAGAAGGTAGGCATGGGTAGCTACTCCATTCTTCCTCCTTTTGTTCATCACGCTCCTCCTCTTTTTCATCCAATGAGCTTTCAGCTTCAGCAATCTCTTCTTCCACAGGTTCCTGCAAATTGTGAGTACATTCTTGTGCATTAATGAGTCTCTCTTTATAATCAATGATATAACAATTATTGCTGAAATTTTCTAGGCAATAATCAAGAATAAAAGAGACCGTTTCTTTAAGTTTATTGCAAGCAACACAAGTTTCATAATTTTTAGCCATGAAGGAATCTATTTCAGAAGCTCCCATAAATGTAACAAATTGTTCTACTTGTTCAGCTCCAAAATGAATATAGTTATTCCAATGATAGTTCATAATTAAAACTTCTTCACTAAAGCCACATTGGAATTTAAGATGTTTAGTATCTTGTTCAGAGCAACAATTTATATCATGGCGTTCCAGCAAAATTTCAGCAATTTGATTTAACTTTTTTAACATGCCTCTCATGATTTTACCCTCTCTTGATTCTCTATACTTTATATATAATTCTTTAGCTTCCATAAACATAGAGGTTCTAGCATGTTCTTCCATAGCAACAGTTTTTTTAGATTTTCGGTTTTTAAATTTTTATGGATTTTCGGATATATGAGAAAAATAAAACTAGACAAAAATAAACTAAACAAAAGTAACTAAACAAAACACAACTAAACAGAAATAAACTAAGCAAAATAAAACTGGACAAAAGTAAACTAGACAAAACAAAATAAAATAAAAACAGAGAGAGAGGTAGAGTGTACTCCCCAGGTGAACTTATGAGTAGAGCTATGCTCCCCGGCAACGGCGCCAGAAAATAGTTGGTACTACTTTGATGGCATGTTGACAGGGGAGCAAATTTTTGGAGTGAAATGCTTGCTCTTTTCCCCGGCAACGGCGCCAGAAAATAGTCTTGATAACCCACAAGTATAGGGGATCACAACAGTCTTCGAGGGAAGTAAAACCCAAATTTATTGATTCGACACAAGGGGAGACAAAGAATACTTATAAGCCTTAGCAGCGGAGTTGTCAATTCCACCACACCTGAGAAAGCACTAGTAACAAACGTGATGTGAAAGCAGCAGTAATATGAGAGCAATAGTAGCAGTAACGAGAAGCAATGGCACCAGAAAATAGTTGCTTGCGTGGAGTTGATGGGAAAGCAATGATGATTACAGATGGACCGGGGTTCCCAGCTATCTACACTAGTGGTAACTCTCCAATAACAAGTGTTGGGTGAACAAATTACAGTTAGGCAATTGACAGAATATTGAGCGCATGACAATGCATATATATGACATGATGACTACTATGATATTTAATTGGGCATTACGACAAAATACATAGACCGTTATCCAACAGCGTCTATGACTAATAATCCACCGCCGGGTTGTCATCCGAGTTCCCCGTTGGTATTAAGTTGCAATTAACGGATAATTGCATTAAGTAAAGTACGTAATGTAAACAAATACATATGACCGTGGACATAGCATTGTTAGGTTATCCCTAGTGGCAACAGCATATCCGCAACCTTAGAACTTTCTATCACTGTCCCAGGTTAAATGGAGGCATGAACCCACTATCTAGCATAAATACTCTCTCTTGGAGATACAGGCAACTACTTGATCAAGGCAACCACAAGTACCAGAGAGCATGCAAGATCTTAAATAACATATAAGATAGATTGATAATCAACTTGACATAGTATTCAATATTCATCGGATCCCAACAAACACAACACCGATTACATCATATGGATCTCAATCATGTAAGGCAGCTCATGAGATCATTGTATTGAAGTACATGGGAGAGAGAGTACCAACTAGCTACAGCTAGAACCCGTAGTCCATGGGGGAACTACTCACGGAGCATGATGGAGGCGGTGGCGTCGATGGAGAAGGCTCCGGGGGTCAATCCCCGTCCCGGCAGGGTGCCAGAACAGGACCTTCTGACCCCCGAAACGAAGTTTCGTGGCGGCGGAGCACGGAGATGTATTCGGGAGTTTCGTCAATTGTTCTGTGAGTTTTAGGTCAGGGGCAATATATAGTCCAAAGAGCGTCGCGAGGAGGTGACCGAGGAGACGACACCACCCCAGGGCGCCGGGCAAGGCCCAGCCGCGCCCTGCCCATGTGTGGGGCCCTCGGGCCTCCCCCGGACTTGTCCTTCTGGCCCATGGAGTCTTCTGGTAAAATAGGGGCCTCCGTAAATTTTCGTCCAATTCCGAGAATATTTCCAGACTAGCTTTTCTGGAATACAAAAACAGCAGAAAACAGGATCTGGCACTGTGGCATCTTGTTAATAGGTTAGTCCCAAAAAATGTATAAAGTGATATAAAGTAGATGCAAAACATGTAGCAATTGGTATAAAACAAGCATGGAACATCAAAAATTATAGATACGTTTGAGACGTATCACAGTCACATGTAGTTTGCATCTCACCGGGCTCGTGATGTCGTCCACAGCATATTTGCCGGTGTCTACAAGACCATCAACCGACAATGATCCACAACTACTCCTGGCTGCAGGGCACTCCCCCTACCGGGATCAAGGTGACCGTCTCGAATCTGCTTAACGATATTGGCCGTAATATTTGTCTCTAGTGCTTTCATTTGAGCGTCTTGTCTGGCCTTTTTCATTGCCTGCCTTTCAGCCTGGTCTATCGCGAAAGCCTTCTTGTGGCCAACATGGGTGCCGTACGTCCGAGACCGACCAAAGGGCTCAGGCGTAGCCAAAGCTTTTGAGAGAATGTCATCTTTCCCTCGTGCCAGAATCTCTCCGCTGTCCCTTTTATTTTTCAGCTCTAGCTGGAGATAAGACAAGTAGTACACTGAATTCAATACACAAGGAAATATTGTGTCAGTTAAGGAGGAAACAACTTAGGTTATATATGGTTATTACCATTGTTTTATGTAACTTTTGGGTCTCGGGGTGAGTTATAACAAGTTCACCAACTTCGTTTGTTTTAGACCTCGCCCTCAAGAAGTCTCGTGCCCATTCACCTTCAAGATCAGAGTAAGGAACCGTGCCCCGAAGCAACTGCTTCTTCATCCTGTTTTCTCCATATGGGCTTCGAACCAGCATATCCAAGAACCCCCATACTGTGGGGATGCTAGTTTTTACTGATGAGGGCGCTGCCGGCTTTACTCTTTGTTAGGAACTTGTAACACCCTGAATTTTGGCCTTTTCGAAACTTTTCTTTGAAAATCTATTATTGGATTTTTGGGAATTAATATTCCTTTTTGTGTTCGCTGCTATTTTAAATTCTCAAACTTTAACTAAATCTTGTCCAAGTTTGGGATCTCATGTTTTGGATTCCCTCCCACTTGGTGAACATTTTGCTGGCTCATTTCACCCAAAAATGTTATTTCTATATTTTTCTTTATTTTAATTACCAAAATTCCTTTATTGTGACTTTACAAAGGAAGTACCCTAAATGTCTTTCCTAAAATTCTGCAAAAATTAGGGGATGACCCCTGGGCATTATATAGCCCAAATATGCAAAAACATTTGATACATTGTTTACAAAATTTTGGAGTAACTTCCCACTTTAGTTTCTGCCTATTTCCTTCTTTTTTTCCAAATGCAAAGCAAATATTTTATTTCTTGTGAGCCAAGGCCCTAGACACAACCACAATGGACACACACACCTCAGGGAATTTTATGAACCCATTTACATTTGGTTTACTTCATCAAAACAACATTTTACCTTTTTGGCCAGAACTGTTTTTTCCAAAATATCCTATAGACCAACTTTTGAATTTGCAAAAAACATAGTCGGGAAAGTTGTTGGGTTTTACATTTGGCACACAGTGGTGAAAACCACACCTCATTTGGAGCACGGAGCTGAGAGAAACATGTCGATGCCGCTGCTGGCGTGGACAGAATGGCGATCACCGCCGGCGAGGCCGTGCCCGACGGCGCCGCCACTTTGTGGTCATCGGAGTTCAGCGTCCCCGCGACCCGAACCAAGCCCAGCACGTTCCCCTCCTCTCCCTGAACCTCTCCGTCACCACGCGTCGCCGGAGGAGAATCCAGCACGCGCTCAGGCCACTAGCCGACGCGCCGCCCAAGCCCTGTGTCGCCGGGACCCTCCTGTCAGCGCCTCCTCCGCAGCACGGACCGGTCCGTCGCCGGAGATTATCCTCGTGCGCCTCCTGTGCCAGCGCTCCCGCGACACGCCGTCCACCGCCCCTTCCACGCCATGGCGACACCTCACCGTGCCATTACTCCGGCCGCCGCACGGAGACGCTATATAATGGCCACCCCAGCACCATCCCACCACCGCACCACCTCTCCCACTCCCTCAGTCGCCCTCCACCCCAGCCATGAGCCCTGAGGAACCCTCCCTCGCTGAAATCGCGACCACCCGAGCCGCACTGACCCCAGCTCGATTCGCACACCCTAGCCCTCCCCGATCAATTCCTTCCACCCGTAGCCTCCCCAGGTCATGGCAGTGACGATGCCGTGCTCGCCAGGGTGAATGGTGACCGGAACCGCCGTGTCCATCATCGACCGCACGCTCCCGCCGCCGGAGAAGAAGCCCTGGTGCCGCCCGAGCTCCCCATCAAGCTCGAGTGCACCGACGAGCTGTGCAACCTCTCCCTGAGCCGCTCCGCTTCCTCTCCCACCCCTCTGCCGCGCCCCAGCCGCCGTGGTCCATCGCCTGTGAGTTCGCCGGAGCTTCGCCGGAAAACCTTCTGTTTTTTCCCGCGCGTGGAGGAGAAAAACGTTTCGGGTTGTGAGACACTGACCAGTGGGTCCCACTGGTCAGGATTTTAAACATTTCGAATCGTTTTTCTGTTTTAGTTTTCTGTTTATTTTTCTATTGAAAAGGGCAGAAAATGAACCAGTTTTTGAAATGCAATTTCTCACTCAAAATGGTCAGAAAAATATGAAACCAATTTTGTTGGCTTTGGTTGAATTTTCTCTTTCCAATGAGACCAAAAAGGATTTATTTGGAATTTATTTTTCTGGCATTTATTTAAATGACCTCAGAGTGATTTTGATGCATATTTGTCTTGTTTTGGTAGATTCAAACCCTCCGACGGATTAGGAGTTACCTCTGAACCCGAAGGCAAGCCACCAACCCAATTTCAAACTTGGTCGAACTTAGGAAATATTTGACTGCTGAATTAATATTTGTTGCACCTCACATGTCATATTGCATTTTAATTATTGCACTCCTTAGTATTGCTTATCTGTGCAACACTCACATTCCCGAGACAATGGCCGGGTCTCCCGCCTCAGTCGAAGGAATGGGGGAAATTATTACAACTGTGCGTCTCGCGCTTGCGGGCTTTGTTTGTTCTTTCCTCTTCGCCGAGGTGAGGAGCGGACGAATGTCGTCTTATGATCCTCGGGTTGGGGGCATTCGCCAAAAGAGTTATTTGCCTTGTCCCTCCGTCAAATATGGTGGCATAGACCACCCGGACTGCGACGCTTGGGAGCTGACTTTCCATTTGGTTCTTATTGCCGAGATTGCTGACACCACGTCGGGTAACCCTCGAGTGGAATGGATGCTCTCTCATTTTTATGAGTGCTTTTCGGTTCATTCTTTTACGGTGACACCGGCCGGGTCTCCCGCCACCGTCATCCGTTTGAAACATTATGCTATTATTCTGTGAACACTAACCCCCGAGTGACACCGGCCGGGTCTCCCGCCACAGTCACCCGGGTATTATTATTATTGTTATGTTGTTATCTATGCATGCAAGTGATATATTCTGTGCTGTTATTGTTATGAGGTTACCTTGTGTTACTTTGTTAATGTTGATGTCTGTAATCAAAATGACTAAGAAGATAATCACCTCCCTCGACTAGATTGAGTCACTTAGTGCCACTCACCAAACACCCAGCACAACCATGCGTCGTTCACATGGGCGGACCATAACTGAGTATTTTATCAGGCCTCCTTTGACGCCACCCTTTTGGCAAGTCTAGTCGGTTACCTTTGTGGTCGGGGCTAGTCTTGTGAAGGTTCCGGAGCTAGGCGTCGCTCATCTGTTGGGGACGTGCCGGATTCACTTCTTCATAAGGCGTAGAGTTATGTCGGTGGCTATACAGGGAGTGTCCGGGTAGGATAAACGGTTGTGGAAGTGTGGGTTTGTGCTGCCGCCATGATCGGTTCTAGTACTTCGGTACCGGCGGTACAAGCCTAGACTCAGCGTGTGGATAAATGTTGCAACCTCTCGAGAGTGTAAATCTAGATTCTAGCCTTGTCCCAGGTTATGGGACGATGTTTGGGTCAAGTCACACTATGAGTCAGTCCAGTCGAACTTGGAGAAATAATTAAGTTGAGACCAACGAACACAGGAGATTTTGGGAGTCAAGCCAGAGTTGGCTAAGGACTCGGATAGTTGTGAATTAAGCCAGAGTTGGCTAGAGGCTTGAATGCCTAGTTGTGATTATGAGTTGTCAAGTGAGAAACGTGATCTCACTTGATACGAGAAAACACCCCTACTAAGGTAAGTAGGTAAGTTATGTCCAACCGTTAAGCTTGGACTCATCCTCGCAACCGACCTCATGCCATGTTACTTTCTGAACCATGCCATGCCATATAGATAGACCTTGCTTGTTTTTGGGCTGATGTCTTGCGAGTACTTCAAGTACTTACCTGGCTTTTCATGTGGCCAGACCCTGCTGAACCAGTCGCCGAGTACCCGCTCTATGAGAACTAGGAACCCGTGTCCCAGGCAGGACCCTGTGGAATAAGGCCGCTATCGCCACGCTACTATCTTCGCTTCCGCTACGACTTCCGCTAGAGGCTCGATGTTAGAAAAATAATGTACATACTGTTGTGTGCGCCTGTTGCGCAAGAGCTGGAGCCTCACCCGTGTTGTAACCTTGTATTTGTGCAAACTCGAAGCCTTATGAATATATTTGGTTTTGCCTTTGTTTATCAAGCTGTCATATATCCAGTGTTTCTGGGACTGGTATATGGGGTGACTCGATCATCTGGATCGGGGTGCCACAGAGCTTGGTATCAGAGCCTAACTGCCTGTAGGATGCCCTAGTTCTTGGACGACGTAGAATAGAACTTGTTGTGTTGACAACTTTTTCCAATGTTTCTCTGTCTGTTTGTGCTTTAAAACTTAACGCTCACTTTATTTGAATTCTGTCTCTGTCACAGATGGCAGAGTTGCTCGCCGAGACTACCGCCGTGCACGTTCCCGGTTTTCCGCAGTTTCTTCGGGAGATCTGGGACCACCTCTACCCAGGCGCACCTCCCCCGACTTACCACGTGTACCACAACCGTCTCGACAGGCTCACCTCGGAGTTCACCGCCACCGTCCGCCTGCGTCCGCAGCCCGTGTCCGCAGGGATTGAGCACGGCCTCACTTCCGGTGTCTGTACACAGGCGTCTCGAGCCATACAGGAGGCTGCAGGAGATGCCATCCTGTTCCTTCGCACCGTCGACCCCGTCATGAAGCAGTGCACCCGTTACGCCTACTTCCCGAGGTTGGCTTTAGACAACGGGGACACCCTTTTCCCCAACCCAGGTGACCCTAGCTCACCTCTCTCCGCCCTTATTCAGTACACCACCTATCTCCACCAGTACCTCCACACCACCCTTCTCCAGTTTGCCTCCCTTCGCGCCAACGTAGCCTTGGCCGAGATGACGCGAGCTTCTGGTTCCGGCACTTCTAGTCGCCCACCTCGTCTCCCCACCTTTAGGCTCAGTTCCCTCGAGCAGATCAGGAGGGGGCTTGCCCGCTACTCCTCGTCTACCGCTCCGACGCCACCTTCCCGCACTCGTAGCAGCGCTGCTCACTACTACTCGCGCTTCACTCCCGTTCGGTCTCAGCGTCGTCGCGTCCAGGCGGCCGAGCCACAGAGTTACTCCGGAGACTCCCGCGACGACCGCGCTTCACCCGACTACAGCCCCGCGGAGGAGCCCCTCGACACCGCCACGCCAGCGACACCCCTCGAGATGGAGTTCTAGACGCTCGGAGACGCATCGCTTAGTGTACTGTACTTTCCGATGTATCGCGTGCTTGAATAATGTAGTGGTAGAGTTGTATCCTGCATCTGGTACCGAGTGCTTTGCGTCTTGTATCTTGTACCATGTATCCTGTACGAGTAGCTTGTATCTTTACCTTGCATCTGTTGTAAAATAGCGAGTGCTTGAATCTTGTAACCCCATCATCCATTGTATAACATCATGCTTGTGTTTCTTTTGCAAACTGTGTTTCCATTTGGTTTTTCCGTGGATGTTACACCTTCCCCATATGGATGCTCATGATACGCGCCATTACATGCAACAGTCCAGGATGAGGCCCAATAATGGTGCGAGTGGCAGCCAAGGAACCCCGGTTCGTCGTTCCGCACGACAAGCTGGCGAGGATCCCGAGCCTCCGCAACCACCTCCTCCTCCACCAAATCAGGAACCAAGCCCAAGTCAGTTTATGATGATGATGGATGAACGCCACAACCAGCATCTGACACAGATCATGAGAGAGTTTGGCACGTACATGCAAGCCCGTAATGTTCCACCCCCAGGCCGCTCAAAGCTGCAAGACTTCCAGCGCACACAACCGCCCAAGTTCGCATATGCTGATGACCCACTTGAGGCTGATGATTGGCTCCGCTATGGGAAAGAAACTGGAGCTCGCTCGCGTAGACGAGCAGGACCAAGTGCCCTTCGCACCCACTACCTTGAGGGCCCGCCAGCGTTTGGTGGGACAACCAAAAGGACGCCAGAGGCGATGGACCCCCTGTCACTTGGGCAGAATTTCAGGAAGCATTCCGCAGGGCCCACATTCCCTCAAGCCTCATAAAGATGAAACAGCAGGAATTTTTGGCACTTACTCAAGGCAGCAAGTCCATCAGCGAATATCTGACCAAGTTCAACAACCTTGCTCGCTATGCACCTGAGGACATCAACACTGAGGAAAAGAAGAAAGACAGGTTCCTTCATGGAATGCATCAGGCCATAAAAACTCAGCTCAGTGTTCTGCAGTTTCCAGATTTTCAGGCCATGATCAACACTGCGCTAATCTCAGAAAAGGACACCGCACCATCTATGACTCCCACAAGCGGAAGTTCGAGCCACGCAAGAACCAGCATGATGGTGCTACCTCCAAGCCACGCACCTGGCAACCCAACAACCGGATCTCGACACCTCAGAACTCTTGGAATCAACCCAGGAAGGATGGATACCCCCGGGAAGGATTCTATCACAAGCGCCCACTCGTGGATGATTGTAAGAGGGAGAACTCCTGCTTCAAGTGCGGCAAGACAGGACACTACATCAAGGATTGCCCCCTCAGTAACGGCAACGGCAACAATAACAACTCCGGCAACAACCACCCTGCTGGGGCGATCAAGCCACCTCAAGTTGCCCGTGTCCACCACATGTCAGCAGAGGAAGCATATGAAGCTTCAGACGTAGTGCTTGGTACGTGTACTATCAACACTAAACCCGCGCTGATTTTATTCGATTCTGGAGCTTCCCATTCTTTCATCTCGAAGGATTTTGTTGCCAAACACCGTTTTCCGTTTCCCCTTTGGGCCATCTTTTGGTGATACAAACCCCCGCCTCGGAGATGAAAACAAACACCATGTGTCAAGACCTGACAATCAGCATCAATCAAGTGAAATTTCCCGCTCAGCTTAGCACCCTCAATGTGCCCGGTCTCGACGCCATCCTGGGTATGGATTGGTTAGTTCAGCATGCAGCTCAGATCGACTGTGCAACCAGGGCAGTTACTCTCACCAACCCGGAAGGCATACGAACCACTTATGTGCCAAATAAGCCTCACCAGATAAATGCGAAGATGTTTCTTGCTCAAGCCCCGGAGATAGGGGAAGTATATGTGGTCAGTGAATACCCGGATGTCTTTCCAGATGAATTACCCGGAATGCCCCCTGACCGTGATATTGAATTTGCAATTGAAGTTGTACCAGGGACAAACCCAATATTCAAGAAACACTACCGTATGACAAGTCCCGAGCTAGTGGAACTGAAGAAACAGCTTGACGAATTGATTCAGAAAAAGTTCATCCGCCCAAGCATTTCACCTTGGGGATCACCGGTTTTGTTTGCAAAGAAGAGCGATGGTACCCTCCGATTATGCATCGACTATCGCGCTCTCAATGATGTCACCATCAAGAACAAGTACCCACTCCCGAGAATCAATGATTTATTCGACCAACTCCGTGGTGCCCGAGTATTCTCCAAGATTGATCTCCGTACGGGTTATTACCAGCTGAAGATTCGAGAAAGTGATATCCCCAAGACCGCATTCACCACCAGATATGGATTGTATGAGTGCACAGTTATGTCCTTCGGCCTAACAAATGCTCCAGCCTACTTCATGGGCATGATGAACAAGGTATTCATGGAGTATCTCGACAAGTTTGTCGTGGTGTTTATCGACGACATCCTCATCTACTCCAAAAATGAGGAGGAGCACGCCGAACACCTCAGAATAGTTCTTGGAAGAATGCGTGAGCAACAACTTTATGCCAAGTACAGCAAATGCCAATTCTGGTTAAAGGAAGTGGAATTCCTAGGACATGTGTTGTCTGGAGCCGGTGTGGCTGTAAACCCCAACAAGATCTCCGATGTGCTAAACTGGAAAGTTCCCACCAACGTATCAGAAATCCGAAGCTTCCTAGGATTGGCCGGGTATTACCGAAGATTCATCGAAAACTTTTCCAAGATAGCCAAGCCCATGACGGATCTATTGAAGAAGAATCGCAAGTATGCCTGGACAGATGAGTGCGAGGAAAGTTTCAACGAGTTAAAGACCCGGTTAACCACCGCCCCAATTCTGGTGTTGCCTGATGATGCCAAGGATTTCACCGTATACTGTGATGCCTGCAGAAATGGGCTAGGAGCCGTACTCATGCAAGAAGGAAAGGTCATCGCATATGTGTCAAGGCAACTCAAGACCCACGAGCTCAACTATCCCACCCACGACTTGGAATTAGCCGCCGTCATACTCGCCCTGAAGACTTGGCGACACCACCTTATTGGTCGAAGATGCGAGATTTACACGGACCACAAAAGCTTGAAGTATATCTTCACCCAGCCTGACCTCAATCTGAGGCAAAGGAGGTGGCTGGAAGTAATCAAGGACTACGACCTTGGGATTCATTATCATCCCGGAAGGCCAACGTGGTAGCAGATGCTCTGAGCAGGAAGCCCCCTAAATACGGCCAAGTCTGGAGAAAGAGTTCGCGAAACTAAACTTGTGCGTGGGAAACAAGGCCTATCTAAGCACCTGGAGGTAAAGCCAGACCTGGAGGAAGAAATAAAACCGAGCAGGCCAACGACCCCGGCCTAAGCAAGATCAAGGCCAAGATACCGCTGGGTCAGGCCAAGGAATTTTCCCTGGACAGCCAAGGAGTACTCCGCTTCGGTACCCGCCTTTGTGTACCCTACAAGACCACACTAATACAGCAGATCCTCAGGGAAGCCCACGAGTCTGCCTATTCCATTCACCCGGGAAGCACCAAGATGTACCAAGACTTGAAGCAAACCTTCTGGTGGTCCGGTATGAAGAAGGATATCGCTTACTATGTCGCATGCTGCAATGTATGCAACCTGGTGAAGGCCGAGCATCAGAAACCCGCCGGATATCTCCAACCCCTTAAGGTACCCGAGTGGAAATGGGACAACATAAGTATGGATTTCATTGTCGGACTTCCCAAATCCAGCCGAGGAAATGATTCCATCTGGGTCATTGTCGACCGGTTGACGAAGGTATCTCACTTTATCCCCGTCAAGACCACATACCGCTCGGACCAACTGGCACAACTCTATGTGAACAAGATTGTCAAACTCCACGGAGTCCCGAAGACCATTGTGTCGGATAGAGGTACACAATTTACCTCCAAATTTTGGACAAGCCTACATCATGCCATGGGAACAAAGTTATCCTTCAGCACAGCCTATCATCCGCAGACCGACGGTCAAACCGAGCGGGTTCAATCAAATTAGAGGATATGCTCCGCTCGTGTGTGCTCGCCTATGGAGCAGGATGGGAAGATAGTTTACCGTATGCAGAGTTCTCATAACAACAGCTACCAAGGCAGCCTGAAGATGTCACCCTTTGAAGCCCTGTATGGGAGAAAATGCCGGACCCCACTAAACTGGTCCGAGGTTGGAGACCGCAAGATCTTTAAGCCCGATGATTTGATGAGGGCAGAAAAGCAAGTACGTCTGATTCGGGACCGGCTCAAGGCCGCAATCCCGCCAGAAAAGCTATTACGACCGGCGACATCGTCAGATTCACTTCGAGGAAAATGACTATGTCTATCTTCGAGTAACACCTCTCAAGGGACTGAAAAGATTCCAATGAAAGGAAAGCTTGCCCCAAGATTCATTGGGCCTTTCAAGATTGTGGCAAAGAAAGGATCAGTAGCCTACCAGCTGGAACTGCCAGAGGAATTGGCTGGAGTACATGACGTCTTCCACGTATCCCAGCTAAGGAAGTGCATCTCACCCCCAACCAAGCAGGCTGACTTTAAGGAACTGGAGTTGAGCAGCGAACTGACTTACGAGGAACACCCCGTCAGAATCTTGGATGAGTCAGAACGCCGCACTCGCAGCAAGGTCACCAAGTTCTACAAGGTTCAGTGGGACAAGCACACAGAGGAAGAAGCAACCTGGGAGCGAGAAGATTTGCTGAAGGCAGAATACCCGTATCTGTTCAACGAGCAACCGGAATCTCGAGGACGAGATTCATCTTAAGGGGGGAAGGTCTGTAACACCCTGAATTTTGGCCTTTTCGAAACTTTTCTTTGAAAATCTATTATTGGATTTTTGGGAATTAATATTCCTTTTTGTGTTCGCTGCTATTTTAAATTCTCAAACTTTTACTAAATCTTGTCCAAGTTTGGGATCTCATGTTTTGGATTCCCTCCCACTTGGTGAACATGTTGCTGGCTCATTTCACCCAAAAATGTTATTTCTATATTTTTCTTTATTTTAATTACCAAAATTCCTTTATTGTGACTTTACAAAGGAAGTACCTAAATGTCTTTCCTAAAATTCTGCAAAAATTAGGGGATGACCCCTGGGCATTATATAGCCCAAATATGCAAAAACATTTGATACCTTGTTTACAAAATTTTGGAGTAACTTCCCACTTTAGTTTCTGCCTATTTCCTTCTTTTTTTCCAAATGCAAAGCAAATATTTTATTTCTTGTGAGCCAAGGCCCTAGACACAACCACAATGGACACACACACCTCAGGGAATTTTATGAACCCATTTACATTTGGTTTACTTCATCAAAACAACATTTTACCTTTTTGGCCAGAACTGTTTTTTCAAAATATCCTATAGACCAACTTTTGAATTTGCAAAAAACATAGTCGGGAAAGTTGTTGGGTTTTACATTTGGCACACAGTGGTGAAAACCACACCTCATTTGGAGCACGGAGCTGAGAGAAACGTGTCGATGCCGCTGCTGGCGTGGACAGAATGGTGATCACCGCCGGCGAGGCCGTGCCCGACGGCGCCGCCACTTTGTGGTCATCGGAGTTCAGCGTCCCCGCGACCCGAACCAAGCCCAGCACGTTCCCCTCCTCTCCCTGAACCTCTCCGTCACCACGCGTCGCCGGAGGAGAATCCAGCACGCGCTCAGGCCGCTAGCCGACGCGCCGCCCAAGCCCTGTGTCGCCGGGACCCTCCTGTCAGCGCCTCCTCCGCCGCACGGACCGGTCCGTCGCCGGAGATTATCCTCGTGCGCCTCCTGTGCCAGCGCTCCCGCGACGCGCCGTCCACCGCCCCTTCCACGCCATGGCGACACCTCACCACGCCATTACTCCGGCCGCCGCACGGAGACGCTATATAATGGCCACCCCAGCACCATCCCACCACCGCACCACCTCTCCCACTCCCTCAGTCGCCCTCCACCCCAGCCACGAGCCCTGAGGAACCCTCCCTCGCCGAAATCGCGACCACCCGAGCCGCACTGACCCTAGCTCGATTCGCACACCCTAGCCCTCCCCGATCAATTCCTTCCACCCGTAGCCTCCCCAGGTCATGGCGGTGACGATGCCGTGCTCGCCAGGGTGAATGGTGACCGGAACCGCCGTGTCCATCATCGACCGCACGCTCCCGCCGCCGGAGAAGAAGCCCTGGTGCCGCCCGAGCTCCCCATCAAGCTCGAGTGCACCGACGAGCTGCGTAACCTCTCCCTGAGCCGCTCCGCTTCCTCTCCCACCCCTGTGCCGCGCCCCAGCCGCCGTGGTCCATCGCCGGTGAGTTCGCCGGAGCTTCGCCGGAAAACCTTCTGTTTTTTCCCGCGCGTGGAGGAGAAAAACGTTTCGGGTTGTGAGACACTGACCAGTGGGTCCCACTGGTCAGGATTTTAAACATTTCGAATCGTTTTTCCTGTTTTAGTTTTCTGTTTATTTTTCTATTGAAAAGGGCAGAAAATGAACCAGTTTTTGAAATGCAATTTCTCACTCAGAAATGGTCAGAAAAATATGAAACCAATTTTGTTGGCTTTGGTTGAATTTTCTCTTTCCAATGAGACCAAAAAGGATTTATTTGGAATTTATTTTTCTGGCATTTATTTAAATGATCTCGGAGTGATTTTGATGCATATTTGTCTTGTTTTGGTAGATTCAAACCCCTCCGACGGATTAGGAGTTACCTCTGAACCCGAAGGCAAGCCACCAACCCAATTTCAAACTTGGTCAAACTTAGGAAATAATTTGAATGCTGAATTAATATTTGTTGCACCTCACATGTCATATTGCATTTTAATTATTGCACTCCTTAGCATTGCTTATCTGTGCAACACTGACATTCCCGAGACAATGGCCGGGTCTCCCGCCTCAGTCGAAGGAATGGGGGAAATCATTACAACTGTGCGTCTCGCGCTTGCGAGGCTTTGTTTGGTTCTTTCCTCTTCGCCGACGTGAGGAGCGGATGAATGTCGTCGTATGATCCTCGGGGTTGGGGGCATTCGCCAAAAGAGTTAGTTGCCTTGTCCACCGTCAAATATGGGTGGCATAGATCACCCGGACTGCGATGCTTGGGAGCTGCCTTTCCATTTGGTTCTTATTGCCGAGATTGCTGACACCACGTCAGGGTAACCCTCGAGTGGAATGGATGCTCTCTCATTCTTATAAGTGCTTTTCGGTTCATTCTTTTACGGTGACACCGGCCGGGTCTCCCGCCACCGTCATCCGCTTGAAACATTATGCTATTATTCTGTGAACACTAACCCCCGAGTGACACCGGCCGGGTCTCCCGCCACAGTCACCCGGGTATTAATATTATTGTTATGTTGTTATCTATGCATGCAAGTGATGTATTCTGTGCTGTTATTGTTATAAGGTTACCCTGTGTTACTTTGTTAATGTTGATGTCTGTAATCAAAATGACTAAGAAGATAATCACCTCCCTCGACTAGATTGAGTCACTTAGTGCCACTCACCAAACACCCAGCACAACCATGCGTCGTTCACATGGGCGGACCATAACTGAGTATTTTATCAGGCCTCCTTTGACGCCACCCTTTTGGCAAGTCTAGTCGGTTACCTTTGTGGTCGGGGCTAGTCTTGTGAAGGTTCCGGAGCTAGGCGTCGCTCATCTGTTGGGGATGTGCCGGATTCACTTCTTCATAAGGCGTAGAGTTATGTCGGTGGCTATACAGGGAGTGTCCGGGTAGGATAAACGGTTGTGGAAGTGTGGGTTTGTGCTATCGCCGTGATCGGTTCTAGTACTTCGGTACCGGCGGTACAAGCCTAGACCTCGGCGTGTGGATAATTGTTGCAACCTCTCGAGAGTGTAAATCTAGATTCTAGCCTTGTCCCTAGGTTATGGGACGATGTTTGGGTCAGTCACACTAGGAGTCAGTCCAGTCGAACTTGGAGAAATAATTAAGTTGAGACCAACGAACACAGGAGATTCTGGGAGTCAAGCCAGAGTTGGCTAAGGACTCGGATAGTTGTGAATTAAGCCAGAGTTGGCTAGAGGCTTGAATGCCTAGTTGTGATTATGAGTTGTCAAGTGAGAAACGTGACCTCACTTGATAACGAGAGAACACCCCTACTAAGGTAAGTAGGTAAGTTATGTCCAACCGTTAAGCTTAGACTCATCCTCGCAACCGACCTCATGCCATGTTACTTTTCTGAACCATGCCATGCCTTATAGATAGACCTTGCTTGTTTTTGGGCTGATGTCTTGCGAGTACTTCAAGTACTTACCTGGCTTTTCATGTGGCCAGACCCTGCTGAACCAGTCGCCGAGTACCCGCTCTATGAGAACTAGGAACCCGTGTCCCAGGCAGGACCCTGTGGAATAAGGCCGCTATCGCCACGCTACTATCTTCGCTTCCGCTACAACTTCCGCTAGAGGCTCGATTTTAGAAAAATAATGTACATACTGTCGTGTGCGCCTGTTGCGCAAGAGCTAGAGCCTCACCCGTGTTGTAACCTTGTATTTGTGCAAACTCGAAGCCTTGTGAATGTATTTGGTTTTGCCTTTGTTTATCAAGCTATCATATATCCACTGTTTCTGGGACTGGTATATGGGGTGACTCGATCATCTGGATCGGGGTGCCACAGAACTCCTCCGTCCTCCTATACTTCTTGAACTCCTTCCAGTCGTCAGGTTTAATGAAGGGGTATACAAGTGTCGCATCCCGATTTTTCTTCTGGAATTTGGAGTACAGATGGTGCCTGAAGTTACGGAACGAATCCTTTGCTTTAGAAAGAGCAACAACTTGAACTGCAGGCTTCCATTCCTCATTTGCGAGCTAGAACTGGCTCATTAGGGCATTGACGATGAAAGTCTTTTCTTCTGGAGTGACTTGACTCCAGTCGTCAACCGTAATGGGGACCTTTTCCCTGACTACACACCCACACAATGTCTTAAATTTCCTATGTGACTTGACTGGTTTCAACGGGGCACCAGTTTTCTTGTCATCATCTCCACTTTAAATGTTCCTATTGGCTTTAGGGTTGGTTTTCTAATTTCTCGACCCCTTTGTTTCATGATAAACTGATCCTGCTGCGAGGATGAGCTCGAGGACCCTTCATCACCAGACGACAGCTCTGAATAACAGGTGAATAATAGAAGGTGGATCTCAGCATAATTAAAACAAAAAGGTTCGACTTTACAGTGTGTAATACAGTTAATCATCACAACTAACCTGTCCCAAGTGTGTCTCTGGCATGTATGAGGTCGCCGCTATCTGCCCCTTCCTCTATTGCGGGAAAATCTGTGGCGGCAGTAGCTCCGGGAGCAAAATCAGTGGAGACGGCGGCCAGATTTGTGGCGGCAGCATCTCCGGGAGCCAAATCAGTGGAGACGGCGGCCGCAGTTGTCGCTTGAGGGGGGCATAGAGCCCACCCTCTGGGCATCTTCGCTGACCATGGCGTCGACGCGACGCCGTCGTAGCCTGGAGCTGCCCCGCGGCGTGGGTTGGGGGACGGCCAGGGAAGCCGCCTGCGCCGCAAGGGCGGCCCGAGTAGTCCGCATAATTAACTCAGCTGAGAGCGTGGGTTGGGGGACGGCCAGGGAAGCCGTCCGCGCCGCAAAGGCGGCCCGAGTAGTCCGCATAATGAACTCAGCTGAGCGTGAGTACGCCACCGGGGGTGGTGTTGAAGACGGTGAGCGGGGGGAAATGCGAGGGGTGGTAGGTTGGTCCCCAAAGTCTAAGTCTGGAAGTAGGGTTTATGTCACATCGGCAACGGTGCATTCAAAAAAACCGTTGCCGATGTGGCATAAATAAATTATATTTCGGAATTTGAATAAACGTAGCGTTTACGGTTGAAAATTAAGAAATAACAACAGCACATTACTTTGCCAATTAAGAAATACAATTATCACTTTAGGGTACAAATTAATTTGCTCATTCTTCGTCCTCCTCTAGTAAAACTGGATCAACCTGAATATTTCCTTTGTAAATTGCCCCATCGGAGTGATCATCTCTTGCGTAAAAGCCATCTCCAGGAGCCTGTCGGTCATTGATCTGTATGCGTTCTCCAGTTGCTGGCAAGTCTTCATACTGGTTGTACTCTTCTTCATCAGTAACGTCATCCACCCCAACGATCTTCCTTTTCCCATTCATTACAACATGGCAATTTTTATGTAGTAGGTCTTTGACATAGAAGATCTGGGTGGCTTGGGTAGCTAAAACGAAAGGTTCATCTTTGTATCCCAATTCGTTGAGATTGACATATGTAGTGCCGTACTGGTCAACTTTCGCATGACCCAGTTTGACCCATTTGCATTTAAACAATGGAACCGTGAGTAATGTATCGTACTCCAGCTCCCAAATCTCCTCAATTACTCCATAGTACCAATCCTTCCTCCCATTCGGATCTACCGCTTCCACTTTAATAGAGCTATTCTGATACATGGTCTTGTTGTCTCTATTCTTTGTATAAAAGGTGTAGCCATTCAGGTCATATGCTTCCCATTTATGAACCGTAAAGTTTGGCTTTCTTGCCAAACTTTTTAAAGTCTCGTCATCATCTCCGACACAATTCGTCATCAGCCAATCAGCGAATCTCTGGCTGTGCAGTTTCAAGACTTGTGCTTCCTTCTGATTCTCTGTCAAGCCTCGGCCTCCTAGCTCAATTCTAAGTAGATCCTTGTGAGCATCCACATATGGTGTAACGACTGCAAGGTGCTGCAATACGTACAAATGTGCTTTCTCAAATAATTCACACTCTGGCCAACATGATTTATCTTTCATTAACCCTTTTCCATCTAGCCTCCCCTCATGCCTGGACAGAGGCACCCCGATAGGTCGGTGGCCATCCATGTAGCTGATGAAATACTCAACCACCTCCTCCGAAAGATATCCTTCAACGATACTTGCCTCTGGCCGATACCTGTTACGGACGTAGTGCTTGAGTATACCCATGAAGCGCTCGAACGGATACATAGTGCGCAGATACACTGGACCACATTGCTTTATCTCATAAACAATGTGTACAATTAGATGGACCATTACGTCGAAAAACGAAGGGGGGAAGAACATCTCCAGCTGGCAGATAGTCTTCACAACATCTTCTTGCAATCTGTCTAATTTGAATGGATCTATTACCTTCTGGTATATAGCGTTGAAAAAATCACATAACCTCATGAGAGCCTCTCGAACGGGTTTAGGCAACATATTTCTAATTGCCACAGGGAGCATCTGTGTCATCATCACATGGCAGTCATGTGACTTCATCCCCATCAGTTTCTTTTCTTCAAACGACACCAGAGTCCTGATGTTTGCGCAGTATGCTGACGGAACTTTCATATCATACAAGAATTGCAAGAACTCCTTCAACTCTTCCTTCGATAACTGGTAGCAAGCAGGTGGGAGGTACCACTGCCCATTAGGCTTCTCTTGTGGCTTCAACTTTTTCCTTTTATATTTCAATGCAAGAATATCCAGCCGTGAATTCATACCATCCTTCGTTTTATCCTTGTTATTCATTACACATCCAAGAACGCTTTCAGTTACGTTTTTCTCGACATGCATGACATCGATGCAATGTTGAACGTCCAGATATGCCCAATACTTCAATGCCCAGAAAACCGATCTTTTCTTCCACACTGCCTTCTCACGAGACTGGGGTTTCTTCCCCTTACCAAAAATAGTGTGTACATCCTTCGTCTGGTCATCGACATCCGCTCCTGAAAATGGTTCTGGCGTGTCATCGGTCTCAATCGTATTATCGAACGGGGCCTTCAATCTACGATACGGGTGATTCTTTGCCAAAAACCTTCGGTGCCGCATGTACACTGTCTTCCTTGAATTCGGCAGCCAAAGACTTTTTGTTCTCTCTTTGCAAGTGACACATGCAAAGGATCCCTTCAAACTCTGCCCTGACAAGTTCGCAAGTGCAGGATAATCTTGAATGGTCAGAAACAACATTGCTCTGAGATCAAACTGTTCTCTCTTGAACGCATCATACATTCTTACCCCATCCCACAGTACTTGTAGTTCTTCGACAAGTAAACTCAAGTAAACATCAATGTCATTCCCAGGTTGTTTTGGTCCTTGAATAAGCATCGACATCATGATATACCTCTTCTTCATGCACAACCAAGGAGGAAGGTTATACATTGCTAAAAGAACTGGCCAAGTGCTATGTCTGCTGCTCATGCTGCCAAAAGGATTCATTCCATCTGTACTTAGTGCAAACCTTACATTTCTGGGGTCCCTGCCAAAGTCTGGGAACTCATAATCGATAAGCCTCCACTGTGGTCCATCAGCCGGGTGTCTGAGCAGTCCATCTTTTTTCCTTTTATCGGCATGCCAACGCATCAGCTCTGACTGCTTTGGGTCTGCATACATACGCTTCAATCTGGGTATTATTGGCAAATACCACACAACCTTGTAAGGGACTCCCGTTGTGACCTCATCCTCGCCCTTGTCTCTGTCTTTTGCTAGGTTGCGTTTGTAACGAGGAAAGTTACATATGGGACAACGCCGCATATTTTCATTTTCCCCTCGGTAGAGAATACAATCATTCTTACAAGCGTGTATCTTCACGTACTCGGCTGGAATGGGGCAGATCACCCTCTTGGCATGGTAAGTGTTCGCTGGCAAGTCATTTCCAGGTGGAAGTAATAATGCGACAAGTTTTAACAGCTTTGTGAAGCTCACATCGGATGTACTACTCTCTGCCTTGTATTTCAACAATTCTAGTGTCGCATCCAACTTGCTGAGCTTGCATTCCGGATACAGAGGTTTCTTCGAGTCCGCCGACTGACAGAGGAAATTCTTTATCTCATCATTACCTTCCATATTATTCTCCAAATCATTGATCATCTGTTCTAGGTTTTTTTGTGGACCATCGGCTCTGGTTTCATCTGGATGCACATCATCATCAGCGTTGCCCAAACCATCTCTGGCATTGACTTCATGATTATCGTTGCTCAAATCATCACGGTTGTCGGCAAAGATTGCTGGTTGTTGTTCACCGTGTTTTGACCAACATGTGTACGATTCCATAAATCCCCTCAAAATAATGTGTTCTTCTATCGTTTGTCTTCTAGGCCACAAGACTTCATTCTTACAGATAACACAAGGACAAAACATCTTCGGTTCATTACTTTCTAGCATGTGTTGCGAAGCCCTGTCCAAGAATTCAACCACACCTTGTGAGAATTCAGGACTCGTGCGACCACCGTACATCCAAGCTCGATCAAGAACCATCTAGTAAAATGGCAAACTACATATGTAAGATTTATACTCCGCGCTCCTAAATCAAAATAATTAAAAAAATAAGTAGTAGGTTTTCGGGTTATACCACCGCCCCAGTAGCTGTGGAATCGGGCCCAAGCTTCCCTGCGCTGCCTCTCGACGCCGGCAACCAACGCTGCCTCTCGACGCCGGCAACCACCGCGCGCCTATCGACGCCCGCAGCACAGATGTAAGATCTGGACTCCGCCTCTGCCCTCGCCTCCGCCCTCGCCGCCGCCGCTCCTATCTTTCAGTCTTATGGGAATCTCCGCAGCTGGCTAACTCGACACCACTCATAGCGTTAGGTCTGGATGGAATCATCGGATACGGTCATCCATATTAACCGTTTACAATAATGAAAATAATGCATACGGACACGAAAATATGTCCGTTGCTCATATAAAGCAAACGGTTGCGGAAAGCACAACCGTTGCCGATGTGTCGCGGGTCGCGGGAGGATAGCCCTCGCGGGCGGCCTTTTCCGCGCGGAAGGCTCGATTCTCCGTCGCCTAACTCCTGCCGTTTCCATAGAGGGGTATCCGATGTGTCGTTCTGTACTAGTGTATGGCCTATATGGTTTTTAATTTTGATTTATGTTTACTGTTTGCAATAGTTGGTTACGTGCGTGCACGTGCACGTCAACTAGTAGTATCCCAAACTAGCAAACTACCCGTGCGTTGCAACGGGAACACATCATAACGCTATGGTCACTAATATTCAGCATAGTCATGCAACGCACGTTGAGTATATCACCAGTTGTGTTAATGTGGTCGAGAAACGTATGTTGAGTATATAAGCAATTGTTCGATTAAATTAATCCGAGTATAAATTATGAGCATGACGTAAACAGTGCTAATGACATAATGAAACTCTATGATATAACCTTGTACTAGAGAAATAGTAGAAACATCTACAGAAATCACTAGTATGGCAGACATGCAAGTAATCAGGAGAGCGATAAACATGTACCCTCCAATGGGCTAGTTGGCCGTAGCAGCAGCGGAGGCTGCGGCAGTGTTGGCAGTCTCTTGGGCGGCGGCAGCCGCAGCAGCAGCAGTGGAGGCCGCAGCAGCAGTGGCGTCCTCGTTGCTCATGATGATGATGAAGGTGAAGCGGACGTAGTTGAAGCAGACGATTAGAGGCGAGTTGTCGCGTAGGAGACGCTCCCAAAAACCTAATCGCCCCTCTCCCGTACATGATGTTGAGAGGCGGGTTTCGGAGGCCTGCTCTCCTGTCGGCCGTGTACGCGGTGGACGGGATGGGATCAGCGGCGGCAGCAGCAGTGTGAGGAACGACAAAGGCAAGAACCTGGAGCGTAGGCGATCTGTTATATTGTGCTGGAGAGGAGCGACCTCTCTCATATAGGCACACACGCATACGGATGGCCAACGGAAACACACGCAATTAAGGGGAGAATTAAGAGACTGAAAACGGCCGCACTTAAGACAAAACGTTTCAGCTCACATTCATTCTCCATTAACGCCATTAAGGCAAAACGTTTCCGTTGCCGCTCACATTTTTCCTGCATGATAAAAAGATAAGATCGGCTCAGCGAGATTCCCGCAACCCGCGGCGCGCGCGTCGTGATGATGCGAGGCGAGGCGTGGCAAAGCAGGCGGCGGAGGAGGAGGAGCGCGCATGTGGAGCACCTCCCTTCTCTTCACAGCCAACACCTCATACATGGTGGAGAAAAGCTCACCTTATAAATTGGTGTACATCTCTCTAAACTAGCCATGTGGGACTAAACTCCCACCACTCTCTATGGCAGCATGGGCCTTTAGGGATTTTTCTGGAATTGTTAGATGGGCCTAAAGCCCACCCTTATATTAAGCAATATTTCAGCAATCCCCCACCAGATCCCAAAGACCCATGATGTTCTCTATTCCAAACACTGTTTTTGATATACCAGTATTTTCAATGGAGACCCGTTAAGGTTGAACATCCACCTAGAGCAAATAGCTACACTATTTCACAAATGACAATGGATTATGACTTGAATTGCCAGTTTGGCGTAAAGTAGTTTCACCAAATGTCTTACCAGTACTAGGCTGCCGAAGGCTGACCCCTCGGGTGGAGCATATTAGTCACACTCCTGGCCTATTCATGAACTTACTAGAGATCAAACCAATCTCATAGACTGTGACCAGTAGCCAGGCTCATATAGGTGTGTTCCTCCAAAGATTGCTCTGTAGGACAGCATCTTGCTTATACAAAGTCTTGGAACAAATTAAGACAAGTGTCAACCTGCCATACAGTTACCGAGAGTAGTGCATCTCCAACGGAGTGGGTTAGTAAAAGTACTCTCCTCAGTTAACCACTAGCTTGTTTTCCCAGGTCCTACTTCACGGGATCTCCGATCACATAGGTTGGGTTACTACCATGGCAACTCAAGTGGGTTTCATCCCTATCTCCCTCGATGCATTTTCTGTCACAACACGTGATAGCCTTTTAGTAAAGGGATCTGCCAGATTCTTAGCCGACTGGATATAATCCAGCGCTATCACTCCGGAGCTTCTTAAATGTCTGACAACTTTTAATCTCATTCTTATATGTTTGTTGGACTGCATGTTGTCCTTTGAACTCTTGACCTTGGTTATCACTTTCTGATTGTCACAGTTCATAAGGATAGCCGGAACTGGCTTTTCAACCACGGGCAAGTCCATAAACAGATCTCGAAGCCATCCTACTTCGACACCAGATGTGTCCAATGCTGTTAATTCTGCTTCCATTGTCGATCTAGTCAGGATCGTTTGCTTGCAAGACTTCCAGGAAACAGCACCACCTCCAAGGGTAAAAACATAACCCGTTGTGGCTTTCATCTCATCAGCATCAGAGATCCAATTCGCGTCACAATATCCTTCAAGCACTGACGGGCTTCCAGAATAGTGAAGTCCATAGTTCACAGTACCTTTTAGGTAGCGCATAATTCTTTCAACAGCATGCCAATGCATGTCACCCGGATTGGAAACAAACCGGCTCAGTTTGCACACAGCAAACATGATGTCAGGCCTTGTAGCGCTAGCTAGGAACATGAGTGGACCAATTATTTGAGAGTATCTCAGTTGGTCCTTAGCTGTGCCTTTGAATTTTCGAATTTGCACACTAGGATCATATGGTGTTGGAGAAGTTTTTCAGTCCGAATATCCAAAAATGACTCAAAATCTTCTCGACATAATGGGATTGCAACAGAGTAATCCCACCCTCATTCTCTCTCAATAGCTTGATGTTCAAAATAACATCAGCCACACCAAGGTCCTTCATCTCAAAATTCTGAGATAGAAATGACTTAACCTCCTCAATGACTTTGAGGTTGGTTCCAAATATCAGTATGTCATCAACATACAAGCACAGTATAACTCCTTCGCCCCCACCATGGCGATAGTACACGCATTTGTCAGCTTCATTAACAACAAAACCAGCAGAGGTTAAAGTTGTATTGAACTTCTCATGACATTGCTTAGGTGCTTGTTTCAGGCCATATAAAGATTTCAGTAACCTACACACCTTTCCTTCCTGACCATCTAATACAAAGCCATCTGGTTGTTGCATGTAGATTTCCTCGTCTAGCTCTCCGTTCAGGAAAGCCGTCTTAACATCCATCTGGTGGACGAGAAGACCATGCGAGGCCGCCAAAGAGAGTAGTACTCGTATGGTGGTCAGTCTGGCCACAGGTGAATAAGTATCGAAGAAATCTTCCTCTTCTTTCTAGTAATAACCCTTGGCCACAAGCCTAGCCTTGTACTTTTCAATTGTACCATCGGGTCTAAGCTTCTTGAAGAAGGGTACTGTGTGTGTATCATGACCTTTGGCTTCTTGTTGCTCATCTTCTATTCTTCTTCATCCTCTACCTCCCTCCACAGAGTTGGCAGCTCCCTCTGGCAAAACGTTTCAGCTCACATTCATTCACCATTAACGCCATTAAGGCAAAACGTTTTCGTTGCCGCTCACATTTTTCCTGCGTGATAAAAAGATAAGATCGGCTCAGCGAGATTCCCGCGGCGCGCGCGCGCGTCGTGACGAGGCGAGGCGGGCGGCGGAGGAGGAGGAGCGCGCGTGTGGAGCACCTCCCTTCTCTTCACAGCCAACACCTCATACATGGTGGAGAAAAGCTCACCTTATAAATTGGTGTACATCTCTCTAAACTAGCCATGTGGGACTAAACTCCCACCACTCTCTATGGCAGCATGGGCCTTTAGGGATTTTTCTGGAATTGTTAGATGGGCCTAAAGCCCACCCTTATATTAAGCAATATTTCAGCAATCCCCCACCAGATCCCAAAGACCCATGATGTTCTCTGTTCCAAACACTGTTTTTCATATACCAGTATTTTCAGTGGAGACCCGTTAAGGTTGAACATCCACCTAGAGCAAATAGCTACACTATTTCACAACTGACAATGGACTATGACTTGAATTGCCAGTTTGGCGTAAAGTAGTTTCACCAAATGTCTTACCAGTACTAGGCTGCCGAAGGCTGACCCCTCGGGTGGAGCATATTAGTCACACTCCTGGCCTATTCATGAACTTACTAGAGATCAAACCAATCTCATAGACTGTGACCAGTAGCCAGGCTCATATAGGTGTGTTCCTCCAAAGATTGCTCTGTAGGACAACATCTTGCTTATACAAAGTCTTGGAACAAATTAAGACAAGTGTCAACCTGCCATACAGTTACCGAGAGTAGTGCATCTCCAACGGAGTGGGTTAGTAAAAGTACTCTCCTCAGTTAACCACTAGCTTGTTTTCCCAGGTCCTACTTTACGGGATCTCCGATCACATAGGTTGGGTTACTACCATGGCAACTCAAGTGGGTTTCATCCCTATCTCCCTCGATGCATTTTCTATCACAACACGTGATAGCCCTTTAGTAAAGGGATCTGCCAGATTCTTAGCCGACTGGATATAATCCAGCGATATCACTCCGGAGCTTCTTAAATGTCTGACAGCTTTTAATCTCATTCTTATATGTTTGTTGGACTGCATGTTATCCTTTGAACTCTTGACCTTGGTTATCACTGTCTGATTGTCACAGTTCATAAGGATAGCCGGAACTGGCTTTTCAACCACGGGCAAGTCCATAAACATATCTCAAAGCCATCCTACTTCGACACCAGATGTGTCCAATGTTGTTAATTCTGCTTCCATTGTCGATCTAGTCAGGATCGTTTGCTTGCAAGACTTCCAGGAAACAGCACCATCTCCAAGGGTAAAAACATAACCCGTTGTGGCTTTCATCTCATCAGCATCAGAGATCTAATTCGCGTCACAATATCCTTCAAGCACTGACGGGCTTCCAGAATAGTGAAGTCCATAGTTCACAGTACCTTTTAGGTAGCGCATAATTCTTTCAACAGCATGCCAATGCATGTCACCCGGATTGGAAACAAACCGGCTCAGTTTGCACACAGCAAACATGATGTCAGGCCTTGTAGCGCTAGCTAGGAACATGAGTGGACCAATTATTTGAGAGTATCTCAGTTGGTCCTTAGCTGTGCCTTTGAATTTTCGAATTTGCACACTAGGATCATATGGTGTTGGAGAAGTTTTGCAGTCCGAATATCCAAAAATGACTCAAAATCTTCTCGACATAATGGGATTGCAACAGAGTAATCCCACCCTCATTCTCTCTCAATAGCTTGATGTTCAAAATAACATCAGCCACACCAAGGTCCTTCATCTCAAAATTCTGAGATAGAAATGACTTAACCTCCTCAATGACTTTGAGGTTGGTTCCAAATATCAGTATGTCATCAACATACAAGCACAGTATAACTCCTTCGCCCCCACCATGGCGATAGTACACGCATTTGTCAGCTTCATTAACAACAAAACCAGCAGAGGTTAAAGTTGTATTGAACTTCTCATGCCATTGCTTAGGTGCTTGTTTCAGGCCATATAAAGATTTCAGTAACTTACACACCTTTCCTTCATGACCATCTAATACAAAGCCATCTGGTTGTTGCATGTAGATTTCCTCGTCTAGCTCTCCGTTCAGGAAAGTCGTCTTAACATCCATCTGGTGGACGAGAAGACCGTGCGAGGCCGCCAAAGAGAGTAGTACTCGTATGGTGGTCAGTCTGGCCACAGGTGAATAAGTATCAAAGAAATCTTCTCTTCTTTCTGGGAATAACCCTTGGCCACAAGCCTAGCCTTGTACTTTTCAATTGTACCATCGGGCCTAAGCTTCTTTTTGAACACCCACTTACATCCCAATGGTTTACAGCTATAGGGACGTTCAGTGATTTCCCATGTTCCGTTAGCCATGATGGAGTACATCTCGCTACGGACCGCTTCTCTCCAGTAATCAGCATCCGGAGATGCATAAGCCTCTGAAATAGAAGTGGGAGTGTCATCCACGAGGTACACAAGGAAATTATCACCAAAGGACTTTGCAGTCCTCTGTCTCTTGCCCTACCAAGGGTTTTCTCGTCATCCTCCTCAGGATTTTCATCATGTGTTTGTTCATAATATTCCATCGGAATGGCAGGTTCAGGAGTCTCATCAGATTCCTGTCTAGACAGGGGCGCACCTAGAAAGAAATACGAGTGGGGGCAAATCAAGTGACTAGGGGCATTACTTGTATAAATTTGCAAAATATGAAGAAATTTCCTTCAAATATGAATAAATACTATAGGAAATCAAAAATTTGAGTGGGGGCATAGGCCCCCATTCAGCTACACTTGGGTCCGCCCCTGTGTCTAGAAGTGCTTGGCATATCTCTCATGGGAAAAATATCCTCAAAGAATGTAGCATCTTTAGACTCCATAATTGTACCGACCTTCATGTCAGGTACCTCAGATTTCACTACTAGAAATCTATAGCCGACGCTATTCTTAGCGTAGCCCAAATTAACACAATCCACGGTCTTTGGTCCAAGTTTACGCTTTTTGGATCGGTACATTGACTTTTGCCAAACAGCCCCAAGTACGTAAGTATGAGAGAGTCGTCCTTCTCTTCTCCCATTTCTCATAGGGAGTGATTTCATTGTCTTTTGTCGGAACTTTATTCAGGACATGACATGACGTCAATATAGCCTCCCCCACCATGCCTTGGATAAACCCGATGTATCTAACATGGCGTTAACCAAATCTGTTAGAGTACGGTTTTTCCGTTCAGCAACCCCATTTGACTTGGGAGAATAGGGAGGCGTCCTTTTATGAATAATACCGTGTTCCGCATAGAAAGAATCAAACTCATTGGAGAAGTACTCTCCACCACGATCTGACCGGATTCGTTTAATTTTCTTTTCAAGTTGATTCTCAACTTCTGCCTTATAGATTTTAAAGTAGTGTAGAGCCTCATCTTTAGTGCTTAACAAATATATATAGCAATATCTAGTGGAATCATCTATCAGAGTCATGAAGTATCACTTTCCACCTTCAGTCAACACACCATTCATCTCACAAAGATCAGAATGTATGAGTTCTAATGGTGCCAAGTGTCTCTCCTCCATAGCCTTGTGGGGCTTGCGAGGTTGCTTTGCTTGCACACACGAATGACATTTAAAACCTTTGGCTAAAGTGAAACTTGGGATTAAATTCGATTTTACTAGCCGGTCATACAACCGAAACTAATGTGACAAAGACGTGAATGCCAAACTTCTGTTTCATTAACATTCGAATGAATATTGTTCACGACTTTATTACAAAAATCTGCGAGGGAAAAGCGGAACAAGCCTCTGCATTCATAACCTTTTCCAACAAAAAGTCCATATTTCATAACAACTACTTTATTAGACTCGAATACCAACTTAAACCCTTCTCTACATAGAAGGGAGCCACTAACGAGATTCTTCTTGATGGCGGGGACATGCTGCACGTTCTTGAGCTGCACGATCCTTCCCGAAGTAAACTTCAGATCGACCGTGCCAACACCAAGAACAGAAGCACTTGCGCCATTCCCCATCAGTACGGATCCGTTCCCTGTGACCTGATAAGAAGAAAACAATGAGATGTCAGAACATACATGAATATTTGCACATGTGTCAATCCACTAATCGTTAGACTGACAAACTGAAAATACAGTAAACAAATTACCGTACCCATATGCTCCATTCTCATTGTTGCTCACAATCATGTTGACTGACTTGGAGTCCTGTCCTGGTTTCTTGAACTTCTTTGGGCACTTGGGAGCCCAATGTTCCTCTGAACCACATGTGAAGCAGGCTCCTTTCTTCTTATCCTTGTTGAAGGACTTCTTACCCTTCCTCTTAAAGTCGGTATTCTATTGGGGACCGGTTTTCCCCTTGGGCTTGTGGTAGTTGGAGTTCTTCTATACAAGATTGGCGACAGAAGTTTCCTCGGTCCCTTTTCCGTGCGAGTCCTTTGCTCTCGAATTCTGCTCGACACTCAGATGGCCGATGACATCCTCAACTGAGAATTCATGCCTCTGGTGTTTCAGAGTAATAGCAAAGTTTCTCCAGGAATTAGGCAGCTTAACGATTATGCATCCTGCGACAAATTTGCCCGGTAGCACACACTTGAGAAGCTCAAGCTCCTTAGCGATGCACTGTATCTCATGAGCTTGTTCCAATACAGAACGGTTTTCAACCATCTTGTAATCATGGAACTGCTAAATAGTGTACATCTCGCTTCCAGCATCGGTTGTGCCGAATTTAGATTCGAGCGCCTCCCACAAGTCCTTGGCAACCCGCACATGTAAATATGCATCAACCAGCTTATCTCCGATCACGCTAAGAACGGCTCCAACAAAGACGACGGTGGCATCCCTGAACGCCTTCTCCTGTTCAGGAGCAATCGTTCCAGTGGGAGTCACACCGGCGACCCAGAACACGTTCATCGCCGTGAGCCATAAGGTGGTTTTGGTTTGCCAACGCTTAAAATAAGTCCCCGTAAACGGGGCTGGTTTCAGTGCAGCAGCAAAACCTTGGATCGAAAATTGCCTACACCGATTAGGTTTTTGGATTGTTGAGTATATAAGCAATTGTTCGATTAAATTAATCCAAGTATAAATCATGAGCATGACGTAAATAGTGCTAATGACATACTGAAACTCTATGATATAAATGTACTAGAGAAATAGTAGAAACATCTACAGAAATCACTAGTATGGTAGACATGCAAGTAATCAGGAGAGGGATAAACATGTACCCTCCAATGGGCCAGTTGGCCGCAGCAGCAGCGGAGGCTGCGGCGGTAGCGGCAGCGTTGGCAGTCTCTTGGGCGGCGGCGGCCGCAGCAGCAGTGGCATCCTCGTTGCTCATGATGATGACGAAGGTGAAGCGGACGTAGTTGAAACAGATGAAGTTGAAGCAGACGATTGGAGGTGAGCTGTCGCGTAGGAGACGCTCCCCAAAAACCTAATCGCCCCTCTCCCGTACAGGATGTTGAGAGGCGGGGTTTCGGAGGCCTGCTCTCCCATCGGCCGTGTACGCGGTGGACGAGATGGGATCAGCGGCGGCAGCAACAGTGTGAGGAATGACAAAGGCAAGAACCTGGAGCGGAGGCGATCTGTTATATTGTGCTGGAGAGGAGCGACCTCTCTCATATAGGCACACACATATACGGATGGCCAACGGAAACGCACACAATTAAGGGGAGAATTAAGAGACTGAAAACGGCCGCACTTAAGACAAAACGTTTCAGCTCACATTCATTCACCATTAACGCCATTAAGGCAAAACGTTTTCGTTGCCGCTCACATTTTTCCTGCGTGATAAAAAGATAAGATCGGCTCAGCGAGATTCCCGCGGCGCGCGCGCGCGTCGTGACGAGGCGAGGCGGGCGGCGGAGGAGGAGGAGCGCGCGTGTGGAGCACCTCCCTTCTCTTCACAGCCAACACCTCATACATGGTGGAGAAAAGCTCACCTTATAAATTGGTGTACATCTCTCTAAACTAGCCATGTGGGACTAAACTCCCACCACTCTCTATGGCAGCATGGGCCTTTAGGGATTTTTCTGGAATTGTTAGATGGGCCTAAAGCCCACCCTTATATTAAGCAATATTTCAGCAATCCCCCACCAGATCCCAAAGACCCATGATGTTCTCTGTTCCAAACACTGTTTTTCATATACCAGTATTTTCAGTGGAGACCCGTTAAGGTTGAACATCCACCTAGAGCAAATAGCTACACTATTTCACAACTGACAATGGACTATGACTTGAATTGCCAGTTTGGCGTAAAGTAGTTTCACCAAATGTCTTACCAGTACTAGGCTGCCGAAGGCTGACCCCTCGGGTGGAGCATATTAGTCACACTCCTGGCCTATTCATGAACTTACTAGAGATCAAACCAATCTCATAGACTGTGACCAGTAGCCAGGCTCATATAGGTGTGTTCCTCCAAAGATTGCTCTGTAGGACAACATCTTGCTTATACAAAGTCTTGGAACAAATTAAGACAAGTGTCAACCTGCCATACAGTTACCGAGAGTAGTGCATCTCCAACGGAGTGGGTTAGTAAAAGTACTCTCCTCAGTTAACCACTAGCTTGTTTTCCCAGGTCCTACTTCACGGGATCTCCGATCACATAGGTTGGGTTACTACCATGGCAACTCAAGTGGGTTTCATCCCTATCTCCCTCGATGCATTTTCTATCACAACACGTGATAGCCCTTTAGTAAAGGGATCTGCCAGATTCTTAGCCGACTGGATATAATCCAGCGATATCACTCCGGAGCTTCTTAAATGTCTGACAGCTTTTAATCTCATTCTTATATGTTTGTTGGACTGCATGTTATCCTTTGAACTCTTGACCTTGGTTATCACTGTCTGATTGTCACAGTTCATAAGGATAGCCGGAACTGGCTTTTCAACCACGGGCAAGTCCATAAACATAACTCGAAGCCATCCTACTTCGACACCAGATGTGTCCAATGCTGTTAATTCTGCTTCCATTGTCGATCTAGTCAGGATCGTTTGCTTGCAAGACTTCCAGGAAACAGCACCACTCCAAGGGTAAAAACATAACCCGTTGTGGCTTTCATCTCATCAGCATCAGAGATCTAATTCGCGTCACAATATCCTTCAAGCACTGACGGGCTTCCAGAATAGTGAAGTCCATAGTTCACAGTACCTTTTAGGTAGCGCATAATTCTTTCAACAGCATGCCAATGCATGTCACCCGGATTGGAAACAAACCGGCTCAGTTTGCACACAGCAAACATGATGTCAGGCCTTGTAGCGCTAGCTAGGAACATGAGTGGACCAATTATTTGAGAGTATCTCAGTTGGTCCTTAGCTGTGCCTTTGAATTTTCGAATTTGCACACTAGGATCATATGGTGTTGGAGAAGTTTTGCAGTCCGAATATCCAAAAATGACTCAAAATCTTCTCGACATAATGGGATTGCAACAGAGTAATCCCACCCTCATTCTCTCTCAATAGCTTGATGTTCAAAATAACATCAGCCACACCAAGGTCCTTCATCTCAAAATTCTGAGATAGAAATGACTTAACCTCCTCAATGACTTTGAGGTTGGTTCCAAATATCAGTATGTCATCAACATACAAGCACAGTATAACTCCTTCGCCCCCACCATGGCGATAGTACACGCATTTGTCAGCTTCATTAACAACAAAACCAGCAGAGGTTAAAGTTGTATTGAACTTCTCATGCCATTGCTTAGGTGCTTGTTTCAGGCCATATAAAGATTTCAGTAACCTACACACCTTTCCTTCCTGACCATCTAATACAAAGCCATCTGGTTGTTGCATGTAGATTTCCTCGTCTAGCTCTCCGTTCAGGAAAGCCGTCTTAACATCCATCTGGTGGACGAGAAGACCATGCGAGGCCGCCAAAGAGAGTAGTACTCGTATGGTGGTCAGTCTGGCCACAGGTGAATAAGTATCGAAGAAATCTTCCTCTTCTTTCTAGTAATAACCCTTGGCCACAAGCCTAGCCTTGTACTTTTCAATTGTACCATCGGGTCTAAGCTTCTTGAAGAAGGGTACTGTGTGTGTATCATGACCTTTGGCTTCTTGTTGCTCATCTTCTATTCTTCTTCATCCTCTACCTCCCTCCACAGAGTTGGCAGCTCCCTCTGGACAAGTAGCAGCCAGTGCTCTCTGTCATCCTCATACACAACACCCGCATCAGCCCCACGGTCAACACGCTTCTCCTGTCAGCCTAGTGGAGTGTGGCTTTGCTTTTGCCTCTTTGTACTTCTACACCATCTCCCACATGAAAAATGATTTCTATTATATTTTCAGTACTATGCACAGCCGAGCTAGATACTGAAACCAAACCCAGCATAACACCAACAGATGCAGCAGAGGAATACCGGCAGCAAAATGCTTAATACCAACAAACCCCGATGGAACGCAGGTCCGCAGCGCCGTCTCTCTGTCACCTCCACAACCTTCTCCTCGGCTAGAACAAGTGAACGAAAGCTATGACGGCCTTGCCGGCAAGCCTCGACTGGCAGTCTCCGGAGGCGCCGCAACATCAGCTCCAGCACCATCAAGTATGATCGCCTTCAAGCCTCTTGTTCTTCAGCTATGAAGTATCGTCAGTTTCACCAATGCAGACAAGATATGATAGTTGAATATTTCGAAAAAAAAGGATGCAAGCAAGAAGTACAGAACACAAGAAAAGGTGACTGAAGTGTACCTCCGGTGACTGGTCATCATATCCCAGCCAGCACCAGCACGTTTTGACATTTTGACTGCCTCGATGCTCTCAGTTAAAGACCCGATTTGGTTAACAAAAGGGGATTTTTGCTGCTGCCGGCAGTCGCGTCGGCGGCGGAGCCATGTATTCCGGCGGCGGGCGCTTGGGAGGTGTAAGAGGAAGGGAGCGGCCGCCGCACCACGCACAGACCCGTCACATTGTGGGCCGCCGCTGCAACGGGAGAGAGGCCAGCTCGATCCGGGCCGGCGAGCTCGGAGGAAATGGAGTCACGAGCTCTAGGGAGGCGGCCGGGGGTGTGGGTGGCGGCCGGAGTCGCGGGCCGGTGGTGGCAGCAGCGGGTTTGCCGTGCGTGAATAGCCATAGAACGAAGAGAACAACATGTTCAATCTCCAGCGAGAAAACGGTTCGGAAGAGTTATGGACTGCGGGTTGATTTCATAGTTTGTGAAGGACCAAAGTGCAAAATAACCACGACGTCCCATCACTGAAGACATATTATATAGTAGAGATACCATGGTAATTTTGGAGTACTACTAAGAAAATGTACCCTGAACCTCTTTTTTTCGTAGACATAAGAACACAACACTCTAGTTAATGCATGGTGGTCAAATTAGAACTACTGAACTTTGAACATTTTTAATAGTTTATACTCTCAAGACCCTCAAGAGTTCTTGTTTGGCCGAGTCGTCTACCAATCCTTTCTCGACGTATTTCCTAACATGGGATTAAGTTCCACTCCAACAGGTAGATCGAACCTATTCAAAAGCATAGCGGTGTCAATGGTTGTTAGTGTATGACGATCTTCGATATAAGACCACGTATGCGCCCTACTCATATTGTGTCGTGAGTAGGCATGAAGGAATAGCCATGTCGTTGTTTATAGGACAACAGCAATGCTATCATGGATACGTATGATCGCATTTGTTTGAATTTTGGTTTGTTCTCACTTCATAGAAATCTCCACACATCATTGTTGTTTCATTTATTGTGGAAATATCAAGTAATGAAACGATTTCGCGACACCTAATATGGCCTTTTGAGGATGACTTGTGCCTTCAAAGCTATAGAAATTTTCGGGAAAATCGATACATACTTAGAATATGCAAAAGTGTGATTTAAATCGAGTAATAGCGAGGACTAGCACACAATTGCGCAAATTTTAGGTAGCCATGGTGTATCACCAATTGCATTGTTGCATTTGGGGTGGTAAACATTGGAGAAAAATAAGGGTTGAGAGTGAGAGAGCGGCCAACAATGATGATACAAAGTGTAGGCAAGGAAGTTATGGACGCAAAGTACACATAGGCCTCTTTGTCATCCACTATGGCCTAGACGCCTCATTTAACACCTTGTTGCCATAGTATGCCACAACATTTTAGTGAAAAACGATCTTATTGATGCCACTGTGATGAGGTGATGGTCTATTTTGCGATGCTCACCGGACAAACTATGTAACTTGGTAGAACAAAACAAACAAGACCCATATCCACTTGCGCTACGACAACAACTATAGTTGTAGTGGTTGTTGAAGGTGCAATGACGCAGACGACTGGTGTTCACCCTAGAGTTCAAAATTACTGGTGAAAATTGGGAAACATACACCAAATGGATGGATACATGCCGTCTAAATTAGATATTTTTTTTGGTATGGGAAATAGTAGTCGTCAGTTGGTTGTATTCCATAGAAATCACATCTTTGGGTCTGAATCAATATCATGATTCAGAACTAAGGATAAAAGATGGCACCTAGATGGAGTGTATAGACGAATACAAATTTTAATCAAATTCATTAATTTTAGGGGAAAATTTGAACTAATAAAGTACCCTTAAAACACATCTAGTACAAACATATTTAATGTGAAAAACATACATGAGAAAACGAGGGACGAAATAACCAACATAGAAGTACAAGACTGACTCGGTGATTCATCCTGAAGTTCAAGTCCTTGTAGGGACTCTAATATTAGTTGGAGAGCAATGTGACAAACCAAGCCTGCATTATTCCTCGCGAATATACTCCTCTTCTTCTTGATTTGTCCAAACCAAGCAAAAGCCTTTCCACTATGGGATCGTAAAGTGATTCTCAAACCTTTTACAAACTCCTTGATGGTAATTCACAACCTTGGATCCTCACAAGCTAACCCTAACCCTGTAGGGTTCAACCCAACCCCAAGGGTAACAAGACCAATCTTACTCAATATGGGCATTCAATTTTTATTTTCAATAAATGTGGATCTAGTCACTTATATCTTTTTTCTCGAAGAAATGCAAGATTGAGTGGAGTCATGGAGACGAATCAAAACTTTGGGGGTCAACAATGAAAGAATATATAAAAAGTGGGGCCTTCTTAAAGATACCTTATACAGGTGATGATACACAAGAAGGAGGAAAATCAAAGACCCCAGGAAGTATGAATCCATCCGTACAACCAGAGTGTCCCAGAGGCGTCTGATGTTTACTCCCGATAGCACTTCTGATGTTTACTCCCGATAGCACTTCCACCTCGCGTCTCGCATCGGAACATATGCTCCTCCTTACGTGATGTCTCCTCCTTCACCTTCGTCTACCCCGACGACCGTGACGCCATGTTAGGTTAATTTGAATGCAATTTCAAACCTTTTGCTTCATTTTGTTATCAATTTTTTTATTTAATTTAAGGGACGCTGTTCGGGCAACATGTGCTAGCACGCATAAATACAATTTGGGAGGTGCCAGACAAATTTCGGAGTGGAGATGCTCTGAATCCCACTACCGCTACATATGGTTTCATGTTATCATTAACATCGTTGTAGGATGTAGGCGAGACTAACCTAGAAGAACGATCACTAATCAAATCAAGACCTTTTCCCCGCTTTCAGGCTTTGAGCATTTTTTTGTACAAGGGGTGGGGCCCGAAGACCCCAGAGCTGCATTATCATTCAAACACGTGGCAGGTACAATTTACATAAAGATCCTTTTCGTCTATTGCCCTGAGAGACCTACTATTCGAAGAAAGGACCTTTGCTTTTACAAAAAACACCCTAGAACAAAAAGATAAAAAGCAATCAAGTTCTAGAGTGTCTCCACCACCTATCGCCGGCGATCTCCAGGAGGAAGAACCACCGAGATCATCGGAGCACATAACGCTCGATCTCTCCATTCCGGCGATCAAACACAGCCGCCAGCAAGCTTGAAGCGACCGGGGACGAACCACTTGGTCACATCTCGCCGCCGAGCACTGGCGTCTGGTCGAAGAGGCCTCCGCCATGGAGGTTGGAAGACGGCCACCCTTTTGGCCAAGAAACACGATGGCAAGCAAGGCCACCGTGTGTGGAGCTCGTAGATGCAGCATGATCCTCTTCATCGAAGCAAGGATAGAGTAGCATCTCCCCTTCCACACCTCGCCGCCACGGCCGGCCACAGAAAGGTGTAGCCACCGCAATCCATGCCCGAGAAAGAGGAGCCAGCGCTTGATGAAGAAGCTGACGCCAAGCAGCTCCTGCTTCGGCTTCCACCATACAAGCCTGCCAGAGATGCATCGCAGTCGTCGTCCCGCGCCGCGCTCGAACGCAAAGACGAACCAGCTTCCGAGCCACTTCACCGACCTTGCGAAAGAGCAGAAGCACGATCTCCTCCCCTCGCCACCCCGGCCGGCCGGAGGAAGACCATACCGAATCTTCCTGAGATCTGCAAAGTAGTGGATACGGCGAGCGGAATTATTAAGAAGGCCTTGACCTTCTCCAGTTCTGCCAGAGATCCTCCAAGGATCCAGCAAGCTGAACGAGAGAGATCTGGCTCCGGCGCCGCCGCGACTCACCGGAAACCAGCCAAGAAGAAAACGAAGAACAGAAGAACCCCCAGAGCAGCAGATCCACATCCCCCACACCTCCATCCACCACCATGGCAGCCAGAACGAGCAGGGGATAGCCAGATCCGAACTCGCATGCGCTTATTAAGAGGAGCTTCGCCAGGTACCGTCCCCAACACCAAACCCCACCATGGGAGGAAGCTGTGGACGAGCCCTTGCAGCAACCGACCGCTGCGCACCCGCGGAGGAGCAACTCCTGACGGCAAAACGCCGAAACTCCACAAGGGACAACACAAACCTAAAGCTACTAAGTACAGGAGGGCCGGGCACCCTCGCCTCCCTCTACTCCGGCCGGCAGAGCCGCGGAGAGGGAGAGGAGAGGGGCCGAAAGGAGCAGGACGACTCTCAAAAGACGGGGGAAGAGAGAGAATGGTTGGGGGGAAAATGAGCTCTCCTCGGGTCCGTCCGGCTTTGAGCGTTGAACCTTGAACGGTTGAAACCATCAAATCGGATTATCCGCCGGAAGCAAACTAGCCAAGCGAAAGCAGACAGAGCACTTGCCGTTTCCGGCTCCCACCTCTGAACCAACTCGAAAGCCTCCTCATCACCATTCCTCTTCCTTCCATGGCGGCCTCCTTTACTCCTCCCCCACCACCACCACCGCCTTCCCCCACCCGCATTACACCCGCACCAGCCTCCAGAACTCCGGAAGAAACGAGCTCTTCCTGGCGCCTCCGAAGGGAGAAGGAGCAGGAGGAGGAAGGATGGGGCGCGGGAAGATCGAGATCAAGAGGATCGAGAACCAGAGCAACCGCCAGGTGACCTTCTCGAAGCGCAAGAACGGGATCCTCAAGAAGGCGAAGGAGATCAGCGTGCTCTGCGACGCAAAGGTCGGTGTCGTCGTCTTCTCCAGTGCCGACAAGCTCTACGACTTCTGCTCCCCAATGAGCTCGTGCGTGCTTTACTTTTCCACTTTTCTCGTCTCTCTTTGACATGTACTTTTCGTGACTTCAGTCTTGAGGTGACTTCTTGGGCAACAGATAGTTGTTTTGTCACTTGTCAGTAAAGGAGGATATATTTTTAGGCTTTTAGTCACTGCAGTTGGGTAAAATATTAGACTCGTCATATGCTTCTACTTGTACTGTTTTCTGCTGTATTGGTACCTTTTACTTTCCTTTTCCGTGAATTTTGGATTCTTGAATCATTCGTTTTCCACTGAAGTGGCAGCGTGGCACGTTTAGCAACCTTTATGCCTGTACTAGATGACCGGTTGCGCCCCTGGCGCATGTGCCAAAAGGGAGACTGTAATGTAGACTTAAGTTTTATATATTTGCGTCTGCGATTTTAGCCAATTGCTTACAGCGCAATATCATCAATGCTTCATCCCAAAACGCATCATGTCTTACAGTCCATACATGTTCCTGTAAACGCATCATGACCCGTTGCACCCTTGGCGCAAATGCCGAAAGTGAGATTGTATTGTAACGATAAGTTTTACATGTATATTGTTGTCAGTGTTTAAGTTCTATGCTACTATTGTCGATATCTCTCAAAACCATTGGAGGCTGCCCGTTAGGATTTCCGTGGCTCCTCTCCTTATGCCCACCATCAGATTCTTCCACCATCGCCCATTTTTCACATTCTTCCACCCAAGCGGTACATTTTATAACTACTTGCAATGAGCTTATAGGTATTCACGTGAAGATCAAATTTTCCATTCCTCATGTCATGTTTGGACAATCAAAGTTGTTTTATAATTGACTATCCGTGAAAAAAGTTTATTTTATTTAGGTGGTAACATGAATGAGTTGTATCTTAAAACTATATGGGAGCATGGTTAATGCCTTGATGCACACAGGAGGCGAGAAAAGAACCTGGGGGGTTAGATTCAGTCCGGATACATCAAGAAGGTTTTGTTATCAGCAATATAAGCTGCTAAGTTAGACGACCTTCTAACAAAATAAATTTAAAAATATTTGAACGTATCCCTAAGTTCCAGTTAAACGACCTTCTTACAAAATAAATTTAAAAATATTCAAACGTCTCACTCAGTTCTGAATGTGCTCGAGAACAAGGGGAATAGTTGCTCTATGTTCAGTTCTAGTGTTCCACAACTTCACCAATTCTTGACAGTTAGACTCCACAACGATTCGTTGCAGATTCAGTTGGACAAAAAGCTGAACTCCGTCTCGACATGTATAGGGCCTCAGCCAGCAGAGTATTGGAAACGGATGGATATTACTTTGCTTTGGCTTCCCGTGCTCACAACTCCAGCACTGCAGCCCATAGAACTGCAGTCAGAAGCTCCATAACCAAACCTGGTTCAGGTGCCTTCCATCCTTCCGTTTGACTTGCAGAACGCGAGTGTTTCATCTGTAGGACAGAACTGACAAGATCGTGTGCCGTATCCCTCGCCCAATGGCCTGCATCTGACAACATTAACGAAGGAAACCACCAGAACAGCGTCCATAAACTGACAGAAACAAATCAGCAACGAGACCTTTAAGCAGAAGAACAGTAAATCGCCAAAATCGACAACCTTTGCAAGCTAACAAAAAAAGAGGGAGAAATAACAAAGGCAGACATATAAAAAACTTCGCAGTGGCAACAACAGAACTTGCAAACTAAAACAGAGGACTTATGCTACAGGAATCTGAGCATTACTATATGTAGATTTTATTTAGGATTGTTATGCAGCAGAATGTCCAATTAAACATATCTCACTTTAAAAGGTAATGGGCAGAAACATATCAACCAGGTAATTAAAACATGGAAAAGGGTAGCACCTAACACAAAGAATATACATTTATTTGGTATTGTCCTAACATCAAGAACCAGATGACAACACTAAAGAAGCACAAGTACTACAGGTAGTCACGCCAATGATACCTATGACCAATAGAAGGTAGGAACGATAGTCAGGCACTATCAACAATAATTTGAGAATTTGTCAACCTGACATGCAGTTTTTTGTGTGCAAACACATCTAATATGCAGATGAACTGATGCTTTGCTAGACTATTTTTGTACAGGTGACCTTGGCGGTACTACTGGCAAAGCTTCAACAAGAAACACATACATGATTTAGGGTGATTTGTAATTCCAGAAAATGGATGCACATTCGATAGACATACAACAGACAAAGAAACATTTCATCATATAAGAAGTAATATAACAACATGGGAAAGAAAGATTGCAAGTTCTGAAGAAAACTGAGATTCAGTGAACATGAAGAACCAGCCTGGTGGCATAGAAATCACCATATCTAAAAACCTTTCTATGATGGTCAACTTAACAATCAGTGCACGATGAAAGTAATAATTAAGCTTTCTAGAATGCAAGATGTGTGAATGGTTACCTTGGCAGTGTTGCTCCGGGAGAGTCCAAGGTAAGGATTGTTGTTCGGGTTCTTGTCACGAGTAACAACTTTCAGGCTTTCAGTGTGCCACCAGATTCAAAGAACTCCAAATAGTCACCAAAATCCTGCAAAATGTAGGCCCCTTTCCAAAGTACAACATAACCTGAATCCTGCAAAATGTAGGATTGTTATGAGTGATATGTGGACGCACACCACGAGTTGTAACAATAGTAAGTGTAATGCAAATTACATGGCATACTTCATCTCAGTGGCTGAACCCCGCCCAAAAGTGCTAACATGATAATAATGTCCACCCATGGTAATACTTATATACTACAAAAAGTTAGGCCCACTCTGTTCTTTCATATCTTCAAGATAGAATGGTAGAAAGAAATCCAATCTCAATATTCAGTTTCTAAACTTTTAGCCCAAAAAACATGAGGCGTGAATTTATTTGGTGCATATATTTAGAAAGATTGGATTCAGGACTCACATATATTGAAAAAGAATGAATCCATGACTCTTTTCAACCATTTTGTAAGTGGAAACTTCAAATTCAGAGCTCTCTCATAAACAAAACGAAAGGCAACATTAAAGGATGGCCAAACTGGGCATGTTCTTGCAATGAGAAATTGGAGACTATACTAATATTTGTAGTGTTGGTTAAGGGGCAAGGGACCAGTATATGCCGTGGTAGCATCATTATATCCTTTATCTTTTCACTCTCCTAGAGACTTCATCTTGTCGTCTCCTACAGATAACTACAGGAAACTGCTACTGAAATGAGCTTGTCGTCCCTTCCCTGAAATTCTGCAGTAACGGAATTAAAGCAGAGTGAGTGGTCCATATGGCATGTATATGTATAAAATTAGAACTGGTGGCGAAATAAAGAATATGGCATGTAGATGATGCGAACAGTCCATATGAAAAAATCAGTAAAGCTCTGTGCTATTTCATCTGAGATATTACATAGCATTGATTTCTGGAATATATTGATTAAAGTGAAATTACAAAAGCACACGGTCCTTGCTCTGATGATGGCAAGCAACAAGAACAATATTGTTGAGACCACTGTACAATAACCAAAAGGACGTCCAGCACAACACCACAAGCGTCGTTGTGACAAAAACCAAAACAGAAACCACTGTACATATTTCATTACAGTAACGATCCAGACACAATCATTCCATTCCCAAATAAACTAAATAATGCTATGAGGAAACAAAGCATAGAGAAAAAGTTTTCAGTGTGATACGTGGGAGAACCAATCATCTTTAATTATTGTAAGAAGCAAATATAACCATTTGATATTGAATCATCACACCCATTCTGAGAATTTCTGCTACCCCACGTCAATATCCAAAATCCTGCATGCAAAACAAGATCAGAATAAGCCACGGTCAATCATAAACTCTGCTGAAGAGAGAATCCTTAACTCTGACAAAATGAAATGCACAAATTACAAGGCATAAGTAGGAGGTTTGGCGTCAAGAGGGAGGAGACAAATATGACATCGAGCAGTGAACTAAATAAATATGATTAGGACATGCATTCTCTCTCCCAAAGGAAGAAACCATATAGCACATCGTTTGCACCAGATAGCACACCCAAAGGAAGAAACCATATAGCACACCGGCACACATGCTTGGCAATCCCTCGCTCTTCTCTGTCAGGTACTGCTCGCTGAACGCAGAGGTGCTAAACGGCGTCGATGCAGTAATGATACTCGATAAAAAGCCTGAGACAGCTGGCAGAGCCTACACGCTTGGTGTAATCGGAGGACATGCAAAGGGAGACCAAGCTGACAGATCAAGGACTTATGTTTTGTTGTCGTTTATGCTGCATGAAGTGGAGACCAGGGATAGGAGCATTCTTCTATACTTTTCATCGAAATTCCTGGTATAGGATGCTACAATCATTTCCCTAAACACCAGTACTGCACACAATCTCACTTTCCTGGTATGACACTCACTTTCTTCCCCATATGTATGTTTTTTTTCATTTACATTTTCTGTTGGTATAGATCATTATTTGTATCTTCTTTTGCAGGGGAGAGAGGTAAATATAAGGCCCTGATATTTTTAGCATGCACTTTTAAATTATTTATTCCCTGAATAAATAATGAAATCTATGTAGGTAAATAGCACTTCTTAGGACTCCTACAAATGAAATCTATTTAGCTAAATAGCACTTCTTAGGACTCCTACAAATAAAGTGAAGCTCATATGCTTGCTCTAAATTAATATAGTAAGCTTTGATCAAACAATGGCTCTTTCTTGGTAAGATTATTTCAAAGAGGATTCTATCAATCACTGTGCTGCTATGTTTCAGAAAAATAGAATATGTGTCCCATCACTATTCTATCCAGCCCCAGAACCTTGAGATCATGACTACACAAAATCCAATCCGTTCAGATGGCACAGTGATGCTGAAGCAACTAACGCCATTGAAATATCATTCAGCCAAGTAAAACATCTTTCTGCTGTATACCTCTATTTTACCTTTTATGATATCCAGATAACTATATGTAGTTCTGCATTAACTAACGTCATAGAAATATCATTCAGGCAAGAAATTGTAAAGTAAAATGAGGTAACCTTGATATACGCCATAGATAACTTGATGAAACATGCCATCACATTTCAGCATGGAAACATAATAATTAGCAGAAGCACAAGCACATGACAAAAGAGCAGACCTTATCCATCTACAAAATTGGATATTGCATCCTCAGCCGCCCCTGCAAAATAGCAGAAATTAGCAATGATGAAATGCCCGATTACTGTACGACGTACTATGTCCTCATATAGCAAAAATTGGCAACGGTCAAACCATAAACTAAAATTAATATTAATATGACAATATTAATTCGATAATAAAATCCCCAACTGTAAATCAGTCTCGGTACCACCAAAACCATGATTAACTCTGAATGAACATCAGATTATAAATACGTAGGAAAATTAATATGAGAGAAGATTATTGCCTTGTCAACTTTTGGTGCCATATCTTCGAAAACCAAGTTGTGGATTAGGGGAACAAAAAGAGAGCATGAATAGATGTCATTATAGATAATTCTTGCAACAAAAGTAGAAAACTCACCATGGAAGAAGACTATGGTGCCGCTTTGGCTCTGCTGCCGTGATGGCGAAGGTCCCTCTCACTGATTTTGTCGCCAGAGGAAGAAGTTCTGACCCGAGCGGATATCCATAACATCCCAGAAATGTACGAGGACAAAATGGCATCCTGCAATCATGGTACCTAAGTAAAAGATAAATTGTGAACTAAACCAGAGAGACAGAGGACACAAGTGAAGATAGAGTCCTACATTGTGCTTTCTATAGGAGTCCAGCTCAGTTTTAGTGATTTAACAATAGGTACTTGTACACTAATATGTAGTTAATGTGGGGCTTTTGCCCTAGAGTAGTCAAAACAAAAACACCATGAGCAATAGAACATATGATTGCTTGTTTTCGCTAAAATTTATACTTAAACTACATAAGGCCGAAGTACCATGAAGATGCCAATCATTACAATTTGAGATTTATCTTTTTTACAAAACCTACAGATAAACTTCCACAAAAATGACACGAGTAATAGTCAATCAATATATGCACCGACATAACGAGAGAATCCATTCAACAGTTTCATCCTTGAAGCACAGGTTTCATTCGTGAGACTGTTTGAGAAAGATTTTTAAAAAGCCTACAACAGGACATCAGTTGCACAATGTGCATAAGTTACCCGCCGAACATCGTAACATGTACACACCTGCAAGATAATAGATCCACAATGACATACCTGAATATATACATATGAGACTGAAGTATGGACATATGGAGAATGCCTATGAGCTGATGTCAAAAAGCCACTCCATAATAAACTGAACACTGAAAACAACAAGCCACAAAGAAATTCAGATGTCAGATATAAAATAAGAAATTGGGGAAACAGTAAAACACAATTTCAAAAGTGGGTTAACCTGATGTTGAATTTTCCCATGGCCTTATGGACTGATGACAAGGCCAACATAAGAATGTGACCCAGTCAAGGATCTTGAAGATGCTTCCTCTCCGCCACTTTAAGCAAGGTTGTGGTGTGAAACCTGCACAAATCGCTGCCACCTCCACCCCAGCTTAATTCATACCAAGAGAAATGGCATCCTGAAATAAATAAATAACAAAACCAGTAACTAACCTATCAAATAGAGATTAACCGGTTTAAGAATTTAGAAACAGAGAAAGAAGAAGACAGGGGAAATTGTTGATAAACTACGGGGCATTGTATAGCACCACACAATTGCAAACTGCCACCACCAAGCCTCCTTGCCTGCTGCTTATTTAGTTCATTGGTCACGTACACCACCTTCACACCCTACATTCAAAAAGACAGTCAAAACTGAAGCAAACAATGGGGGAATTGCACGGGAATGGAAGAGGGAGTGCAGGGGAGCTGCCTGATCTGCTGCTTGGTTTGGCCAAGCGCCGTGTAGACAGTGGGTGGGAGGAAGAAGAAGGCACTGTGCTCACCTGGAGACCATCGATGGCTACAACCTGGGGATGCTCAGGTCTGCTGATATTCTGTCTTCTCCGTATCGTCTCTAAGTCAAAGCAGACGACGAGCGTGGCGGCGGATGCCTCCTTCTCAGCCACAAGCGACGAGGACGGTGAGACGAGCAGCGGGATAAGGTGGCAACGTCGTCCTCCCGCTCGCTGAAGAGGCCAACCTGCTGCCCTCGTCCATGAAAATTAAGGAGAGGAACGAGAGTGAGTGATGAGAGAGATAGATGGAGAGGACGAGACAGGGAGAGGAGGGAGAAGCAAACCTGAACCAACCGTTCGTAGACGGCTGCCGCGATCCGTCGGGCCACCGCCGCTTGACCAGTTCTGTTTGTTGTCGGTTGCCGGCGCTCCGGCCTCTGCCATCGACCCTAGGAACGGGGGGAGACGAGGCGCTGGCTCACATCATGGGGAGCACGGCTGCCACCTCTCCTCCCCGGTCAGCTCCGGCAGTTCCTGCTCCGGCCCCCAACTGGGAGAAGGTCAGTCGGTTCCTCCAGATGCGCTGCCGCCGCATCGAAGAGGCTGACCTGCTGCCGCGGATGCAGGGCGACGACACTCGGAGGTGCGCCGCCCTCGAGTGGGAGCCTGGCCGCCGACCGCCCGTGAGGTCCAGTCCGAGCACGCCTTGCTGCAGCCGTGCACGGACGCCTCCCCTGACCCCCGCCGTCCTCGTCGCTGCCAGGTCGCCGGCCGTACTGACGCACCCTTTTTTAGCTCTCCCCGCGCGCGGATGCCTCCCCTGACTCCTCTTTGGCCACGCCGACCGCTGACGCCGCCGTGGTCCTGCTTCTGCTCCTCCTGTGACCCCCGGCGTCCTCCTCGTCGCCAGGTTGCCGGCCGTCCGATGCGCGGTCGAGCCGAGCGTCCGCGGCCGTCGCTGTCCGGCCGCTTCTGGCTCCGTCCAGAAGACAAGGTAGAGACGAGAGAGGCGGCTGGAGGACGTAGACGAGGGCCACGACAGCAGCGGCGCGAGCCGATGAGGCGGAGGAGAGACACGGGAGGGGATTGGGACAGGAGAGACGCGCAAGGATTGGCCTCTAGGGTTTCACCCGGGCGGTGGTTTTGTCGGGACAGTAAAAGCCAGCAAACGGAGAGCTACGCACCTGGCTCAGCTGCTTCTGGGCCCGACCCACTTGCTGGCCCACATGTCATCTACTCTGTGTGTCCGCCAGCGAGTGGAAATCGAAAAAACGCATGATCCAACGGCCAAGGTGAAATGGACGGTGAAAAAGGAGGGCTGAGATGCCGACACTGTGCGACACTGTTCAACTGTTCACTCGGGAGAAGGAGAGGCTGGGTAGTGTAGTAGGTTTTAAGAGTAGTAATGCTTCTACATCAAATCGGATTATCCGCCGGAAGCAAACTAGCCAAGCGAAAGCAACAGAGCACTTGCCGTTTCCGGCTCCCACCTCTGAACCAACTCGAAAGCCTCCTCATCACCATTCCTCTTCCTTCCATGGCGGCCTCCTTTACTCCTCCCCCACCACCACCACCGCCTTCCCCCACCCGCATTACACCCGCACCAGCCTCCAGAACTCCGGAAGAAACGAGCTCTTCCTGGCGCCTCCGAAGGGAGAAGGAGCAGGAGGAGGAAGGATGGGGCGCGGGAAGATCGAGATCAAGAGGATCGAGAACCAGAGCAACCGCCAGGTGACCTTCTCGAAGCGCAAGAACGGGATCCTCAAGAAGGCGAAGGAGATCAGCGTGCTCTGCGACGCAGAGGTCGGTGTCGTCGTCTTCTCCAGCGCCGGCAAGCTCTGCGACTTCTGCTCCCCAAAGAGCTCGTGCGTGCTTTACTTTTCCACTTTTCTCGTCTCTCTTTGACATGTACTTTTCGTGACTTCAGTCTTGAGGTGACTTCTTGGGCAACAGATAGTTGTTTTGTCACTTGTCAGTAAAGGAGGATATATTTTTAGACTTTTAGTCACTGCAGTTGGGTAAAATATTAGACTCGTCATATGCTTCTACTTGTAGTACCAGTAACTTGCCATGAACGGAACTATGTAGGTCTGGACGTTTTCTGCTGTATTGGTACCTTTTACTTTCCTTTTCCGTGAATTTTGGATTCTTGAATCATTCGTTTTCCACTGAAGTGGCAGTGTGGCACGTTTAGCAACCTTTATGCCTGTATGCTTCTACAAAAAAAAAATTATTTATGCATCATTTTGGTGGGATCAGGATATCAAGAATCTTGGAGAAGTACCAAACCAACTCTGGGAAGATACTATGGGATGAGAAGCATAAGGTAATTCTTGACCTCCAAAACATATGAATAAATGCTTTTCTAGAGCAAGAGAACCACACACTTTTCTTTGTGTTGAATCTTTTTCCATATGACCTTAAGGATCGGATTCCACCATCGTCATGATAATGAAACAGGAAGTCCGGAATGTGTTTTCTGTGTTGAATTAATTGAGTAGAACGAGTTACTCCATTCGTCTGAACTAAAACCATGAAAAGAATTATGGAATGGAGGTAGTACATTGATACATTCTAAGGAAAAAAACAGTAGCATGACTTGTCACTGATGAGCACACTGCGCATGCATCGTTTCAGAGCCTCAGTGCTGAGATTGATCGAATCAAGAAAGAGAATGATAACATGCAGATCGAGCTCAGGTAAAGTCTTGAACATGTTGCTTCTGTTTCCTTCGGGTATTCAGGCTACCAAGATTGCAGTCACCCATTATGATGGTGGTGCAGGCACTTGAAAGGCGAAGATCTTAACTCGCTGCAACCCAAAGAGCTGATCATGATTGAGGAAGCACTTGACAATGGGCTGACAAGCCTGCATGAAAAACAGGCAATATAATTGTTCTGATAGCTGGTTGACATCGTAAGCATTATCACCACTGAAATAATTTCGGTATCTGACGTTGCTTTATTCCTTTGGTGCAGATGGAGCACTACGACAGGCTCATGAAAACTGTATGGCCTTGTTTTGGAGACATGATTACATGCCGTGTATTTCAGTTAATCATAATGCAGTTCTTTTATGCTTTGTCCTCATCCACGGTTTTCTTGGTCAATTGCAGGGTAAGATGCTGGAAGATGAGAACAAGTTGCTGGCATTCAAACTGGTAAGTGACCTAGTTCAGTATGTGAGCTGAAAAGCATATCGACAGACTATTTAATCTTGATTGTTGTTCATAAAAAAATTGTATGAGCACTGATCAAACAGTATGTGCATTGTATATTTTATTAGGAAACATGTACAAAATTCCTACTTGAGCTGAATGCACACAAAGATCCTTCCATTAAAAATGAATGCTGACAATCATACAGTAAGACCATCTGATTAACCATGCAGCCATAGAGGGTTTTCCCCCACCTGATTTTTCGTTGAAATAGAGTCCAAATCTCCCAGTTACAGAATAGACAAGGAGATAAGATCGTCAGAGACAGGATCAGGGAACTTACAGGAGTTAAAACATTATGCATAAGTATTTTGTACACGCCATATCTGCACTAGTTGAGACTGGAGGAACTGTGTACGCTGAAAGCTTACCTCTCTCCTTTTGTCCATTCTCATCCAGCACCAGAAAGATATCGCACTGAACGGGAACATGAGGGAACTTGAGCTTGGGTACCATCCAGACAGGGACTTTGCAGCCCAGATGCCGATCACCTTTCGCGTGCAGCCTAGCCACCCCAGTCTGCAGGAGAACAGCTAGGCCGCTGAATCTCCAAGTCACTCCATCACATGATCTTATTCACCACTGGCTTGTATATGCACCATGCATTTTGCCAATTGTATCTCTGTTTGGTGTCTGTTTGGTTGAACAACTGAACGTATTATATCTGAAGTCGCCTGATGTGCCGTTATACTCGGGCTCTAGAACGCGATCTCCGGTTGCTGGTCTGCCCTCATTGTAAGATAGCACCAGCACTGGAAGTTTGTGTAATATCAGACTATCAGTAACCTGGTACTGTATCTGTATGTTTGTGTAATCACCCCAATTGCTGGACTATCAATAGTTTGTACTTTGTACTTGCAACCAAAACAGTGTGTCGGAGCTTGATTTAGTATGAACTTCATGTAATTCAGCATCTCAGCACAAGATAGCACAGTCCATTTACATCGCGATACAATACCGGTAATTGCTCTCTGAACTTCAGTTAGCAATTGCTGCAGATGGAGAAGGTAACTCCAGTACACAAGATTCAAATTTCAGCCCCAAACATCGATCTTGCTGCATCCATCACCTGAGCATGTCGCCCAAGTCCACGAATGGGCCGCTCAGAACTGACGATTCACTGAAAATGCCGTCAGCTTCGTCGAACGGGATCCTCTGCCCGTACGGCTGCGGCCGGTCCGGGAGGTCCGGCACGTCCACGTCCCCCTCCAGCATCCTCAGCGCCTCCGGCATGGTGGGCCGGCACGCTACCGTGACGTGCGCGCACAGGATCCCCACGAGCACGAACCTCTCCATGGCCGCCACGCTCGTCTCCTCGCGCTCGCTCAGCAGCGCCTCGGCGAGCACCTCCCTCGCGCGTCCGCCCTGACGAGCGCCCACGCCCAGTCGGTGACCAGCACCATCCCGGACGGGTCGGCGAGGTCCAGCGCGGGCCGGCCACTCATCAGCTCCAGCACCAGCACGCCGAAGCTGTACACGTCGCTCTTCTCGGTGAGCTGCCCGTACAGCGCGTACTCCGGCGAGAGGTAACCGTGCGTGCCGGCCACGCGCGTCGTCAGGTGCGACTGCCCCTCTCGGCTCCGCCGCGCCAGGCCGAAGTCCGCCAGTCGCGCCCGCATGTCGTCGTCCAGGAGTATGTTGGTCGCCTTGATGTCCCGGTGGTAGATCCCCGGCTTGACGCCGTAGTGCATGTACTCCAGCCCCCTCGCCACGTCCAGGATCACGCTCCGGCGCCGCGCCCACGGCATGGCCGCCCCGTCGAAGATGTAGCGATCGAGCGAGCCGTTCGGCATGTAGTCGTACACGAGGAGCATCTGCTTGCTGCCACGGTCCTCGGCGTCCTCGGAGTCGGCGATGCAGCACCCGCGCAGTGGCACCAGGTTCCGGTGGCGGAAGTGGCTGATGATCTCCACCTCGTTGGCGAACTCGTCGTCCCCGCCGTCCACGTCCGGGTCAAGCATCTTCTTGACGGCGACGACCGACCCGTCCGCGAGCACGCCGCGGTACACGACGCCAAACCCGCCGCGGCCGATGATGTTCCGCTCGGCAAAACCGTCGGTCGCCTTCTCGAGATCACCGATCCCGAACAGCACCGAGCCGGTGTTGGGTCGCTTCCGCGACAGCCGGCGCTCAACGGGCACACCGCGGTTCTTGCGGCTCTTGACGGTGCCGTCGTGCCACTTCGTCCAAAGAAGCAGCGCTACGAGGAGGGCGACGACGAGGACGGAAACGATCGGGATGACAGTTGCTACCGCGATGTTGTTGTGGGTAATGGAGCGGGGGGTAGGCGAAGATGTGGGGGGCGGAGTGGAGAGGGCGAGGCCGAAGGCGCACGCGGCGGTGGCAGGGTAGGCGGGGCCGGCGGAGTTGGAGATGCCGGCGGCGTAGAGGACGGTGAGGTAGAAGCAGTTGAGGGGATCGGAGCTGTTGCCGGCTGCGGCGGTGAGTCGGGCTGAGGCGCGGATGCCGGCGTCGAGGCAGCTGGAGCAGAGGGACAACGCGGCGAGGTCGGAGCCGCATGAGGAGTTGAGGCTCCCGACGGCCGCGTCGCCGACGACTGCAAGGTACTGTGAAGCGTTGGTGACCCCGGCGCAGAAGGACGGGGAGATGGCGAACTGGGACGGAACCGGGAAGCAGGTCGGCGCGAGGGTGGCCGGGAGCGAGAGCGGCGGCGAGGCGATCGCGTCGGAGAAGGCGCGGATGCAGGCGGATGAGGCCGGCGCGGAAGGGAGGCGGAAGAGGCCGGTGGCGCGGAGGCGCGCGGCGAGGCCGATGCCCAGCACGGAGAGGAGCGTGGTGCAGCAGGTAGTGACATTGGCCACCGGCGGCGCGCACGGCGCGCGGTCCCACGGGAACGACCGCACGTAGCCCAGGTCCAGCGGGCACGCCGCCGTGGAGTTACCGCTCCCCGCCGCCGCCGCCGCGTGCAGGACCGGGACGGCGATGAGGAGGAGTCGGATAAGCCCGCGACGGGCGCCATTAGTTTCGGCGGACGAGCAAGCCCGATCGAGACAGAGGCGGAGGTAGACTATATTTTCATTGGGTTCATTGCTTTGTAAGACTAGGAAACATGCCCGTGTGTTGCAACGGGAGAATAAGAAAACAACTTTTGAATGAAAACGACCGCTAGGATCCAAAAATTTGCTCGAAAGTCTATCGCCCCGCATAACCCTACCCTCAACTTGCCCTTTTTGAATTATCTCATGAGTGGCGACAAAGTTCAACAAAAGCATCAAATTTGACTTCTATATGCCAACTTGGATCGTGACCATCCAGTCAGTGGTACAACTTCGTCTGTAAGCATCAATCATCGCCTTGTCCCTTCCGCCGGCGACGTCGAGCCTACCGTGCAAATTTGGCTTGAATCATGAGGTTCGATAGAAGGATATAATCAATAGAAGTTTGCTGCAACTGTGCCACCGTGAATCAGGAACATGAGATTTGTATTCGTACTCTTTAGTCAGATTATCAACACTTCCACGCCAACAACATAAATTGAGCCTCTTTAGTCAGATTTCCAAGGTTTCACTGAACCAGCAGCTATGTTGACATGATCATTCTCTTGACACAATCAGTTTCAGTATTGATCGGTTTCTCAGAACTATGAATAGTGTTATGATGTAGAAAACACTTAAAGCGGAGAAAGGTCACAAACAATGCTAAATGCGCATAAGGTTTTCCATCTGTTACTAATGTCTGTTGCACCGAAGAGGGAACACATAGCAAAGGCCACCGGATCTGCAACGTAACAGTGGGGCTCAGCAACAACAAAGAATGAACGAAATTGCTCCACGTCCGACGTTACTTGTCCGATTGTTGTACGATAGAAGAATCCGACGTTCCTGGTTGATTAGCTGCTGCCACCTGCCATCCGTCGGGCAGCAGCCGTAGCTACGCTCGTCCGTGGAAGACCTCGCGCCTCAGCACCGGGCACCGAGCTAGCTACAACATCCGAGCGTGGACGCCTGCGAGGTCGCCACCGCTCGTCACCGTGCTCCTATCCGCCGAGCCGCGAGCCAGTCTCCTGCATCCTCGCGCCGCTCCGCCGGCGAGGGTGTGGCCCGCCCTTTGAGTTTCCCTCTGCGCCGAGCCCGGGCGTCTCGGGCACTCCAAACTCCTCGCTCCGCCGAGCCGTGCCGCGAGCGTGTGGGTTCGTCCTACTGCCTTTTAACGGCCACCACGATGACGTCCGCTTCTAGTTTATAGGGAACGGTGATTCCAGGCCCACTCGCGAAATCGGCGAACGCAGGCGCCGAGTCGACGCAGGGGCTGCAGCGACCGTCCACGGTGCCGATGTTCGTATTGCAAGATCTTCGAATTGGAGAGGCCTCGGCTCGGCTCTTCGTCCAGCTTCGACGGCTGCGTGACCTGCTTCGATGCGCTCAGGAGGCATATTTATGAGGCGTATTTGTGGGACGGCTGCGTAGCCTTATTCCATCCCGAGTTGGACTCCGGATTCAGAGGGAGACACAGCCACGGGCAAAGTTCAGCGGAAGACGTACTAACCGACGGACGAAAACGTACTTAAGCGACGTACGAAAAACGTACGAAAATTTGGGAGGAAGAAACCTTCCTCCCTTTATTATTAGGTATAGATGTTTAAAGTAGGTATAACCAGTAAATGAATAGTGATTGTAAAGAGATTAATCAATTTCGTTGGGTTCATGTGAACCCAACTGCTACGTGCTGGCTCCGCCATCTCGATCTGGCGGGGAAACGAACAAAAGATGAATCCTGATGGACTCGGGCTAGCTATGGCTTGTGGGGGCAGCCTGAGAGCTCAGCGTAGGGCCCATGTGGCAGAGACTCATTTCTCAGCTCAGTGTAGGCACTGTTTCTCTCCGAGGCAATGGCTAACGATGATGTGTTTTCACGTCGTGTTCCTGGTCTAAAGATCGAGATTCATCAGACTAATCACATGTATGTCCCGTCAGGTGCCGTACGTAGTGATAGCAGCAGGTCGTCGCTCATGGCGAGAATCATGGGAGAGTTGGTTAAACAAGATGCGCTTTTCTCACGGGATCAGACACCTTTGCAGCGGGCAATTTGATCTGATGATAACGATGCCTTGATCACGCAATGAACTGGCTCATAGTCTATGGTTTCTGGTCATCATTTGGTTGCCGATCTAATTGCTGTCCCGAGACATTGCTGCCCATGAAAGGAAAGGATCATTGTCAGATGGGAAAGAGCAGCAGCGGTTGCGACGACGCGCATGAAGCTCCCAAGGCTCTGTGCAGATTTTCATAACTTGTAGTTGTAGTGCCACCCATGGGCTTTAGTATGTCTCAATATTTTGGCGCGAGTAGATCACCGGTTTGTATCATAACAGTTTACTCCTTTCAGTTATCTTCGCTCATGGGTATGTTTGTGAGGAATTGTTGCCGTTACCAATTTCCATTACTTGGGCCACATGTAGTGTCATTCATGGGCTTTATTTAGTACGTCTCAGCAGTTATCGAATAATGGATTTGGTTCATAGCTCATAACAGTACGTTTAGGCCCCGTTTGGCATCAAAGTATTTTTGAAATATTCCGAGAATACTATGGTTTCTAAAAAAACGAAGTATTTAATATTTTGAACTGTTTGGATGCAATAAATGATGTGGAAGTATTCCACTATTCCCTAAAACTGCATTTTTTTTGTTGTTGTATTGTAAACTTTGGTCTTTTTTTTCTAAACTAAGAAACTGAAGTATTCAATTCCTCCGCCTGACACCCAAACATTTTATTTTTGAATACCGTGGTTTAAGAAAACGGAGCTCCCAAACTAGCCTTACACTTTCCCGTGACACTAAACTTGTTTCTTAGCCTTCTCTTGATGATTTCGACTAAATAATACGCCTTACAAAAGTGTCAAGCGGAAAACAAAGTAGAACATAAAATAGAGCAATCCATCTAGAGTTAAAAGACAAATAGCTACTTATTACACATAAAGTGCAAATGGAGCCCGAGAACCATGGGTGCCTTTTTTTTCAAAAATATCAAAACAAAATTCTAGGTGTAACTAATGTCGAACTCTAACAGTGTGCAAAATCTAGATGCAAAAGTCATACTACTTTACAATGTTACTTATTACGGAATTGATAAAACCCAATCTTCCACTGACAGAGAGTAGCGTTCTTTGTGGCTACCTAATTTGTTCAGAAGGCTCTTCTCAGCGTGTTTCCACTTGGCATTTGTAACTCTCTCATAGTCAATCAAAATACCCAAATACCTGATTGCATATTGCTCTTGCTCCCATCCGGATAATTTGGCATATTGTGCGGCCACGTCTTAAGCATCCCAAAGTAGAACAATTCACTCTTATAAAAATTAAATAAAAACACAAAATTTGTTGGAAAGCTGATAGTTTCAACTTCTGTTTTTTAGCCTTCTCAAGATAGTGATCCATAAAAATAATCGTGTCATCGGTGGATTGAAGGATAGATAGTCTGCCGTCAACTAGATGTGGAACTACACCCTCAGTTTGGCCATTTTACTTTTGCGTTTGATCATGGTGGCCAACATATTCTCCACAATGTTGAATAAGAGGGGTGATAAGGGGTTGCCTTGCTAAAGCCTTTTTTTTCGTGAATCCAAGCACAACATACTTGAGAGAAACACTTCATTGGACGGTTTGTTGAAGGAAGGACCATTTTATCTTGTCAGGTGACATCTCGAAGTCGACACCTCATTCAATTTTGTGTGTAAATCGGCGTCTGTCTCATGAAGGATCACCAGCCTACTAGTATGTTCCTTCCTTGCATAAAGGTTTTCTGAGTCGGTCGAACCACGTGGTCTATCACCGAATTAAGCATAATAGTCATCGTATTTGTGAAGATTTTGAAACTAATACTGAAGATACATATCAATATATTGTTGGATATGTTCCACCTTATTAATGTTAGATAATAAATAATCGCACCAAAATTTAGTCTAAACAATTCTGGATGTCCAACATAAATAAAATTAAACAACTCTAGGAGGTCGGACTTGATGACATCTCAAACGTTTTGACAAAACTCGGTGTGGAAGCCATAATAATCACATTCGTACCTTTCCATTTTGGTGTAACTTACAATATAAAGTATTTCAAATTGAGATTTGCACGTTTCTTGGAAATTTCATTGAGTATAACTAGGTTTTTTTTTACAAATTTTAAACTTATAAACATGCTTTTCAAAATGGCGGATCACTGGAGTTCAGAAGCCAGAAATCTCTACTCTTTGTTATATAGGATTTTAGTTTTTCATCCCCCCTCGAACGAACCGTCATCCAGGTGACGACCGTGGATGAACTTCTTATGAAAGGATCTCGTATTAATATCTTCTTTAACAATGAATTGGCCTTTGGACTGTTGGTGCCATTTAAACTCCTCACACGCGCATTTGTGCGTTCGATCTGTTCTTAAGCTCATTCTTCTGCTTAGACAAAGGACATAATTCTAGAGTATATGTTTGTCTAAGTTTAGGTCATCCTCATATCTTTGACCTTGCTCGAAATTAGGCATTTAGGCATCAGCGCTGCAAACACAAAAACAGAAAAATAGGAAACATTTACATGTATAAGTCACAAGGTGGTAGGAAACAACGTAGAGCGAGGTTCACCTTGTTGTGCACTCTACGCGCGCAGGTTCGTTATCAGGCATTCCAAAACAAGCAGGTGGACAAGAACATGTAAATTTGTTATTAAACCTTGCGAAGTTTGCGCATGAGAAGCACAAAATCAAACTGCTCCATGAAAATTTGGAAAGGGAAAACAAAACAAAAAACCTTAAGCATGCATATGCATCGATAAGTCACATGACACACATCGTGTCATCTTCCTTCCCTCCCTGCAAATGAATGTCCTCTCCTAGATCGATCCCGGACATGCCGACTACCGAACAAGTTAGCGCAAAGCGAAACTTGCCGTAACCTCGCTAGTGGATGACTGGATGCTAAAATTAGAAGCTTAGCAGGCCGCTCTCTAGTAGTAGTAGTTTAATTAAGCCTCACCCTGGCTTTGTAATTTCGAAACAGAATCATGCCACTTGAGTACGTACAGCACCGCTAAGAGCACAAATGCTGGTCAGGACAAAAAGAGGCCGGGGAGCGGACAGTTCCAGCCACTGCTTTTCTTTCCCCGCACCAAAAGCCATCGTCGATCCCCGGAAACAAATTCGAGAAATGATTCCTAGCTAACTAGTATAAACACTGCTTGTTAGGTTATCATCATATCACATGATTCCTAGCTACACCGTGCATGCATGTGCATCTGCATGCTCGTGTTAAGTAGTTTTCAGTCTACAAATATACTCCCTCCGTTCCAAATTAGTTGTCTGGGGAGTAGCATATTCACGTTCTCACGGGGATTAGATTAGCTAATTAACTCATATATATACAGGCGAACATCTCCGGCGGAAAAGGATGGCTCTCCGGGCTCCGTTGAAAAGGTTTAGTCCCAGCTGGACTCTTTTTGTGCAAATGCTCCTCCATGGGTTGAGGATGCACAGCAGGGATGCAGCGGGATCGGTCAAACGAGGAATCAAGGGCGCAATGAGTGGCTCCATGAACTGGGAATCATGTTTCTAAGCACTGACTAATCATCTACTGCAGCCATCTCATGCCATAGCTAGATAGTGAATTGGTGATACGATGATCGAGAGCCATCGAACACACGATCGGCGGCATCTCCACCGGCGCGTCCAACCACGGTCCCAATACATCTATTGGGAGCGTTGGCACAAAATTGGCTCCCAGCGGCGCGCCCAATAGCCCAATTGTTGCCGGCACGCACCAACAGAGCGTCCGCAACCCTGCTTCGCGCCCAGGTTCTATGGACGCAAGCGGGCGCGCCGGCAACCGCGGCAACACGCGCCTCGTCCAATTCTGACGGGAGGGACCGACGCGTCAATGACACTTTCCCCTCCCTCCCGACCATTGTCACTCTCCCGCCATTTGCCTCCCCCGCCCCACCTCCTTCCCGCCTTTCCCACCTTGGGCGATCCTCGTCCGGGCGACCGAAGTCTCCCATCAAGCGCAACCGCGGCGGCGCTCGCAGCGGAGGAGGACGCCGGGGTGCTGGTCGCGGTGCCACTAGCGGTTACGCAGCCCCTCGCAAATCCCGCGGGCGGCCGAAGAATATGACGGATGAGGTGTGGGAGAAGGAGCGGGAGCGTCGGTCGGCGGCCACCATCGACAGGAGAGGGCGGCGCACGAATGCGGTGGCGAGGCAGAAGGAGCTCGATTTCTCCGATGGACACGACGATGAGGACCACGACGCCGCCGATGGACACGACCTACTCCGACGCAGAGCCAACGCCGCGCCCGGGCTGGGATGACGCCGAGACACAAGAGGAGTCGGTCGAGCCAGTATTGATGATCGATTCATTTGCATGATCGAGATTCTATAATATGATCGCCGGACCTGCCGGTGCTTTTGGGTGTGATCGCCGGACCTGACGACGCTTTTGGGTGTGCGATCCGACGCTATTTAAACTTGTGGGGTCGTTCTAATTTGAATTTGTGGGGTCGGTCTATTGGGAGCGCCGCGCCCCGGGCGCTTTATTGGGCGCGCCGGTGGAGGTGCTCTTACGACGGCCCCTTCCAAGTGGGAGAGAAAAGAAGAAAGACACCGAACGAACCCTATTCCATGGGAGCAGAAAAAGGATGGACGATAGCCCGAGCACGTCCCGCCTTCCCTATATAAGACGCAGCCGATCTCTGCAGACGAAGCACCACCGCAGCAAGTGAGCCTCGATCTCTCTCCTTCCATCGACAGGGCCTGTGTGTTCGGTGCAGCTGTGCCCCTGGAAGAGCAGGGGCACTGATTGACTAGCTCCTTCAGACAAAGGTAAGTGGTCCGAAAAATTCAGCAAGCAGTGGTAGCACTAGAGATTACTGAACAAGCACGTCCTAGGTATCTAGCTTTGGCGGATCGTGCTCAATCACGGTTGGACATATAGAGCAGTGTGCAAAGTAGGTTTACTCTGTTTACTGCGTAGTGAACTGAACTTGCAAATGCATTCTCATTTTTAGTCAGTGATTGTGAGGAAGGATGCAGGGAGAAAGGTGCTACTTAGCTCCTTCTCGGAAGACTACCCCGTCGAGTCGACCATACATAACACATGTAGATAGCATCCATGTCAACCCATAGTCTCGAAAGTCCGAACGAGCTTTTTTGAATCTCCAATCCTACCACTAGCAGCAGCAGCTTCCCGCGTCCCCGCCAGCCACCACCGGGCAGCGCACTCACGCCGGCAGAGGCAGGCAGCGGCCCCTGAATGCCGCCACCCACTTTGCTCCTATAAATTGCACCGTACTCCACATCACCCAGCCACACACACACCACCCGATCGCGCTCGATCGCCAGCAGATATTACTCGGTGTCAGCAGATCAGATCGATCGATTCAGTGTAACTAGCCACATGCACCTCTAGCAGTCACGCGCAGAGTCGTACTGTGGTCCGCCTGGTCTCCTCTTCATTAGTTCTTACCTGCACACGTACACTCTCTGTTGGCAGAACTTATAACCTAGCGAGAAGGGTCGATCGATCGAGATGGCTGACAACGTCGTGGCCACTTTCTACTACCCGTCGGCGGGGGCGATGGAGGTGTGCGCCGCCGAGCTCGGCGAGACGGCGCTCTCCAAGCAGTGCTACGACGACGACGGCCGCAACAGGCGCACCGGCACGATGTGGACGGCGAGCTCGCACATCATCACGGCGGTGATCGGGTCGGGGGTGCTGTCGCTGGGCTGGGCCATCGCGCAGCTCGGCTGGGTGGCCGGCCCCGCCGTCATGCTCCTCTTCTCCCTCGTCACCTACTACACCTCCTCGCTCCTCGCCGACTGCTACCGCTCCGGCGACCAGAGCACCGGCAAGCGCAACTACACCTACATGGACGCCGTCAACGCCAACCTCAGCGGGGTCAAGGTCAGGGTCTGCGGGGTGCTGCAGTACGCCAACATCGTCGGGGTGGCCATCAGCTACACCATCGCCGCGTCCATCAGCATGCTCGCCATCAAGCGGGCCAACTGCTTCCACGGCAAGGGCCACGCCGATCCCTGCAAGGTTTCTAGCGCGCCATACATGATCGTCTTCGGCGTGGCGCAGGTCTTCTTCTCGCAGATCCCCGACTTCGACCAGATCTCCTGGCTCTCCATGCTCGCTGCCGCTATGTCCTTCACCTACTCCTCCATCGGCCTCGGCCTCGGCATCGTCCAAGTCATCGGTACGTCACACACACACTGAACCACGAACAAATGAAAGATGATGACCAACCTCCAACGTATGCGATTAACCAATGATGATGCGTGCATGCAGCGAACGGAGGCATCAAGGGCAGCATGACCGGCATCAGCATCGGCGCGGTGACGCCGATGCAGAAGGTGTGGCGCAGCACGCAGGCGTTCGGGGACATCGCCTTCGCCTACTCCTACTCCCTCATCCTCATCGAGATCCAGGACACCATCCGCGCGCCCCCACCCTCCGAGTCCACGGTCATGAAGCGCGCCACGGGCGTCAGCGTCGCGGTCACCACGCTCTTCTACATGCTCTGCGGCTGCATGGGCTACGCGGCCTTCGGCGACGCCGCGCCCGGGAACCTCCTCACGGGCTTCGGCTTCTACGAGCCCTTCTGGCTCCTCGACGTCGCCAACGCCGCCATCGTCGTCCACCTCGTCGGCGCCTACCAGGTCTACTGCCAGCCCTTATTCGCCTTCGTCGAGAAGTGGGCGGCGCAGAGGTGGCCCGAGTCCGCGTTCGTCACGGGAGAGGTCGAGGTCCCGCTGTTGAGGTGCAAGGTGAACATGTTCAGGGCGACGTGGCGGACGGCGTTCGTGGTGGCGACGACCGTGGTGTCCATGATGCTTCCCTTCTTCAACGACGTGGTCGGGTTCCTGGGCGCGCTCGGCTTCTGGCCGCTCACCGTGTACTTCCCCGTGGAGATGTACGTGGTGCAGAAGAAGGTGCCCAGGTGGAGCACCAAGTGGGTGTGCCTGCAGATGCTCAGCGTCGGATGCCTCGCCATCTCCCTGGCCGCCGCCGCGGGCTCCATCGCCGGAATCAAGTCCGACCTCAAGGTGTACCACCCGTTCAAGACATGATTGACACCACACGTACGGCAGAACAAACTAAGATGCGCACCGTCCGATCAAATCCAGTTGATAGGATGGATACTAAGCAACAATTAATGGAAATGAACAGTGACAAGAAGTGTACGTCACCAGTTCATGTTATTGTGATGTATATAAACTAATTCTATAGTAGTACAAAGTTAAGAATGGGAATAAATCGAGTGTCAATCGTCACTCTGAGCTCTGACTGTCGTAATCATGTTGAAATCACGCCAAAATCGATCCACCGTTCCTTTCCGAAGTGGTTGGAGAACCGTCGAATCCTCGGACTTGATTCATTTTCTTTTACAAAGGAAAAGAAGGGCCACTCATCCGGGATCCTGAGAGAAGAATCTCGGACGCTCTCGGCGATGTAGTAACATTCAAAGATCCCGGCGCTTTGCCTTGATGTGATCGTCACTTTTCCGGCGAGATTTTAGCTTTACCAGATGAGATGCCAAGTCTGGTCGACACTCTTGGGTGGGTTCTGCTAGCTTAATAATAAACGGCGCGGCCACCCCTCGACCACTGCAGTCTCCATCGCATTCTCGTTAGCAGGGGCAGAGGAAGATTCTGCGGTTGGTGCCCAGTCAGACTATTTACAATGCGAAGTGATTAGAGAGGTGTTTAAAAAATAAATCAGACTTTTCAAAAAAATAAATAACAAGACCGGAGGGGACTCCACCCCGGTTTTGTCATTAAGCTAGAAGTGAGGAGTCGAACCCGGGACCTGGCCCTTATGCGCTTATGCACGGCTACCACTAGTCCACGGAAGAGTTTATCTTCTACATCAAAATAGGAGCCCCACTACATGATTTTCCTGCTCTATGGTAAAGCCGCATCATCAAGAAATCGAAGAGTTGCCTCGCTGCCCGCCTTCTTCGATCACTTACTACGGCTCATCTTTTCTCTGTAACCATGAAGTTGACCTTCCAGTCTGTACGCTCAATCCAGTTACGCTTCAGTTCCCATTATCGTCTAGTCCGCTTCCAGTGCATGCACCGACTATGTGCCAAATGTTGTCGTACACCTCTGCATTACACACATCAACTACCATCTGTTTCACGCCCCATCAGTGTAGCACTTATCCCCCTCGACATTGTGTTTCCTGCCCACGGATCTTCTGTCCTCCGGTTTCCGTCTTTCTTTCCCTCTCTCTCTCCATCTGTCGTGGGGTCACTCTTCGACTACCCCACGGTGGGGATACCTGGGTCACGCCAAGCCCATCAGCTTTATGACGAGGGCCCAAGGAAGGCCCAAGGAAGACGACGTGCGGCCCAAGATAGTCGACGCTAGGTCATGTGACCCCAGCCATGCTTGTAAGCGCCATCGGCACCGTTCACCTGAGACCTAGCCTACCATATAAAGGCTAGGAGGGTCCTTCGTCTAGGGTACGCTCATAGCCGCCACCACAAACCCTAGCGAGATTGCCATCTCGCCATTGTAGCCACAACTCGCCATTCAATACCAGACAAGCAGGAAGTAGGGTGTTATCCTCCGGGAGACTGAACCTGGGTAAACGCCTTGCTTGTCAGCCGTCGTGATCACCAGCGCTCATCTCTCTCCCCTTCAATCAACCCGGGGTGCACAACCCAGGGATTTGCCGAGTCCACACCTCGTCAATTGGCGCCGTCTGTGGGAAAGAACGAGCGCTGGAACCATGGTCACACCGGCTCCATCGACTTTGAAGACCGACGTCTGCATCACCAAGGAGCCAATCTGCTTCGGCTCCTTCGAGTACACCTTCCACCCGCCGGCCCACCGCTCGGTGTACGCCGATCTGCACGTAGGTATGTGCCTCACCTTCGGTACCATGCACTACTTCGTAGACAGTTGTGGAGTACTCAGATCCACGGTGATCGCACCGCGCACGGTGGTGGCACCCGCATCTGCCGCGACTACACCAACCACGCCCCCACCTGCTGTGGAGATCGCATCTGCTGCGACTGCGGCGACAGCATCTTCGACTGCTGAGAAGATCGCGTCCGCCTCGACTACTCCGACCGCCTCCGCTGCGGCAGAGATCGCGCCCAACACGGCCGCGCCATCAGCGTCTCCGGCTGTCACGGAGATCGCATCAGCTACGACTACATCGACCACTTCGACGACCACCGCGCAGATCGAGTCTACTTCGACTACCTCGATCGCGTCGCTGGCAAGGCCAAGATCTGCATCTACTTCGACTACGTCGACCACACCTTCGCGCGCAACGAAGGTCGCGCCGTTCTCATCCTCGGCAACAGCGACATCACTCCTCACGTCCGCGGCGAAGATCGCGAAACTCCAGGGAAGGAGCCTCGGCGGCGACTGTGGTGTCCACCACGTCGCACCCATTTTCAGCTCCGAGCACGGCTCGGACGAAGGAAGCAGCAGTGGCAGCACCCGTCCCACTGCCCAGATCTACCCCGCGCAAGTCTTCATGATCGGCCAGAGGCCGCAGGGCAACGACGACGAACCCGCATACCCACTGGAGGTGGTCATGCCGGACCAGGTGACGCGACTCACCATCACCCGCGACATGGCAATCAAAGCCCTGAAGCACGTCGAGGACGGCACGTACCCCCCACCGGATGCACCCCGGGAGGACCTTATGGCGGTCCAGTACCTGCTACGGAAGGAAGGCGAACGACTCCGCGCAGAGAAGGCCGAGCTCCTCCGACGCAAGGAGGAGGCTGACGCGTCGAGCGCCAGGAGGGCCGCTTACTCGTTCACTGCCTCAACAGAGGTCTCACAAGGAGCAAGGCGCCACAGAGCCCGCGTGCCCCTGATGACGGAGGCCGACCGCGCTAGAGTCACCCGCAACCTCGAGTCATCATACATAGAAGACGCAGACGGGATACCCGTCCCCAAGACACCCGGAGCCGCACTCATGGCAGTCGAAACATACCTGCGGCTGACACAGCCGCCTGAGGGCGACTCGCGCGCTCTCCTCCACAAGCAGCAGATCATGTCTATCAAGGCACTCGAAGACGCACTGATAAACAAGGCGCCGACAAAAAAGCGCGAGAAGATCGAGATCGCCGCGACCACGAGCCCGCAGCACTCGCAGCCCCGGCGGCAAGACAACTGCGACAACCGCAGCCAGGCGAAGACCTCCGCAACGTCATCACACAAAGGACGGTAGACCGCAGCCGCACCCAGCGGCCGGTCAGCACGTCCAACTCGACTACGACCGCAACGACGGCGACTACGAGCCGTGCGGCGCCGCATGCTTCAGCTTCAACATACGCGACACAAGAATGCCCAAGGGCTTCAAGCTCACGGCAGAAGCAGTCAAGTACGACGGGAAGCAGGACCCGAGACTCTGGCTAGAAGACTACCTCATAGCCTGCAGCTGCCAGGGCGGTACTTCGACTACGGCCATGCAGTACATCCAGCTGATGCTCACGGGCTCTGCACGCGGGTGGCTCAACACTCAACCCAAGAACGCCTTCAGGACGTGGGACGAGTTCGCGGAGGCCTTCGTTAAATCCTTCCTGGGGACGTACTCGAGACCGACGACGTTCGTCGAGCTACAAGCATGCAAGCAAGGACGAGACGAGCCGCTCCGGTCATACATCCAGCGTTGGACCTTGCTCCGCAACACCATGGAGACCGCCTCGGAGGACCGAGTGATGGATGCCTTCATGCACGGCGTCTCCCGCCGCGACCTCCGCGAGGAGTTTGGTAGGCTCCGGCCGAAAAACATGATCGAGGTCATGAAGATAGCAAACCAGTGGGCAGACGGAGAGGACTCGGTCCGCAATAGTTCACACTACTCCCCGAAGGACGAAGCCGGACCAAGCAACTGGCGAGAAGGACGCCACAAGAAGAAGCCGCGTTACAACGGCAACGACTCAATCGAGCTAGTAGCGGCGGGATTCCAAACCCCCCGTGAGGATGAAGCGCGCGACAGCAGTCGCCAATACAGCCATGCACAGTACAGTCGAAGCGGCGGTGACCAGAGTCGCCAATACAGCCAGGGGCAGTACAACCGAAGCGGCGGCAGCAGCTACCGCAGCGACGGAGGCCATAAACGCGAGTGGCAGAAACGCACACTAAGCCCAGCGGAAGAGCTGGAACAACCCTGCAGGCACCACATGTTCAGGAACCCGGAAACGGGCAAGTGGGGATCCAACCACCTGTTGAAGGACTGTCGAAAGGCACGCAAATATACGAAGCCATGCAGAAGATAGTCACTCCAGCACCCGCAGCGCAGCCAGCCGCGCAGCTGGCCATCCAGGCAGCACCCGCACCCGCAGTCGCTAATCCAGCACAGGCGGCGGGAGCCTTTCTGCAGCAGCAGCAGCCGCAGCAAGATGCCCCACCGGTGATCCAGGACGCATATCCAGCGGCACGCGGACAACTCAACATGATACAGAAGGGGCGCCCCTCAAACAGGACCCAGAAGATCATCACTCGCCAAGTTTTCCAGGCCATCACCTGTCCACCTGCAGTACCCGACTACCTGAGAGGGTCAGAGACACCAATCACTTTCTCCAGAGCAGATCACCCGCCTGCAGTACCACGACCCGGGCACGCCGCTCTGGTAGTCGAAGCTCTGATCGGAGATTACACCCTGAAAAAGGTGTTCATGGACGGAGGCAGTGGCATTAACATCATCTTTGCCGACACCCTCAGAAGGATAAACAGGCCAACGACGGACTTGGCGGCATCAGAGACCACCTTCCATGGCATAGTACCAGGGCAAGCAGTCACGCCCATGGGAACGATCACACTCGACGTCATCTTCGGCACACCCGAAAACTTCAAGAGGGAGTCGATCGACTTCGAGGTAGTCGACTGGAAGTCGCAGTACCACGCGATACTCGGGCGCCCAACCTTTGCCAGATTCATGGCGGTACCTCACTACGCCTACCTCATGCTCAAGATGCCTGGGCCCAAGGGCGTCATCACGGTGCACGGCGACTTCGACCGCTCCAACAGCTGCGACCGCGAGTTCAGCAAGATCTCCGAGTTCTTCGGAATGGAAGAGCACTTCGAGGCGATGGCAGTCGACAACGACAAAACCATCTTCCCGCCACGCAAGAAGCAAGCCAAGGACGCCGCCTTCAACACGACTGACGACACGACAACTCATCAGGTCCACCCGACGGACGCAAACAAGACAGTCAAAGTGTCGTCGAGCTTGCCTATCGCATAGGAAAGCGCGCTCGTCGAGTTTCTACGTGAGAACTGGGAGATCTTCGCCTGGCAACCTTCTGACATGCCAGGCATACCCAGGAACCTCGCCGAGCACTCTTTACGCGTCCACAAGGACGCCAAACCCGTCAAGCAGACCATGCGACGCTTTCAGGACCCAAACGAGATGAAATAAGCAAGGAGATCGATCGACTGCTCCACGCTAAATTCATCCGAGAGATCAAGGACTCGGACTGGGTAGCGAACCCAGTCCTGGTGGAGAAGAAGAAGACGAAGAAACTCCGCATGTGCGTCGACTTCACCGCCCTCAACAAATGCTGCCCCAAAGACCATTTCCCGCTCCCGCGGATAGATCAGATCATCGACTCGACTGCAGGCTGCGCACGCCTATCCTTCCTGGACGCCTACTCAGGGTACCAGCAGATCAGGATGAACGTCGACGATGAAGAGAAGACTGCATTCATCACACCCCATGGCGTCTTCTGCTACCAGACGATGCCCTTCGGGTTGAAGAACGCTGGAGCCACGTACCAGCGCACAATGCAAGCCTGCCTAAAGGGGCTAATCGGAGAGATCGTCCAAGTCTACGTCGACGACATAGTCGTCACCACTCGAACGGAGGACACTCTCATCGCCGACCTCCGCAAGGTCTTCGCCGCCCTCAACGAGTATCAGATCAAGCTGAACCCGGACAAGTGTGTCTTCGGCGTGCCAGCCGGAGAACTGCTCGGGTACCTCGTCTCTGCAAGAGGAATCGAAGCCAACCCGAGAAGGTGCAAAACATACTCGCAATGCCAGCACCGACCAAGCTTCATGAGGTGCAACGCCTAGCCGGCCGAGTCGCAGCTCTCAGCCGGTTCATAAGTAAGTTGGGAGAAAAGGCCCTGCCTTTCTACCAACTGATGAAAAAGACAGACAAGTTCGAGTGGACAGAAGAAGCGCAAGTCGCGTTCGACCAACTCAAGAAAACACTCACGACTTCCCCAGTACTGGTGGCTCCACTGGAGAACGAGCCGCTATACCTCTACGTGTCAGCCACAAACAGGGTGGTCAGCACGGTACTCGTAGTCGAACGAGAAGAAGAAGGACACAGTTACCCTGTTCAGCGACCCGTCTACTACCTCAGTGAGGTGCTAACCTTGTCCAAGCAGCGGTACCCGCACTACCAGAAGCTAGCATACGGAGTCTTCATGACATCAAGGAAGGTCGTCCACTACTTCTCCGAGCACTCCATCACGGTAGTAAGCTCCTCCGGGCTCTCCGACATCCTCACCAACCAAGCCGCGAGGGCGAGTCGCCAAGTGGGTTGTTGAGCTAGGGCCCTGGGGGCTGAAGTACGCGCACCCGAAGTCAATCAAGGCCCAGGTGCTTCCAGAGTTCACCACCGAGTGGATAGAGGCCCAGCTACCAGACGTACCCGACCTGTCCAACGCATGGACAATGTACTTCGACGGCTCCAAGAAGTTCAGATCAGCAGGGGCGGGAGTCGTCCTCATCTCACCCAAAGGCGACAAGCTGAGGTACGTGCTGCAGATGAACTTCCCAACGCCCTCCAACAACGAGGCAGAGTACGAGGCCCTGATCCACGGCATGCGGATGGCCAAGAACTGCGGCGCCACTCACCTCATGATCTACGGAGACTCCTACCTCGTCGTGCAACAAACCATGAAGCAATGTGACGCCATCGCCGACAACATGATCGCCTACAGGGACCTGTACAACCAGCTGGAAGGTACCTTCGACGGCTGCGAGCTGCGGCACGTCGGCCGCGAGAGCAACGAGGAAGCCGACACCCTCGCCAACCTGGGCTCAAACAAAGCGCCGGTGCCACCCGGAGTCTTCCTCGAGTGCATCACGCAACGCTCCGTCAAGCTCCGGCCCGCGCCGGGATCCTCTACATCGACAACGAGCACCGCCGACCCGCCCAGCACGGAAAGGAGCCTATGGAGGTAATGCTGATCGAGCCCACATGGACGAGCCCATACCTGGCTTACATACTGCAGCAGAGGGTGCCAACAAACCCAGTCGAAGCCAAGCGCGTCATCCGCCGCTCCAAGGGCTTCACCGTCATCAAAGGGGAGCTCTACAAGCGAAGCATCTCGGAGTCCTCCAAAGGTGCATCGACCCAGTCGACGGTCAAGCCATCTTACTCGAGATCCACGCTGGCATCTGCGGGCACCACGCCAGCAGTCGAGCCTTAGTGGCCAAAGCCTTACGAGCCGGGTTCTACTGGCCCACCGCAATGCAAGACGCAGAAGAACTCGTGAGGAAATGTCTCGGCTGCCAGGAGTTCGCCAACAAGCCGCACGCACCAGCATCAGCACTAAAGACCATCCACTCGCCTGGCCCTTCGCTCAATGGGGGCTCGACATGGTGGGTCCACTCAAGAAGTCCTCGCCGGGAGGACACACGCATCTCTTGGTGGCAGTCGACAAGTTCACGAAGTGGATCGAAGCCGTGCCTATCACAAGTTCGACTGCCTCCTCGGCAGTTAACTTCATCAGGTCGATCATCTTCAGGTTTGGAGTGCCACACAGCATCATCACCGACAACGGCACGAACTTCACAGCCGAAGAGTTCAAGGACTTCTGCTCCGAGCAAGGCATCAAGCTCAACTACGCATCTGTCTCGCACCCGCAGTCCAACGGACAGTCGAAAAGGCCAATGGCTTAGTCTGCAAGGGCATCAAGAAGCGCCTGCGAGTACCATTGAGGCGCGCTGCAGGCGCCTGGGTTGAAGAGCTGCCATCTGTGCTGTGGAGTCTGCGCACTACGCCAAACAGATCCACTCAGTACACGCCATTCTTCATGGTCTACGGCGCAGAAGCAGTCATGCCATGCGACATCAAGTTCGACGCGCCCCGAGTGGTGGCCTACGACGAGTCCGACGCAGAAGAAGCACTCGAGGACGACATGGATACCCTGGACGAAGCACGCGACATCGCCCTTACCCGCACAGCCGTGTATCAGCAAGACTTACGCAACTACCACGGGCGGCGACTGCGGCCCAGAGCGTTCGTCCCTGGCGACCTTGTCCTCCGCCTCAAACAGAAGAAGGTGCACAAACTCGCCTCCCCGTGGGAGGGTCCATACATCGTGACAGAGGCAATCGGCGGCGGAGCTTACCGCCTGAAGGACTCGAAGACGGGGACAGTCTGCAGCAACCCGTGGAACGTTGCGCAACTGCGCCGCTTCTACGCCTAATCGACTCCCCCTTGTAACAAAGTGTACTATGTCAAGAGCGGCAGGTTCCAGACGCACTCTTTCCCTTACCAGGGTACCTGAGGGGACTGGAAGGGTTTTAATGAGGCGGCCTGCTCGCAAAAATCAATGAAGTGATTTGTGGAACAAGCTCTCCCCTTTACTTTTTAGTCAAAAAGCAACATAAACCTAGGCCGTCACCCGACGCACTCGGGGGCTGCGCCATACAGGTTCAAGTCGAAATCCTAGGCCGCCACCCGAAGCACTCGGGGGCTGCGCCACACAGGTCTAAGTCAAACCTAGGCCGCACCCGCGCACTCGGGGGCTGCGCCATACAGGTCCAACTCGAAAATCCTTGGCCGCACCCGAAGCACTCGGGGGCTGCGCCGCACAGGTCTAAGTCAAACCTAGGCCGCACCCGACGCACTCGGGGGCTGCGCCATACAGGTCCAACTCGAAAATCTAGGTCGCCACCCGAGCACTCGGGGGCTGCGCCATACAGGTCAACTCGCAAACCTTGGCCGTCACCCGAAGCACTCGGGGGCTGCGCCACACAGGTCTAAGTCAAACCTAGGCCCACCCGAGCACTCGGGGGCTGCGCCATACAGGTCCAACTCGAAAATCCTTGGCCGTCACCCGAAGCACTCGGGGGCTGCGCCACACAGGTCTAAGTCAAACCTAGGCCGCACCCGACGCACTCGGGGGCTGCGCCATACAGGTCCAACTCAAAAACCTAGGTCGCCACCCGAGGCACTCGGGGCTGCGCCATATAGGTCACTCGCAAAATCCTTGGCCGTCACCCGAAGCACTCGGGGGCTACGCCACACAGGTCTAAGTCAAACCTAGGCCGCACCCGAGGCACTCGGGTACTGCGCCATACAGGTCCAACTCGAAAAATCCTTGACCGCCACCCGAAGCACTCGAGGGCTGCGCCGCACAGGTCTAAGTCAAACCTAGGCCGCACCCGACGCACTCGGGGGCTGCGCCATACAGGTACAACTTGAAAACTTAGGTCGCCACCCGAGGCACTCGGGGGCTGCGCCATACAGGTCCAACTCGAAAAATCCTTGACCGCCATCCGAAGAACTCGGGGGCTGCGCCGCACAAGTCCAAGTCAAAATCCTAGGCCACACCCGACGCACTCGGGGGCTGCGCCACACAGGTCTGACTCGACACACCTCGGCCGCACTCGAAGCACTCGGGGGCTGCGCCGCACATGTCTAATTCAAAATCCTAGGCCGCACTCGATCCGCTCGGGGGCTGCGCCATACAGGTTTACTGAAGTCTACAAGATACAATTTACTCACTCGGGGGGCTACCCCCACCTCGGCATACATACACTCATATTTCCACTTGGAAAATTGCTTTTACAAGCTAACGATGTACAACAGCAGTCTACTACTCTTATTCTACAGGCTCACCCTTTGGCGCATCGAGTGGCCCTACAAGGTGCTCACTAAAGCTCTGGACCTGCTGGATCATCTGACGCGCAGCCGCAAGAGTATCGGCGTAGTCACCCTCTCCAGGCAAGCCGTCAAGCACCTTGTACAACGGAAGATTAGGCCGGTGCATTCGAACGTACGCCAGCGCCACGTTCGCCCCGGCAACAAGTTGAGTGTGCACGACTTCCTTCAACGCACTGCCTTCACGGAACCTCTCCAGCAGCGCAGCCAGTCCATTAGGCTGCTCGTTGTGCGGAAAGTACACCCTGTTGACCTGCCAGAGGGTTTTTCTACAACCTTCCAAGAGCACGGCAGCCCGTCAGGTGCGATCCAACATTCGAGCCAGCACGCTGCCTCTGGATTTATTTGACCAAAAATGACGCGCTTCGGAAACTCCTCTCGCTGGGAGAACGGCGCAACGGGCCGTGACCTCAAGCACTCCAACACCAACTCCGCGCTCTTCAACTTCGACTCGAGCTCAACAACCTTGTTCTTCATGAAGGTGATCACTCGTTGATCATTCATGCTTCGCGCAGGAGCCGGAGGTGCTCGACGACGATGAGCGGGTGCAGCCGAAGAAGTGTCCTCCTCGTCGCCCGCACCAGTCGTTCCAGCGACCCCAGGAGCTTCGCCCATCTCAGACTGCCAATTTCGACAACGTCAAGCAAAGAAAAGAACACATTCACTCAAGTTTAGATATGAAAGAAGACTCGAAGACACAAATTCACATTTCAATATCAGCATGTTCGCGGCCAGATGACCCGCAAACTATATAATTTATTACAGACCAAGAACCAAAAGCAGAAGAATCCTAAAAGAACGGAGTCTACATCACAGACTCCGACTGGGAACGGCTCTTCCTAGCGGCCAACTCTGCAGCCTTGGCAATCCTCTTCTCGAAGGTGGCGACCAACTTTGCAGCCAGCTGACTCGCCTGTGCCTTCACACCGCTAAGGGACGCGGTCCTGCCATCAGACTTCCGAGGGAAGTCGCTGACAACCTTCTCAAAATCACCTATGACTTGGTGACCAAGAAGTAGCTGGAAAGTGAGCTCGGAGCCGCGTACCGTCTGCGCACGCGTGTAGTCCACCAAGGTGGTCGTGTTGCCTTCGAACGGAGCTGCAAGCGCATCAACAGAAACTGGCGGTGGTTTGCTGGGGAAGATGCTCTGGTGCACAGTCGCCAAGGCGCCTGTCGACTTCTGCAGCGCCGCTGAAGCATACGCGCAGACGCGGTCCATGAAGCCAACAGCCTTCGCCAAGTCGACATTCTCGCTGGAGGACCCTTCTGGAGGAGCACCCCCGCAAGTCTCTGATCAACAGCAATCCACGCCATAAGACACCGAAGTCGACAAAAGACAAAGTAGGCACTGAGCTGAAATACTTACTTCCAACAACATCTGCGAGTGCGAGCAAGCGGTCGACCTGGGTCTTCTCCATATCATCCCGAGCTTGTTCACGCTCTTGGGCTTCACCCAACAACTTCTCCAGCTCCGCGACCCGCTTCTTCGTGCTCTCCTTTTCACCTACGGATCAACGGAGCAAAGTTAGCAATAAAGGCAGTCGAAGCACCCCTCGAACACAAGAGTTTACACTCACTATTCGCTTGCTCCAGAGCAATGCGGAGCTAATCCCTCTCCTGCTCCATGCGAACGAAGGCTGCGGCTCCCTCCATCTGCTGGCGATAAAATGGCTACAGAAAACACAAGACATCAATCTGCGCCCGACTATTCTAGTCACGCACATCTTCGGGGGCTACTCCCATCGGGAGCGCTGTTCGCGCACCTGATACAGATTTGGCAGAACGAGTGGACGGACACTTACATGCTCAAGCAGCCCAGCGTCAACCGGAGTCGCATCAGCAGCTTGCTCTGGCAAGGAGGAGGTCGAAGCCTTCAAGGCCAAAGCGTCACCCGCCAGAGCCTCTTCTCGGTCGTCTTCGCAGTCTGCTCGATCAAGGGAGCAGAAGTGTGCTCCATCTCACGAGGGGAAGAAGCAACAGCGCCAGTACGGTCGTTGTGACAAGATAACAATTCAAGGACTCGCAAGTGCAAAAACACACTCGATACAAACGAGGCAATGGTTACACGACTAACCTGGCGACATCTACATCATCCTCACTTCCCAGGGAGATGGAGGCCATCCTCGCAAACTCAGTCGGCGGCGCAGAGCCGAGTGGAGGCACGACCAAAGGCTCAGCCAAGTCACTCGGGTGCCCAGCGCCCGAAGAGGACTCGCTCGTCTCTTCCTCGTTCACACCTGCCTCCTTCACAGGCGACGAAGCAGAACCTGAGTCGCCACTCTTTCGCCTCTGCCGCTTCCGCAGCGGCTCCTCATCTTCATCATCCTCCTCTAACTCTTCACTCGGAGAGGTGGCGGAGGGAACTTCATCGTCATCAACCTCCTCCTCAGGGAACTCTGCCTCTTCATGAGGTCCATTCTCCATCAACGGAGGAAGACTGACATAGCTCGAACGACTCTATCAGCAAATGAAGCATTCGAGTCAAGCAAAAAGATTCGACAGAAGATGCAAGACAAGGCAAACGAAGCTCACCTCAGGCACAGGGTTATTAGGCCCATATGGCTCGACTGGGCACTTGACAATGCACGGGTCAGCGGCTCGGAGACTAGTGATGCTCCTCACCTTCAACTCGACCGCGTCATCATCGAGCTCATCGCCAACATCCTCACGCGCCCACATCGGGTGGACGCGAGTGCGGAGCGGCTGCACCCGAAGCCTGAAGAAGGTGGCGATGAGGTGAATTCCACCTGTCTCACGCCCGAGACTTTTCAGAAGGCCACGAAGAAGCGTCAGCAAGGGCTGAGTCGCCTCCCTATCCTCCTTCGACAGCGGGTGCGCCCACGCGTTCGTCTTCTGCAACTCGCGATCAGCCGCGAAATTGGGAAGCCCTTCTTGGTCGCACCTGATGTAGAACCACTTCTTCCGCCAGCCCTGGACGGAGTCGGACTTCTTCATCTGAAAGTAGGAGGTGTCGCCACGCACCTGGATACCGAAGCCGCCGACTGGATACACCTGCTTGCTCTTCCCCACGTTCCTCCTCACGAGGAATAACGACTTCCACAGCAGCCAGTTGGGTGCGATTCCCAGGAAGCACTCGCAGAGCATGAAATAGCTCGCTATGCTCAAGACGCTATTGGGAGTCAGATCGTGGATCTGAATCCCATAAGCATACAAGAGACCACGGACGAAATCGTGGAGGGGGAACCCGAAACCCCGCGGAAGGAAATCCACGAAGCACACGCGTTTCCCCTCGCGAGGAGCGGGGAATACCTCTTTCCCAGGAGCGCGCACCGTTGCTTGGTCTGCCGGCGGCAGCAGCCCCTGCGCGCGGAGGGCCTCGAGGTCGGCCTTCTTCACCGACGATTTGACCCAGTCACCGTCGGGCTTCTTCATCACGCTCGCCTCGGCGGCGGCGACGGCGCCAGCAGCAGGCTTCCCCCTCTTCATCGCGGCCTTGCTCATGGAGGGTGGAGAAAAGAAGCTGGTAGAGGAGCAACAATGGCGGAGAGAAAGCAGCGGAGATGATGGCAGAATGGGGATGGAATGAACTGTTCGCCGCCGCGGTAAAATATATATACCGCGTGGCCAGTTAATCCAGGCCGTCCTCAGCGAAACCGCACTCCACAGCATCATCTGGCCGTCCACGTGTCGCGCGGAGATAGCAACCGTCGCCGGCCATGCTGCCCCACTACGCGCGGGAATCAAGGCGCCATCATCACGCAGCGAAATTTTCGCGCCCAACGGTCAGTATAAAGCGGCAACCGCTGTCTCCAGTCAATACTGACAGTGGGACCGCACTGTCATGTCCCATCGGACACAGAGTAAGCCAAAAACGTCAGCGCTGACGTCAACTGCGCAGGCGTAGCAAGTAAGCCAATGGGCTGATCGAGAACTCGAACAGTTCATTCGAGTGCAAGAATATTCAGTAAGCTCTAAGAGCCGAATAAACTCGAATAGTTCATTCGAGTGCAAGAAGATTCAGTAAGCTCCAAGAGCTGAAGAAACTTGTGCAGTAAGCCAAACCGGCCGAATACACAGTAAGTCATGCAAAGCCAGTCTGACAACAACATGACGAGTCCCTTCTTTACTCCCATCGGGAGCGGGCTTTTCGACTAAAGAAAAATTGAGTTTAACCTTAATTGCAAGCAATTCAGCTTAATCTCGGGGGCTACTCCCATCGGGAGCGCTGTTCGCGCTCCCGAGTGACTCAGAACAAAAGTAGTCGAAAAATCAACGACTAAGGCTGTACTCACAGTATTTTACCCAGGAGTCGACCAATTTTACTCGTTCCTTTCAGGAACCCGACGGCGTGCCCAGGATGAAGGAGTCCTTTACCCGACTCTACGATTCGACTAAGCACTTGGGTCTCCTGTCATGGGGTCACTCTTCGACTACCCCATGGTGGGGATACCTGGGTCACGCCAAGCCCATCAGCTTTATGACGAGGGCCCAAGGAAGGCCCAAGGAGGACGACGTGCGGCCCAAGATAGTCGACGCTAGGTCATGTGACCCCAGCCATGCTTGTAAGCGCCATCGGCACCGTTCACCTGAGACCTAGCCTACCATATAAAGGCTAGGAGGGTCCTTCGTCTAGGGTATGCTCATAGCCACCACCACAAACCCTAGCGAGATTGCCATCTCGCCATTGTAGCCACAACTCGCCATTCAATACCAGACAAGCAGGAAGTAGGGTGTTATCCTCCGGGAGCCTAAACCTGGGTAAACGCCTTGCTTGTCGGCCGTCGTGATCACCAGCGCTCATCTCTCTCCCCTTCAATCAACCCGGGGTGCACAACCCAGGGATTTGCCGAGTCCACACCTCGTCACCATCCTAACCATCCTCAACGTTAATAATTAACTAGCTAGCGGAGATGGCAGAATTGCCGTTGTTGTGGCAGGGAAGCCGACTACCGAGGATGAGGAGACGGGGTGGTTGCATGGCGCTGTCTTGATCGCCCTGCTGGATAAGCGAGACGATGGGCACAAGGCCCCGTTTCGTGAAACACCAAGGTTTTGATCCGCTTTGATGATTAGGTTCTACATAAGTTTGTTTATTTGCTTTGGTTTCCTACTGTGTGATGTGTGAAAAGGTCCTTCTAGTGTTCGAGTGTGCGTTAGTTTTCTGTAGTTTCTTGAAGAAGCCCGCACCAGCATGCGTCAATATTCAGGTTGTCAAAAGTTATGAGACAAAGGCAATCATGTCAGAGGGGGGGGGGTGGTGATATTGCAGATTAATTAGACCAGTACTGTTCCGAACCCCCATCCTCGGAAGATTTGGAACTGCCTTGACTTGAATCCTATACAGTAGTCAAATGGTGGACTTCCCGTGCAAATACCTTGGTTTGCCGATCTCTCTGACTAAGCTGAGGAACGAGGAGTTTCAATTGTTGTTGGAAAAAATTCTGAATAGGCTTGCAAATTGGAAATCACACTTGCTTGCTCCCAGTGGTCGTCTGCTCCTGATTAAGACAGTGCTGGCGGCAATTGATGTGTACCATATGCTATCTTTGGATCTACCACAATGGGTTATCAAGAAAATTAACAAGATATGTAGAAGTTTTCTGTGGTATGGCGTAGGCGATGCAAATGGAGGAAACTGCAGAGTGGCTTGGAGCAAAGTATGCATGCCAACTAAATATGGAGGTTTAGGACTCCATAACATCAAATATCTGAATGATGCACTGCGTATGCGCTGGAGATGGTATGAAAAGGCAGGTGAGCTAAGGGCCTGGTCAGGATTGCAGTTCAAATTGTCTCCTGATGCAGAAAATCTGTTCAAAGCAGCTATGTGTTGCTGCATAGGCAAGGGCGACAAAACATCCTTCTGGTATGATAGATGGTTGGAAGGACGAAGTCCAGTTGAACTGGCTCCAGATCTGATAAAATTTGCCACAACTAGAGGGGCTAAATGAAGAACTGTTGCAGAAGCTTTGCAAGAAGGGCGCTGGGTGAAAGACATCAGAGGTAACATCTCACTGCCAGCCATTGTTCAATTTATGCACCTTTGGTGTTTGATCTATGAGAAGGTCACACTGTCAAACAATGAGGATAGTTTCAGTTGGCGCCTGACAGCAAATGGCCAATACTCGGCAAAAAACAGCCTATCTAGCCTTCTTCTTCGGAAAATCGGAAGCAAGTTATGGAGAAACTTTATTGAAAAGTAGGGCTCCATTAAAAGAGAAATTCTTTAGCTAGCTGGTGATGAGAAACAGGTGCTGGACAGCGGACAGACTCGCTAAGAGAGGCCTCCAGGGGCCTCCTGTGTGCACACTTTGGGATCAAGAACCAGAGACAATTGACTACTTAATGGTGAATTGTTCCTTTGCTAAAACCTTATGGTTCAGAGCTTGTCGTACTAAACAAATCCAAGACATCACCCCCTCAGGACAAACCACAGTGCAAGATTGGTGGAACAACACTCTTGCTCGCCGCAGAGGAAAACAAAGAAGAGTTTTAGCAACCTTCATGATTGCAGGCATGAGGAAAATTTGGCTGGAGAGAAATGCGAGAGTTTTTGAGCGGGTAGAGTTTAGTCTGAACTCGGTTGTAACTAGATTGTGTGATGATATAGCCCTGTGGGAGAGTGTGAGGTTTAGAGCAGATCCGCGCGAGGAGTAGCGTAGAGTTTCGAGCGGGCGGCTAGGCCCGCATGTACTTGTAACACTTCTCTTTCCATTCTTAATAAGAAGACTGCAACCCTGGGTTGCGTGTCCTTGGTTGAATTGCCTTCAATCTGCAAGGTCCGTTGTCTTGTGACATTCGTGTTGTTGCTGTTAAGTCTGATTAGTGATGCTGGTCTCGATTTTTTATGCATGGGCGTTGCTTCTTACTTTCTTCTGTCTCCGTCCCAAATTACTTGACACCCATTTATGTAGAAATTGATGTATCTAGACCTAAACAAGTATAGATACATCAATGTTTGTCTAAATGAAAGTCAACTAATTTGGAACGGAGGGAGTACGTGAGAATATGTATGTTCCGCCATTTCTACTACTGATTTGCTTGCAGGACATATCCGATAACGGTTGCAGAAAAGCGAGATTCTTATATGTGTTGTGTTGTACTGTATACGTGATACGTCTCAAACGTATCTATAATTTTTGATGTTCCATGCTAATATTATACCAATTGCTACATGTTTTGCATCTACTTTATATCACTTTTATACATTTTTTTAGACTAACCTATTAACAAGATGCCGAAGTGTCAGTTCCTGTTTTCTGCTGTTTTTGTATTCCAGAAAAGCTAGTCTGAAAATATTATCGGAATTGGACGAAACTTTACGGAGGGACCTAGTTTATCAGAACACACCTGAAGTACCAAAGGAGCAATGGAGGAGAGCCACCAGGTGGCCACACGCACCCAGGGCGCGACCAAGGAGCCAGGCGCGCCCTAGGGTGGTGTGGGCCCCTCGGGGGTCGTCAGCCGCCGCCCTTTCGTCTACTTATTCCCCTCATGCAAAAACCCTAGATACCCGAGACATTATCCACGAAAAGTTCCAGAGACGCCGCCGCCATCAACCCTAGCTCGGGAGGGTCCAGAACCTCTTCCCGGCACCCTGCCGGAGAGGGGAATCGTCACCGGATGCTTCTACATCGCCATGCCTGCCTCCGGAGTGATGCGTGAGTAGTTCATCCTTGGACTATGGGTCCATAGCAGTAGCTAGATGGTTGTCTCTCCACTTTGTGCCATCATGTTTAGATCTTGTGAGCTGCCCTACATGATCAAGATCATATTATTGTAATGCTACATGTTGTGTTTGCTGGGATCCGATGAATATTGAATATTATGTCAAGTTGATTATCAATCTATCGTATATGTTATTTATGATCTTGCACGCTTTCCATTACTATAGATGTTTTGGCCAAATAGATGCTTGTAACTCCAAGAGAGAGTATTTATGCTAGATAGTGGGTTCAGGCCTCCGGTAATCTGGGAGAGTGACATCAACTTCTAAGATTGTGGATGTGCTGTTGCCACTAGGGATAACCTAACAATGCTATGTCCACGGTCATATGTATTTGTTTACATTACGCACTTCACTTAATGCAATTATCCGTTGCTTGCAACTTAATACCAACGGGGGACTCGGATGACAATCCGGCGGTGGATTATTAGTCATAGACGTTGTTGGATAACGGTCTATGTATCTTGTCGTAATGCCCAATTAAATATCATAGTAGTCATCATGTCATATATATGCATTGTCATGCGCTCACTATTTGTCAATTGCCCAGCTGTAATTTGTTCACCCAGCATGTTAGTTATCTTTTATGGAGAGACACCACTAGTGAACTGTGGACCCCGGTCCATTCTTTACACTGATTAAACCACAAACTGCAAACATTGTTCCTTTTCATTCTCTGCAAGTAAACATCATTTTCCACACCATACGTTTAATCCTTTGTTTTCAGCAAGCCGGTGAGATTGACAACCTCATTGTTTTGTTGGGGCAAAGTAGTTTGATTGTGTTGTGTGCAGGTTCCACGTCAGCGCCGGAATCCTTGGTGTTGCGCCGCATTATTTCGCCGTTGACAACCTTCAGAAGCGCTACTGCTCCTACTGGTTTGATTAAACCTTGGTTTCATACTGAGAGAAAACTTGCTGCTAGACTGCATCATACCTTCTCTTGGGGTCTCCCAACGAACGTGCACGCCTAGCAATCAATACGCTGGATCGGTGGCCTTTGCATCAATTTAGACTTTTGGGATAGAGGGTTAGCACATCAATTTAATATGGTATCAGAGACAAGAGGTATCGAGTTTAAGACCCTGCTCATGCAGTATTAAAAAATAAAATAAAAATATATTGCTACCCACACTGAACCCACATTAAAGACTAAATTAGGCTAAACATGCGGGGAGTGTTGAATATAAATATATTGCATATCCCTTTACACCAGTTCAGACTTTTGATTGAGTTGGCTAGTGAATGAAACATGACATGGTATCGGAGCCAAAATCGCGAGTTCGAGTCCTAATTTCGCACTTTATTCAAAAATTGTAGTTGCCTCCTCTATGTCCATGTATAGTCCTTTTGAGCCATACCTCTTAGACTCGCTCGCTGTCGCTTTGTTCCGGTTTGCACATGTTGACTTTCTGCATCACACGTGAGAGGGAGTGTTAAATTGTATCCGTGAATTGGCTAGCTCTTTCCATCAATTAGGACTTCTATGATAAATGGATAATGCATAAATTTAATATGCTGCTGCAATAACGTTTTACCCTCGGACCGGTTTTCTCTTTAGCGATGACCCGGAATTCTTTTAAGATATAAATTCTTACGGCAAGTACAATGATTGATAAGACAGTATTATCTTAATATTTCCATGCAATTAATTTAGATATAGCAATAAAACATGGTGTACAATGGGGTTTTCCTCTCAAGTAACCATAATCCCTAATATATGGTGAGAGAGATGTTGCTAAGAGATCATCTCTTAATTAAGAGAAGAAAACATTTTTCTGTTTCTGTTTCTTCTAGCTCAGTAATTTGTCCTACGTGGCAAGACTAAGATATCACCATTGTACCATCCCTTATGCCCTTATGGTTCAGGTTAGCTCAGGTGATAACTTTATTTCAACTAATCCTTAATGCATCTTAACAAATATTAGTATTTGTCTTCCAAGTTTTACTCCTCATGATGTAACTGGTCACAACTATTTTTGTTCTTCACCTATCCGAGATCGCTGCCACATCATGGGAGACGTGCATTAACTTTAATTCAACTGGGACACCGTGCACATTACTTTTCATATGCAGACATTGGTGGGATCGTCATATATCCTACATCAACCACTTTGTATGTTTGGTACATCATGCATTGAGTTTGGAGGCATGACAATATGTAGATTGATGTTTTTTTGTTTGTAATGTGGGCTTGAATTTGAAGGCTCTTGAGGTATATTATAATAAAGGCTTATGTGTGGGATTTAATCATCAATTGAATTAGCTAGAGGTTTATTTCTGCAACAAAATGTCAGATCATTTCTGGTTTGCACTGTTGTTGTAGGCTATGTAAACAAAAGCCTTTGTATTGTATTGTTGTGTTTATCTCCTGTTTCGTTTTTCTTAAGATTTTCCACTTCAGAACTGACAAATGATGTATCATGTTGAATTATTTACTTTTTATCATATCAAATGGACGCTAGTTCGTCAATGTGGCCCGTATGTTTGCGCAAGCACCACAAGAAGATCCATACAATTTCCTAAAGACAGTGACAAGGTGTGCTGCATGTACATTCATATTTTCATATGCATCCATGAACTTAATTGGTTCTTTGAACCATGCATGTACTTACCCTAAATCATAAACCATAAAACAAGATAGATTGTGTTTGTGTGTGGGGTGGGGGGGGGGGGTGGGGGGAGCTGTAATTTTCTCTTGTTAACCTTATAAAAACTCTTCTTTAGTGGGTTCTTCAAAAGCGCTGGTGGTGTGGGAGGGGGGGGGGGCAGTGGCCCCATGACTTGTACATAGCTCTGCCTCAGAATAAAATACATTAGTTACAACATGTTGAGTCTTGTTATGATCATTGTGCAACTTGCATGAGTCTGATTGCCAATTATTTCATTAACAACCGATACAAAGTGATCAACTATCTGCCTTTTGGCTGTGTAGTGATGGTTACATCATTCTTACTGCATGAAATAACAACACTAGCTGATTGATGTACCTTAGATACCGTTAGGTTGAAATATGTTGGATGATTAAGTTCCTAGTAAACAACACTATTTTAACATTGCAACAACCTTTGACATGGTGGGACGATCATCTACATTCTCCTAGATGCACCTTAGTGCGACAGAATACCCCTAAATCTGTTGTATGGATGTCATTGGCAATTGATGATTCTGGAAGCTCAAACAATCTTCTTCCTTCCTAGAGCTGCCATTACGAAATTGTCACAATGTATCTTAATGCAAAAAAGTCACTTTAGTCTCCCCTTAATCTCAACCCTAGGTACCGAACCATGGGACTTGATGAGTTAACACCTCGTCAGTGCTTGTGGTACCACCAAACCCAGGATGCTTGTGGTAGCAACCGGACCTGAAGAGACAAGAGGAAGAAGAAGACAGACGAGAGGAGAAGACCAGTTCGGTTCTGTTCCGTTCGATACCTCCTCACGCTGCCGTAGCTTCCTTCTTATCCATCACGGCCAATGACAAACCCATTGTAGCCAGCCCACGGCCCATGTCTGCTCAGCCCAATGTATCATAGTGCACAGGCATGACACGCCGGGTGTTACACTACCGCCCCGGTAAAACGTTGCTTGTCCCCAAGCTACGGCTTGTCCATGTCATAGTCTCCATATGATGTAGCCCCAAATTCTGTAATATTGTAATCTTCGCCAAGAACGAATCACCATCACCTGCAACCCCCAGCTGCAGTAACATCTGGTGATATTGCACAAGCTGACGAGTGTACGCCAGGATCCCAAGTCATGCACTGAAGTTTGTATGCTGAAATTGCCAATGAAACCCAAACCTGACAATGTTGTATACTCTGAAACACCAGCAACTGTCTCCATGTGAAGACCACAAACAGCGGGAAAAGGTTTATCACTTTTGCAGGTAGAATCCACCTGACACCCCGCTGCTTGTACCAACATGGTTGTCTGCATAAAAAGTATCATGAAACTCCTGACGAGTAGCCATATCATGCTCAATGAACAACGAAGGCATGTACAAATCCTGATGGGGGGAGGGGGGCAATGGCCCCCGTGAAATACACTAAGCTCAGCCTTTGTTGTCCTGCATATGAGGCAAGCCTTTTAACCACAATTTCCATTCCCACTGATAATTGGGCCTGGAAGTATGTGCAAAACAAGACTCCAAGCATTTGCAGAACTGAAAGACATAAATAAAAGGGTTGCACCCTATCCATGGGGAAATACTTCAGTTACATCAACATCACATATCCAGGACGTAGACTTAATATTGCATTTCACTAGAAGACATCTATTTCATTCTGAACTTCACTCTGTTGTTCAAAAGGATGGTTATTTTATAAAGAAGATGCACCTTAAGTAAATTCGGTTTATTTTTTAAACTTATCTCTAAACCCCTTACATTATAAATTCTTTTATTGTTTAAAAATTAGTGTGCAGGCTTTATAGTCCCCTTAAATATTTGGGTTCCATATATGACAATATTTTTGTTAAATAACATTGGAGGCATGCTAAAAAAGATTAAGATGATTCTCATGAATGTTTAACTACCACTCCTTTCTATATGAGATCCTTCAGTGTTTTGCCTATGGGAGGTAGAAAAAAAGTTTGATTGTTATAGAAGTAGACTGTTATTGGAGGAGGAGCATGGGATTAAAAAATACCATCTCATGAACTGGGAAATAGCTTGTTCAGCAAATCTTGGGTGGCTTAGGGGTTCTAAATCTTGAGCTAATGAATATTATCTTATTGTGTAAGTGTATTTGAAAAATGGAGAACGAGGATGGATATTGACAAGATTTCTTGAGGAAAAAATATCTTCAAAGGAGACTCTGGCACAAACTGGGGAAAAGGTTGGTCAATCTTTGTTTTGGTCAGGTCTCATGAGAATTTACCTACAAAAATGTTCTTATGAGAATTAAGCACATCTTCTATAAATTATGTGGAAGAACTATGAATTATGTGGAAAATACTATATTTTAGGAAAATAATTGGGTAGGAGGACAATCTCTTATGGCTGCATTCCCAGGTTCTATGACTTCTCTTTTAAGTAGAATATTAGAGTGGATAAAGTCATTACATTCCGGGGTGCCTGCCTTGCTTACGAGATGCTGATGGGGGGACTTGGTTGTGGAATGGGCAAACCTTCTGTTGGTAATTCACATATTTGATCTACTCTGATGATGATAAGGTATTTTGGAAATTGGGGCATAAAGAATGTACTATTAAGTCCTTGTATAATGTATTAAAAAACAGGAACCCTTCCAGGAGCTTCAAACAACTCTTATCCGGCCAAAATCAAGATTTTTAGGTTGGAAGAAAAAAATCAGTGTATGTTTTGTGCTTCTTACGAAAGCATAGATCATCTGTTTTTATCCTGCCCCTGTCTTTGTGTGTTTTCGATGTGTGATGCTAACTCTCGAACACAACTTGGGACGATTGATGAGTTAGGGGAATGAGTTCATGGTTTTGTTGGTTATGAAAAAGTTGCATTCAAGGTACTGCTTGCTGCTATGTTCTGGGTTTATTGGAAGACCATGAGCTGAGTATGTTTTGATCACGTTATGCCAAATGACCCATGTGGTTTACCATATTTGTCAATTTGTTAATGATTAGACTGATTTGCATAACCAAAGGTGGGAAGACCTCTTCGTCGAGGAATTAATCTAATGAAGATGGTGTTGCAAGATATCTTCTACAAGTCGAAAGGTTTAATTTTATTAGGAATTATTGCATTTGGCTGCTGCTGCTAGGCCTAGACATGTTGAATTCATCTAATTTGGAACAGAGTAAGAATCAATAAAAGGCATGATCTTCCACGAAAAAGATTACTGATATTATTCTTCATCTTGGTCAATTCCGTCTTCCGTGCATATGCAGTTCTGTACAAACCCAACGAACATGAGCACAAATGCAATCAACATCAGCTGTGGGCTGTGGCCAAGCCAATCACTCACTCCTGTCCTGCGGCTTGCCCTTGCCGGACAGCAGGTTCATGTACTTGTAGGTGGTGAACCCGCCGTCCACCACCAGGTTTTGACCGGAAACGTACTTGGCATCGTCGGACGCGAGGTACACGGCCGCCCTGGCTACGTCCACCTCGTCGCACGTCGCGCCCTTGAGCTCACCGAGGCCCCTGATGATCCCTCCAGCTGCGCCTCGTCCGCGCCGCTGAACATCTGCGAGAACTGCTCCACCACCATCGGCGTCGGCACGGCGTGCGGCGATATGCAATTGATCCGGACGCCCTGCCGTGACAGCTCGGCGGCGGCGGTCTTGACAAGCCCGGCGATGGCGAGCTTGGACATGGCGTACGGGTACGTGCCGAGGCCTCCGAGGATGCCGCTGATGCTGGACATGCAGAGGATGGAACCGGAGGCCGCCGGCGCCATGACACGCATCGCGTGCTTGATCCCCGCCAAGGTGCCCCGCACGTTCACGGCCATGACGCGGTCGAACTCGCCCAGGTCCAGGCTGGCCATCTCCGAGGTGCCGGACAGAGAGCCACGATGCCGGCGTTGTTGAACATGACGTCGAGCCGGCCGTGCCTTGCGACGGCGGCGTCCACGGCCCCGGCGACGCTGTCCTCGACGGTGACGTCGCAGTGGACGAAATGGGCTTGTGGCCCGAGCTCCTGGGCGGTCTGGAGGCCCAGGGAAGAGTTGACGTCCGCGATGACTACGCACGCGCCTTCCTGGATGAACTCGTGAGCCGTGGCCTTCCCGAGCCCACTTGCTCCTCCAGTTATTAGCGCAATCTTTCCCTCGAGTCTGCAAAATTATTTATCCTCTGTCAGAACATGAAAGTGGCAATGACCCAAAGTGAAATTGTCAAGATTTGCTGGGAGTATAAGTTTTTTAGACATTTTCTTGATTCGTACATATACATAGACGCATTTAGACACATTTTAGTGTGTAGCTTCGTTCATTTTGCTCCGTACGTACTCCACCTTGAGATATATCTAAAACGTCTTATATTATAAAACGAAGGGGTAATGGTAATGCAGAGGAACCACTTTTGCTAGGATACCAATGCTCATATTTACAGATGCGTGCATACGCTTCGGTGGCAATTTGATAGAGATTTGCAGATTTTATTTTTGGTGCTCCTTTTTTTCGCGATATTCCTTAGGACTTTTGAGCCAGTAATTGTTTGATTTGCTCAACGAGGAGCGTGCATGAGCTAATTAGGAACAAATATTTGACTTAGAAGGATGGTGATTCCCATGTTTGGCCAGGCAAAGTTGAGACCAAATTTTTTTGGCGGACCTTGAACAGGGCGGGGGAGGGGGGGGGGGGGGGGATAAAATATGAATGTTTTGGGGTGAAAGACTAATTTTTAATATGAATGTTTCCGTGTCAAAAGACTAACTTTCCCATCTAAACCCTTTCCCAAAAACAATTCTTCACAAACTAAAGTTGGGGGCGGTGGCCCGTGACTTCTACTAAGCTCCGAGAGTGTGTGACCAAGTTTGTAACGGTTCTCACCCGATTTTCCGTAAATTCATCGGGCAACTCTCTTCTTTTTAATTAATGACAAAGATCCTTCCTCTTTGTCGATGTAGTGCATATAAGATTTTTGAAAAGATTTTTAATCAAGTATATATAAAATATATCAACATACCGAGTACCAAATTAACACCACTGGATTCACCATGAAGTATATTTTTATATGATATACATTTAGTATCATAGAGATAGAAAAACATCTCAATTTTTTTATCAAAGGTTACATGGTTAGATTTTATAAAAATCTCATATGCACTATATTATGACAAAGGAGGGAGTAATATATTTCGGGCACTGACGCCGTGATGGTGACACATGTAGCATGTCTATTTCACATCACATAGAGAGTTTTGGAGAGCAGCGTTTTGGCTCCCAGGTGCAAATGCATCCTATATTTAAAACACATTTTAAACCCATTTTAAAATGTTAAAAAATGTCCTTTTCATTTGAAAAAAAGCCTCGTGTAAAAAAGACAAAATTTGGTGCTAAAATAAGCCTTTTCATGTGACATTCTTTTGTCTTTTTAATACAAGTCATAAAAAATGTCGGTTTCTCGTGAAACTGTACATGCACACATAGAATATGAAGATGTATGTTCAGATTTTTTTTCGATTTTTTTTTCGACATTTCACAATATGGTTTTCGGTATAGAGAACATATGCTCTGGGAGCCAAAGTGAATTTCAGGTTTTGTCAATCGTATTCGGAGGGGGCATTTCTGTCAACGACAGTGCAGAGGAGAGTGCAAGCCGCCCAAGCAAGGCGAGGCAGTTAAGCCTTCGTGATTCCGGTGAGTTAGGCGAGGTGGGGGGCTCCGGTTAGCATGCAGACGGTGGTTGCATGGCGGTGGGATTCAACGTTGGAGGCAATAATTGGACCGAAAGAATCCTGCTGCTTGGAATCTACCAGCTCACTAGAAAACATGCACATGCCCCCAACGCGGCAGCACATCTATCATCGTCTGTTCTGGATGTCATCTCTATACAACTACACATGATGATGAGGATGAGTTTGCCCTTGTGTGCGCCAGCTCCCCAAGATATGCAAAATAGCTTACAAATTAACGGCTTACTAGTAAGTGGCTACTCTAGTCTATAGCAGGCCAGGAAAGTTAGATTTACCTCCCCTTCTTCCCCGATGCCGCCGGCAACTCCCGCGCTGCACCGTCGGCCATCTCCCCGGTGATCGCCTCCCTACAAAACAGGACAGAGATGTTGTTGTGTGCGTTAGAGGGGAAAGACAACAAGGATTTTTGTGCGGCATTTTTTGGCAAGGGAAGATGAACAAAGATGTCATGCGTGAAGCTAGCAAGCAAGGGATGCTATCTGACCAATAACAAGAAGAGGCATCGCCATGGAAATACCTTGCTTTCACCGACGCGCTTGAGTAGCTTGCTGATTTGCCCGTGTACTTGAGGAGTGCGGGAGGGAGAGAGCAGATAAGTGGAGAGGTGGTTGCTCCTTGTTCTCCGTATGAAATGATGGTGGTCTCCTTGGACATTCTTAAATAAAACCAGCAAGACCTTAGCTGTCTCATCCCGTCATCCAGTCAACCAACCAACCACCCCGAGAACTGGAAACCAACACACTTTTGGGAAACATCTTTTGTCATTTTTATCTTATTTTTGTGAGAATGTCGGTAATTTATTGATTGAGTATCATCACTACAAAGTTCTTCCCTCCCTGATTAAGCAACATCACAAAGTCCTTCCCAGACACAATCCAGGGACAACACCAACAGAAACATTACAAACTGAACATAAAGATCTTGAGCTAAGGCATGTGCCGCCACATTCGAACTGCTGCAAGAGAATTTGAAGGAACATGATTCAAAACCTGCCTCCATGACCTTGCTATCACCAATAATAGGGCTTGTCGATGATCTGTTCTGAACTGGGGGGGCCATACGCTCGATAACATCAAGCAGTCATAAACAAAAGGATCCCCTAAAAGCCGTTATCGGTGAGCGTGAAGAAGACGCAGGAGGTGGCGCAGAGGAGCACGAACGCGGCGGTGAGGACGCGGTTGACGCGGGCGCACTTGCCATCGTCGGTGACGAGAGGGGCGAAGATGGCGAAGGTCAGGATGGTCGCCGTGGGCAGGAGGACGTTGAGCCGGGCGGTGCCGCTGAGGACCAGGTTCATGACTATGATGAAGCTCGAGGCGTCGTCAGCGTCATCATCGTCGTCATGTTGATGTGGTTCTCCCGCGTCTTTGCTGGCTTGTTGCTCGATGAGCACCTTGTATTCTTCTCCGTCAGCCATTGACAACAGCGTGTGTGCAAGAGCGCGTGAGATGGTTGGATGATGGGACGAGCGGACAAGGTTAGTTAAAGGGAGTCCTAAAATGAACAAGAGCAGAAAAGAATCTGGCTTTCGGTATTCATGGCTTTGGACACGGAAGAAAGGATTGCTTTCGCAAGTGCGGAGAGGCAAACAGAGCATTGCCATCACACAACAGCAAAGAACATAGCCACAGAATCTGAGAAAATAATGTGCAGATCCAACAAGTGAAAGAGAGGCAATGGTTCTTGAGTGTATGTGCTTCAGATTCTTTCCCAGATACAGCGGTCATCTTGCGGTCACACAGATGACGGCATGTATCAATCAACATGGTTTACATGAAAAGCTTCTGATTATTGTCCATGTTGGGGGCATCTGGAGATGTATAAGACTAGTTCCCAATACTATACCGCTACCGGTTCTTCGAAAATTACAAGGGGAAACAAGCCTTTTCCTGTTTGGAGACCTACAGTACAATCTACAAAATGGATGGAACGAAAGAATGCTGCCCATGGTAACCAGGATTGTCAAGCATCGCATGGAGTCACGTTGGTCGAGATTATTCTGCTGCCCTTGGTGACCTCAGAGGAAGGCCTTCAGCAGCAGATCTGAGAGGAATTCCTTCAGCCGCGTAGCCATTTTCATCCGTATGTCTAGGAATCCTGATTGGTAGAGTCGGTGGGAGACCTATGATGCCAGAGAAGTTAGGGCCTTACCAGCATACAACTTCAGTGCATACAAAACAAGGTGGAACGAGAGCATACCATCAACCATATCTTTGGTCTTGTGTAGAAGAAATGTCCCAGAAAGGATGGTAACAAAACCACACACCTCTGTCACAATTTGAGTTGGATTTTGACGATCCCAGTCCTGCCAGCAAGTAGATTAGTAGTTCATAAATATTTGAGAGCACTGGTACAGTGTCGCTAACCCTCCGAACATCTATGTAAAGTTATAAGATAAGACCAGCAATTATTCAAGTTTAACAGAACCATTTGTGGCGCACAAACATATGTTAGATAATTTGGACAGACTAGACGACTTGAAGCTAGATGACATGAGACCATGCTCGAAATTAGATGATGGAACATTGACTAATACTCGAAATAGAAAAGATGAAATATTGAGTAGATATACTTCAGGAACATAGCCATATATATGGACAGCAGGCATATCAACTGAAAAGATAATCAAGTTAAGCAGTCATTTGAAGAGGACAAGAATTGATAACTGGATTGACCCAGACTTAAGAACAGTAGCTCTGATATAGATCATGCTAGGTGCCATTGGTTTCAAGAGCACGGTTTCAGACAATCAAATTTAACCTACACAATTTTCTCATAGATAACTGGCTGGCAGTGATAGGTTTGGAAAACATCGTTGCCCTTTACCCTCAGATCTCATAATCATTATGTCAACCTTAGTAAGATAAGGCAAGACGACTGCCAAAAGGGCATTACTTTAATAAGTAACGAATCAACAAGCAATCTACTTTATTCTGTATTAAACTTGTGATTTAAACAAATAGACCAAGAAATGCCGCACACATATCCCATCAAAGAAGTAAAAGCCAAAATATGTTACCTTAAACATTATGACACTAGCCAGTATTGTTAGTGTTGTAAACATTGTATAGTATATTGGTGAAACAACTGCAGTATTGAATGTGTCAAGAGCCTGCAAAAGCAAACATAGTAGATCAAATGATTTAACAAACACCAAACCTAAGTTAATAACAGACACAGTCAGGTACTGAAATACTACTCCCTCTGATCCTATTTAACTGTCGTGACAGCTTTTTACAAATTTGCATGTGCATAGTTCACTTCCCCCGACACATATTACGGATCGGAGGGAGTAATATTAATAGCACACTGGTGCCCATGCCTCTCCTGAGCTGAACATATAGGAATGTGTGATTCTAAAGTAACTTAGCAGATATTGAAGTATTATTACCAAACAAGCAATGGAAAATCACGGACACGGAAATTATTATTACCTTGTTCAGATAGTTCATCTGCGTTAAGATACATGCAACAACAACAATTGTGAACAGCCATGTCTGTGGATAGATTAGTTGGTTCATCCCAGAAAATGTCAGTTTTAAGGCTATTCCAAGAGCTTTCACACTCATGACCTGCCAAGCACATGAAAAAATTAACATAATTCGGTCATAATAGATGAACAGTGTCACATGAATAGAAATTGAGCTACTAAATAACATGTGAACACATACCGACAGAGATCCAACAAGTGAACAGACACCAATATACACCATGATATGCGTCTGACCATACTTTGGGATGCAGCGGAATATGAGCACAAAAGTTGCAGTAAGCACGGCGGTTGCGTAAAATAGAAAGGCTGCAATGCAAATAAAACAACCTTAGAACTTGATAAGAGAAATGTCGCTTATTAGGGAAAGAAAGGAGGGTACCTGGTTCTGTAGCAAGATCCCACACTTCCGTGACAGACTCGATTTCACGCTCCTGAGGGGCATGAAGCACAATAGTTGTCGATCCCACGACACAAAGAACACAACCAAGTACGCCAAATATATGTAGCCTTTCCTTCAACATAATGTGTGCAAGAACAGCACTGTACGAGAAATATGTTAGAACGAAGAATGAACATAGACACTTCCAGAATTGTAAGCAGCAGAAAATCTCAATATCTATCAAGGACCGTGCTACTGGTTCTTACCTAATGATGATGCTAAGTGCACCAAGTGGTGTGACCAAGATAGCAGGAGCAAATGCATATGCCGCGAAGTTAGCAACTTCTCCAACAATCACTGGGAAACAGCACTGAATACCGTCAAGATCATATTGTTCTGTAGAAGCAGAACAGGAAGATCCAGTTGTATCATAGAGGTGCACTTACTTGTGACCATCCCTGCCCACCACAACGGTTCGTACAAGTAAGAGTAACCACCAACCCCTGCCATGAATTCCAATATGCATATAGCGTGTCAGTGATAACAAACTGCCTACTGCTAATAAAATCGAGTTCAACCGGGGATCCCAAACATAATCGTTACACAAGCGTCGACCACTTCAGACCAGAGCAGCAGCAGAACACATGTAACCTAGAGCTGACGAACCAACAGACAAAGCAATGACGCCTCCATGGTAAGAAACGCAATTAGGTCACCTGCGCGGACACCGGATGCGCCGGCTTTCCTGAGCCCCTTCTTCTTGACGATGAAGCTGGTGCCGATGAAGAGGCTGGAGGAGAGCGCGAGCACCAGCCCTTTGATGTTGTCCGCGGACATCCCCTCCACCCAGCTCCCGCCCCCCGAGCCAGCGGCCACCGAAGTGGACGTCTCCGTCGCCATGGCGGCGCCCAAATTCCCGGAACCCTCTCCCTCCTGCAGCTAGATCGCGCGAGATCCCGATGCGGCGAGCGGTGGGAGGCGTCGCGCGAGGGGGTGGAGGCGGGGGGCTCGACTCGCCCCTCTGGCCGGGTCACGACCGGCTCGCGCCGACGCTCCGCATTCGCGGTGCTTTGGACTGTGGGGGAGAAGAGAGAGGGGGTAGAAACCCTGAACGCAGGTGACGGCGACGGCGACGCCGGCGATGAGGAAGGGAAAGGATGCGCGAGTCCACGCGGCGCGGATATGTTTCGGTTAGACTTGGCTAGCTAGTTGGTCCCTTGCTGGGCTCTCCATTCCGGTCTTGCTTAGCGTCGAGTTAAGCTCCCGAAACAAAATTGATCCCCCTTTAGTTTTCACTTTTCCTATTTAACAGCCGTCTGTTTTACAATTCCGAAACAGACACATTGTGGACCGTTCGATGCGTTGCACGAATGTCCGCGTTCTCTCCCTCAGTTTTCGACGGGTAAGTCAACGCAGTCGTATTGAGTTCCTTTTATTTTCTGCATTCATTTCATGGTTGATAGGTCGTCGCTCTGCGTGTGGTTCCATTTGCTTGGGGGAGAGAGAGGGGCGAAAGCAATGGAGGAGTCGTCGCCGCCGGCCCAGCCGGTGCCGGGGGAGACCGTGCTTCGCGAGTTGGCGACGAAGCTGACGAAGAGATCGGCGACTGCGCTAGCTGCGCGCATCGAGAGAGCCACCGCTGCCATCCATCGCTGTCCAACGGCGAATAGATCGTCGATTCGCGAGCGTGGAAGGCTGTTCGCCGCCGTCGAGATGGGTATCTCCATTTCTCCCCTCCCCGAACCCACATCTGCTTGCTATTTTCTCTGATTTCAGTCGGCGGCAGCTCGTGTTTCTGTTGTAGCTTTGAGGATTTTTTGGTGGGAGCGCGTTGATTTGCGTGTCAGGGAGTTCGTCCCTCAGTGGTGGTACGAACGCTGACGTTTGTGGAGTGACGTTTTAGGGTTCAGTCTTTTGGTGTTTTTTATCAGGATGTATTATGTGTTCAGGTTTAGTTGTTTCGTGGTGTATGCATATTCGTTTAGTCAGGATTTAGGTGTGTTCATTACGTGAGGCTTGGGGGATTTAGCTCGTGATTCTGATTTAGCTCGTCATTTTCACTTCACATGATGTGTATCATTTTCAGTATGACGGTTCCCCTATCCAGTTTATTTAGGCTTATCTGGTCTCTTAAGTAAAAGAGTTGTTTCTTCTTCCTCGAACGATGGACCAGAGAGTTCAATGGATTTCCTAAAACCGTTCGAGTCTCTCTATTGCTAGTACCGTACCCATTCATTAGTCAGTTTCCTTTGTTCTATGTACTTGGAAGATTAACTCTATATGATGATTTGAGTGAAGGAAATATGTTTTTCCATTTGTTTGGGACCTGATTAGATCACAATTGTAGCTAATTTTTTAATAATTAGAGCTGAGATCTTTGTTCCGAAGCTAAGAATGGCATTGGTTCTTGTTGTTTCTCCTCGTGTGCGCCTTTTGGGTTTAGAAGTAGGACGCACACAGTCATCTCCATGTTGAGTGAGTCAAGATGCTTACTTGACTTTCATTTGTAGCCATCTTGTTATTTCATAGAAAATTTAATACTCTAAGCACTAAACTATTTTCTTTCTATGGAAACCGAGTAATCAAATTGTGGCTTTGAAGTTCTTTTCAAGAACCAATTGAAGCATTCTCAGCTGTGGCGTGAAATGGAGATATAGAGCCACCTGAGGCACCCCAATATTCTTCGCCTATATGGTTTCTTAATAATCAGGTCCTGGTTAACACAACTATAATACAAGAAATGTTTGTTTTTGTATGACGCCTAGTATTTCAGTCTCCCGTTCCCATGTTGCTCAGCTCTTTAGTCCCTCAGTCTTTTAGCTCTTATTTTTTAGTCTCATTCTAGTAGCTAAGTCTCTCAGTTTACCTCTTATTTTGAGTCATTGAGTTCAGTCCACATATCTAATTCTTTAGTCTCATTATCAGTCTTTCATTATTAGTATTCAGTCTGCCATATTCTCTAGTTTATCAAGTATTTCATTATTTATTCATTGTTCATTATCAGTCTTTCATATTATTAGTCTTCAGTCCGCCATGTTCTTCAGTTTATCAAGTCTTTCATTATTTATTCATTGTTCATTATCAGTCTTTAATCATTAGTCTTCAGTGTACAATGTTCTTCAGTATATCAAGTATTTCGGTTTTCTTCATTTCATAAGTTTCCAGTCTTGAGTCAATTGTTTCCTTGAGTTTTAATCATTTCTTCACTCTCTCATTTCTTTAGACAATCTATTCAGTATCTTCCTCATTATCTCATTATATTTTCTTAAGTCTCTCATTACTTCATTATTTTAGTCACTTCATTTCTCTGCATTTCTTCAGTCTCTCAATTTTCTTCATTTCTTGAGACTCATTATGTTTTATTAAGTCTCTCAATCATTTATTATTTTAGTCACTCCACTTCTCATCATTTCTTCAGTCTCTCATTATTTGTATTTCACTAAGTTTCTTCAGTCTCTCATTTACTTAGTCTTTCAGTATTTCATTCCTTCAGGGCATTTCTTGAGACTCTCATTTTTCCTCATTTCATTTGTTTCTCGGCAATTCAAAATTAAATTAATTTTCCTAAGTTTCTCTTTATATTTCCTTCAGTTATTCATTACTTCAGTCACTCATTATTGGCATTTAACTTGCCTAAGTTTCTCATTATCTAAGTATCTTCAATTTTCATTTAGTTTGTCTTATTTGGTCAGTTCTTTCCCGTTCTTTTCATGGGGTATTTGGGTGGGGTAACTTCGCCTACCATCTTTTTAAGTTGGTAGCAGGTTCCAAGACTGGGTAAAGGAAGAGGAACCTTTTTTGCAGTGTGTGATTGAAGCGGCCGGCCGAGAGTTCGACGGGAGTGGCAGGCGGCGAGATGGATTTGGATTTTTCTAGGAGGTGGTGCTGCCATAGAAAATATCAATGCGTTTCCGCTCGCTTGTCTAGGCACTAGATATCAATGCGTTACCCTCGCTATGTCTAAGCCCTCTATGGGTGCAAGTTATTGTATATGTTGAAATTTGAGAAGAAAAGCATGACCCCAAGGCAAGCCTGTTTCTCACCCCCAACTTATATCTCATTTATGATACTCCCTTTGATCCCAATTAAGTGTCATGAGTAGTTTAGAAATTTGTACATCCCTAGCTCATTTTCCACGACACATTTTTAGGAGTAGCTCGTTTTATGGTGATCAGTTGTTTTCAGTGTTGTATTTCTTTTTTGGAGGGAATTTTCAGTGTTATAGTTTGATTGCTTAGTTCAGTGTTACACAAGGATTTTGCCAACGCGCCAAACTCCGTGAGCTGGATATGCCAAGCGCAACTCAATCTGGGTCAGACTCAAAAACTGAAGATGGCCTTTAGCTGTCTGGGGAAGAAACGAGCGTAGACTCAAGCTGGGTCAAACTACACACAAAAGTGTTTGTTTGGCCCGAACAGAAACATACAGTTTTCCTGCTAGCTGAGTACTTTTGAGTCATACAGCTGTCATAATCCTGTTGGTCGGAAAAACTGCCTGTTTCTGAATTGAAAAACAGACAGCTGTTTAATAGACAGTCCCTTAGTTTTTCATCAAAATATTTTGGAAAAGTCTATAGGTCTTAGATGTGGTTCGTTACAAAATTTCAAACTAACTTGTTCAAAGTTCTCTAACTTATGGCGTGGCAAAGTGCGGCATGGTAGGATCTAAACCAAACATGCTCATCTCCTCTCAAATTTCTCTAAACGATATGCAAGTTTGAGTGGACAAATAAGAGGATCGAAGCTTTTTCAATGGTAGGACAGTCTGGGACCAAAAACACGGATCAGAAGAACCGTTTTACAGTTAGGCCTCCAGGCTATTCAAGGCACGACAGAAACAGTCTAGAAGCTGGCTCAGACCCATGTCCTAAGGCTCGTGCCGCCCGGAATCAGGCTAGATGTCCATAATGTAAGAACAATTGGTACGTAAAAATACATAATTTTATCGTACGAACTCCGATTTTGATGAACACGAGCTTATTTTGTTAAAAACAATATATAGCTCTTACCACAGAGAAACATCAATGATCAACAAAGTAATATAAAGCCACACCACATGTGGAGAGGCAGGAACTCTTTGCAAATGAAGAATCCTAACATAGAGAAACGTGATAAAAATTTCATGTGAACTCCATTTTTACGAACTTGAGCTTTTCTTTAGGATAACAACAAGATATAGTTCCTCACATAGATGCCAAATATCAACCACGAAAAATGATACCAAGGATATAAATGTTTGAATCTCTATGAACGATGCGATGAATTTACTCATCCGAGGATTCCCTTAATAGTACGGTATTGAACCTATATCATGATTTCCCAATAGCCACCTTGAACCGGTAAAATAGAAAACATATCAAAATGATACCTTTTCTGTCCCATTCCACTTGATCTATATGCTAACAATCATTCCCGTCTCAAGCTAGAACACATTTTTTGGACGCGCTTGTTTGGTAAAGACTCACAAATTTCTTGCACATGTTCTACTTTGGAAAGCTTACTTAGTCACATCTTCACATGTTCCTTATCATCAAATGGATGGCAAGTTTCAAGCACATGTCCATTCTATATGCTCATCTTGAACTTTCACTTCTCAATCTTCATGACGATCACCACTTGTTGCCATCCTCTCATGGGGTGTATGCAGTGGCGAAGAACGGAAAAAAATTGAGGTATGGCAGACTCAAAAAGAAATGATGCAAAGCCTTAAACAGTGTTGAGACATTAACATTCATAATCACTTAGTACAATAGAAATATAAACATATTTAAATATCACCAAAACCTAAAAACATATCAATGACAAATCTCTAGTTTTTGTTGTAAATCTTCCATAATTTTTTGATAAAGAATTTGAAACATCCCCCACTCAATTTAGCACGTCATCACTAAGCCATCACAAACATCTTTTTACACAACTCGATCTAGATGATCTTTGTCGCTCAGAATTCCCTTTCAACTATTTTCGTCACCATCAATAAAAGCAATGACAACTAGATTAGACGATAAACCGCAAGAAACATGATATGCCTTTCGGATATCAAAACAATCTGTAAGATTTTCAATTCTCTGCATATGAATAAATCTTGTATATGCTTATGCTTAGAATTAGAGAAATCACCAAGATAAATGTTTGTATGACGAGCAAGGTTATTCACACTGAATCAAAGAATGAGTCTCTGAAGTCAAGACGCGATAATTCCAAACAACTCTGAAGATAACTCACCAGAATGGTCAAAATCCGTAATAATAGCGCCTATAGCAATATATAAGGTTTCCACACTTTATAAATAAATCAACAATGACATGGTGTCTTCCCATTTTCTAGATTTCCCGTATATTTTACCATTTCGTCTGTACTTATGATTGTCATGCCATTTCCACACAATTGACACCTTAAAGAGGGTCTATGAAACATCATTTTCAAATCCAGCAAACACCTACTTACACCACTAAACAAGGATATTGACTGAGCTAATACAATTAGAATTGTGACCTATAAAATATACAAAGTCAAAATATAACCATAAAACACAATTTATTGCATATGTAGAGTAGGTTTCGCCCACTCCACATAAGCTACCCAACATACTCTCAAAGCATCCTTCAATACCACGCGTATGACCTGTTCAGAGTCAGGTTTTGTTAGATTGAGAATTAGCTATTGCAAATAACAGAGTTGGGGGAGTTGGTTCTCGACTAGACTAAGTCCAGTCTTGGTTTTCTGTTTGGAATCGGTTTTGTGCATTGTTCATTACAATACACGTAATTTTTCATACATAGTCCATTTTTTGACGTACGGCTACTCAAATTGTTTAGAAAAAAACAAGTTGCATAAAAAAATTGTAATGAAATCAAGATACAGCGGCCGCCCTCCGTACCTTGATCTCAGGGGAGCTTCGCCCCTGGGTATATGAAAGCTTCCTTTATGGATAATATATAGACAAACCGATTGAAAACTAGTCTCATAGATGGAATCTTATAGATGACCAAGTTTAGACGAACAACGAGCGATAAGGCACATATGACAAAGAGTGCAATATACTGCTCCCTCCGTTCCTAAATATAAGATGTTTTAGATGTTACACATGTTGTCTAGATACATAAACAAATGAGTGAACATATATATGTAATGTGTCTAGATACATTTGTATACATATGTATGTGGACAAAGTCTAAAACATCTTCCTTATTCAATTATATATAGTAGCATATATTTATATATTTCTGGCACAGCAGCGGCGAAACACAGGCATGCATGTCCTGGTGATCTGCTGCAATGGCGCCGGGCAGAGCTCTTCACATTTTGCTGGAGATGGTGGCGAGATACTTGGTGTGCCGGCCGTGCGCGAGCACCTCGCCGGTGGCCTTCCTCCTCACCTCCACGGTCACGCACCCCGTCGTCTCCCCAATGCCCAGCACCTTCGCCTCGATCTCGATCTCCTCCTACATTCATGTAGTTTTCAACTTGTTTATCAATTTATCGAACTGCTTAAGTGATGATCATTTAAAAGTGAATCTCACGACCAGAGAAATTGGGATCAGCAAATTAACTCACGCACGTTTGCACGGGCTGCGTTGAGGTAGGAGATGGTGATGTCCAGAGAGACCCCCGTCGTCGGTGAGCCGCCGGCGAAGATCACCGCCGACCCCACTAGGTCCACCAGGGATGCCACAGCGCCTCCATGCATGTGATTCTTTGTGTTCTTCAAGATTTTGGCGTGAAAGGTGCATGCATACGTTTATGAGGCGTCGGCAAGTAATCAGGAATTCACGATCATAGGCCGTACACGGGTAGTTACCTAGTCCTTGTAGGTCGTACGAATAACTGTTTGGGTTTAATTGCCTTTTACGTGATGGGAAAGTTTAAGGTTTGCAATCGACAGGTTAGGAGATGAAAATGGTCCACACATACGCAACAAATCCACAAATGACATAAACCACCGTTGATCAATCAGCGAGAGCATGGTTCTCATTTTTGTTGGATCGGGGCACCGATTGGTTTGTCGGCATGTGCTTTGATCGTTTCTACTTAGTATTACAATTAAGAAAACAAAACTAGATTACCTGGTGCGTCCTATTTCTTGTACTCCATGCGTCCCAAATTAGTTGACACAGATTTGCCTAATACATTTGTATTTAGACCAATCTCGTCAACTATTAGGAAAGGAGGGAGTATAATTCCTTCCTGTTGTAGTTTCTATAACCACTACTCTTATAAAGCTTTCTTTGTTTGTTCTGAGGAAAGGTCGGTTTATTTGGAGTATAACTATTTTTTCTATCCGTGATTTCTTAAAGGAAAAAAGTCTGATGGCACCATTACTACAGTAGTCATCTAAGGATAAAACACTAAACTACAAGTTTTTGTTTCTTGATGAGCAACACTCATTTCCTTCAAATTTTCATGTCTCTCATTTTCGTATAGACAAAAATAACATGTAAGCGTTTTATAATGGAGGAAGGTGTTTTGCCTTCCGAGATCATATGCTCCCCAATGTTTTTTTTTAAAGAAATTAGTAAAACATTCTAAAAAAATCTATTTCTTACGAACATATACATATATCTAAATATGTACCAAGTTTTGTAATTAAATGATATATGTGGTGCTATGTGCAAAAATAACAAAATCAATGCTCTAAAACCATATTTTTGACATCTAGTTATGGCCACCGATTTGTCGTTGTTGCATAGCCAAATGTCATTTCACCACGAAGTTTGGTATGTATGTAGAATATTTGTATATGTTCGTCTCCATTTTTTTCAGAATTTTTAAAATGTTTTACTCCCTCCGGTCCACAAATTGTGTCGGTAGTTGTACTATGGACTTGTACCTGATTAATTGATTTGTGAGTTGTGACGACATTTTTTCTAAACCGAGGTAGTACTATTTTTTTAATGTTTTTTATTCAACCAGGAATATGAGCTCGGCAGCCAATTTAAATTTCCAGTTATAATATTCTTATTATACTTGCTCCAGCGAAGGAAGTAATTGGCAGGGTATCGGGCCGCATGCGGACGACACGTGTCTGGTAGGAAGTGTCGATCGTACGTGTTATAGGACACTACTCTAATACACACGTTTCGAGGTTTATTGTGTAGTTCTTGTGTGGCCAATTACTACGCCACAACAGTCCGTGAATCTCTGCTCTGGATCTGAGCATGTTTCTTGATGAAAAGAGCATGGGTTAGTATAAGCCATACCGTGAGACGAGGAGGAACGGTGAAGGAGAAGAGGGCTCTCCCGGGCTCGATGGCGTCGACGCGGAGGCCGGCGACGGTGAAGGCGTCGTACAGCCTGGTGCCGACGCCCCGCTCGTGCCACTCTCTCATGGCATCGTCGACGTTGTCGTTGTGCTTGCTGCCGCCTTCCCGCCTCGCCATCGCTCGATCGCCGTTCACAAGAGCTAGAGCTAGCTGCTAGCTAACCCAACAAAACCTGGTCGACACTGCTAACTATCACGCTAGCGGTAGTGGTATGCGAGTTGGTACACAACACATACCACGCGTTGTATATATAGACCGACCACGGCTACCTAAGTTGCGACGTGTTAGTCAGAAGTGACCGGTTAGTGGCTGTCGACTGCACGGATTTACTTTATTTTATTTTATTTTATTTTATTGATAGCATCACTTCATCAGCAATGTAAGCTAGACTAGAAGCAGAGTGGTTTTCTTTCCTCTCCTCTCCCTCTCTCCTCTCCTTGAGAGTCAACCGCCAGGATTGCCCAGATCCGGCCGCTCTCACCGCCGGCGTTGGCGCTGGTTGGTGTGGAGATGCTTTAGGGTGCCGACCCGTTCTGTACAGCAGTAGTTTAGGTTTGTTTGCCTCCGGCGTGTTGCCCGACGTGGCGAATGGCGCTATGCCGTCTTCTCTGCCCCGAAGGAAAGTTGCTCCGGCGTGCTGGCGCGGCGCCGAGCACATCATCGTGATGCTCTCCGTCAAATCTCCAAGGTGGAGGAGGGATGTAGGTGGCGCATCGATGGTTTCCTTCTTCAATAAGCGTCTCTGCATCTATCTTCTGTGGATTACTCTGCTGCTCCTGGCCGGCCAAGGTGGTGAGGGGGAGAAGCGGAGGAACTCGCGGTGGATGTTGATGCGCAGCAGGTATCCCGGCGGTGTTGCGGATGCGCCGCTGGAGTGGAAGGGTTTGCTGCTGAGTAGAGCTCCATGGAGGAGCTCATCAGCGTCAAGCTGCGACCGCTGCTGCGTTAATAAGCATCTGTTTCGTGCTGAGGCAGCTGGCCTTGGGCGTTGCTGCTCTTCTGCGCCGCGGTGGTAGCGGGAAGGAGAGCCGACGACTTGGTTCGGCTGTTTGTTGGGAAGATCTTCAGGTTGCAGCTGATGTAGCCAATCAATGGCAGCGTGTTTCTGCTGTCGTTATTTTTGGCCGATGGGGCCGCTTCGTGCCGTGGTGCTCCTGGCGTCTTCAACCTCCAGGCCGATGTGCCAGTGCGGAGGCCCTTCTTCAGCTCTGATGCGGCATGTCCCCGGCGATGGCATCGACGGCCGAGTGGTGTTTCCATGGTGGAGAGGGACCCAATTGCGTTCCCAAATATTTAGTTGAGGTCCTTTCTGTAATAGCCAGGGACTTGGTTGTATTTCTTTTTTACTTCGAGGTCCTTGTTGTATGTTGTAATCCCACCAACTAATGCAGTCTGGACCCTTCCGGGTCCTTCCCTTGTTCAAAAAAAAACTCGGACAGAGCGTTGATGACCAGGTCTGGCCGTTGGTGTATGCTGGCCTGATCCAATCCTCTTTTGTTCCGTGTTTGGGCTTTTAGGTTGTGGACGGTGAGCACACGAAGCATTAAGCCCAAAAAACAGCCGCCGATGAGCTCAGCCCGGCCCCAGCTGGTTCGCGGCACCATCCACCCATCATCGGTTTCTCCTCTCGGCCGCAGCCTCATTCCAACCACCGGCTGATGACCCCGGCGTCGTACTCGCCAACGAGGGACGCAAGCCGGCATCCCTCTCTGTGTAAACTCCGTCCGCTTCCCGTGTATCCCAGACACCGCGGGCACTGACAGCTCTTTAAAAACCCAAGTCTTACGGCGAGGCATATCGGGCGCCGGGATCAAGCGACAGCAGCCCAACACCCTGCGCGTCCCACACCCTCGCCCTGCCGTGTCTCCCCGCTCCTGCGCACCACCTGCTTTTGCTCCAAGCTTCGAACTTGTTTCCCAAAACTAAGCTGAATCACTCACCTATGTAGATTACATGATCAATTAGACATCAGGTTTTTCTTGGAAAGAGCTAGACATCAAGAGTTAGATATATATAGATTAACGAAAAGTCCCCTACCTCGTTAGGGTTTTGTAGTCCTCGGGTGCCGTGCCGCCACGAGTTCGTTTTTGTCTCCGTTTGCTCGGGCGATCGGAAGGTTTGACTGTCGTCTGTGTGTCCCCTAGATCTCCCGGTCTATGGCGGCATCCTTGAGCGCTAGTGGTTCTAGCGGGAAAGAGAAGATGGATCCGAGCCATCTTTTGGAACATTTGCATCTGGAGGATGACGAGCTAGACAATCTCGTGTGGGAAGAAGAAGTCGATGATCCAGAAGAACAGCCAAAGTGGCTCGCCCTTGCTCGCGTTCTGACGGGGAAGAGCTTTAGCCAAGGAGCCCTAATCGGCGATATGCGGGGTGCATGGAACCCTGCGCGTGATGTGGTATGGAGAAGGATCAATCCTAATTTGTTTTCGGTCCAATTCAACTGCCTTGCAGATTGGAACAAAGCGATCCATCAAGGTCCCTGGGATTTCCGAGGAGCAGCACTGATCATAGAGGAATACTGTGGCGCCCTGACCCGACTGCTATACATTGATGCTGTGTCACCGGTTAAGCGATACAACCGGAGGTTACGGGTTTACCAATCCCTGGCCAAAACCTTTAGCAGGCGTTGCTGGGTACACCTCACTCCAGACAACGCAACACCCCGATTGATGCCTCAACACAGGCACAACTATCAACGCATAATAGTAAGATCAAGACTTGTGGAACAACTGGCACATCACAGACTCTACGACACGAAAATATATAAGCAACTCTTATAATAGAGAAAGATAGCAAAAGTTACAAGCAGGGGTCACCGACCCAACAATACATCAAGCGGAAGCGAAGGGCGTTGTTCTAAACAACAAGAACCAGAATATGGCCTAAGAGGCCTACAAATAAACATCCAGCGCCAGCTATTCCGAGATGTCCCAAGCTGCCACCTGGGAACCCCAGACTACTCGTCGACGTCCACAAAGAACCCACCTTCGAGGGCGGTGAAGTCCTCTCCTGAAAATAAGCAAACGACGTTGAGTTCGACGAACTCGCAAGATTAAGAGCTAATATATGCTCCATGATTGGCTTCCAAAGTTTTATGGCTGTTTTGCATAAAGCTGATTTTATTTAAAAAGACATAACTCCATGGCATCGTCTAATCAGATTAAATTTGAAAAGGGGTAAGAAGTAACTCTTTTTCTTTTGAGATCACTTTCTCAACAACAACCACCATCATCATCATTGTACCTGTTCATCAAAGGCACCTCCCCGAATCACCCTCGAGGAAGTCAACCTTACATTCGTGGAATTGGTACCTCTAGTACCCAGGTTTTAATCATTCCGTTTAAGTTATTCTATGATCATCGTCCATTCCCAAGTCGTCCGTAACCGTGGACACGGCTTTTCGAAAAGATTTATCCCTGCAGGGGTGTACAAAGTAGAAGTCCCCGGAGTCCCGAGGGGCCCCAGTTCCTTCACCACGCGTACCGTCCGGCCCATTACCTGTACAATTAGCTCTCTTCCTTGGAAAGCCGGCTGGGTGGGAGCGGTGTCGACTTCTCCCTCGTTAAGGACTAACCCAGGATCATCAGTGAGGATGAGGCACGGATCATCGACACCGTGCCCCGTGGCCACTCATTTTCCTAACGCCACACTCCTCATCTCAGTTCATCCCACCATCATCACGCACGCGCAAATGGAAAGCCAAACTAGAGGACCCTGGCTAGCCCCGCTCGAGTTATTTAGTCTATGAGGGTTCCTGCAATTGCATAGGCCTCACGCATGGTTGCACGCTCAGTCTTGGTTCAGGAGGTACAGAACTCGCACCTAGGCGGCGAGAACGAGACAACCCACCACATCCCATGTGGCCTCTCATCCTCACCTTTAAGCATTTTATTATCCATCACCACATTTCTCCACCATCATCATCGCGGTCACAAGTCAACACCTGTTTCCAGCATGTACCACCATAGTACCACTAGGCATTTAACTAAGCATGGCTAAGCATATACATAGCAAGTATAATTATCTCGGGCCAACACTTCAAACCTGTGGTTAATAGGAAGGATACCGGTAATGTCAACAGGATTCTAATGCAACTAGTAGGATACTCTAATCCAGGCAAAAGACATTTAGAACCGCATGCAATATTATAGTGGAGAAAATAATTGCGGAAAATAGGATAAGATATGCTCAGGGGGGGATTACGCTTGCCTTGTTCAGGGTACGGGTAGTAATACGGATCCTCGGGGTATTGTGGAGTAACCCCGGCTGCTTGATCTAGCGGAGCACAACAGAAGAACAATCAATCACCACACATGGGTACAATGCAATGCACAATCACATGATGGCATGACATTTTAAAATGCACCCTAAAAGCATTGATCATTATCAACAAGTTAAATGGGGTCCCCATTATATTTATTGTATTATTTGGAATAAACCCATATTTAAACTTAGTGATTTTGAATACTATTAGGAGTACATTTATGTAACTGGGATCAATGATGCATGATGACGATGATTCTGGATGATTCATGTTTTTCTGATCATTTTGGTATAAGGAACACATTTTTAGGAAGTCCGGATAAAAAGTTATTACTTTTAGAATTTCCTCTTTTAACTTTATTATTTTGATTGAATTATTTTTAACAACCATAATTTTTCAATTACACGAGCTCGAGAGAGGGATGTGACCGGAGGTTCATCGAGGTTCGATGTTCCTACTTGCGCGAGGGGGGGAAGCGGGAGGCATGTGCTACAAGGAAAAACGAAAAAGAATTTACTGAAAAAAAAACAGAACAACCGGCCTCCAGCCCGGCTGGGCCGGTTTCCAGGCCGGCCTGCCAACAGAGGCAACCGGCCTCCTGCCCGGCTTGGGCCGGCTCCAGGGCCGGCGATGGGCCCGAGAGAAACGGCCTTGTGGCCGGTTCAGCCGGTTCCACGACCGGGCTGCGAGCGAGGCGACGAACTTCGACAGTGGCAACGGCGGCGAACCACGGCGGGCGGCACGGCGACTACAGCGAGGTGGGAGCGAGGGGAAGGGGCCAGCACGGCAAGGGGCTCACCACGGACGCGATGGGGAGGACGGGGTGGCCGGAGATGGACGGCAACAGCGGCGCGGAGCTCGGCGGAGCTGCGTCGGGGGCGAAGACGAAACGGGACGGCGGCGGCGATCCTCGGCCTCCGGGATCGATTCCCTTGGCGAGGAAGGAGAGCACGACACGGCGGATCTTCTGGCTGTCCTCGATTTGGACGGGGAGCTCGCAATCGCCGGCGACAGTGGCGAGTGACTACGGCGGCCATGGCGCTGTCGTGGGGAAGAAATGGGGAAACAAGGCGGATGAGCAAGGGGAGGAATGGGGAGCAGGGGGCCCGGGGATGCTCGTCCTCCTGCGGTGGAGGCAGAGGGGAGGGGGGCCCGATGGCGTGTACGGCGAGGTGGTGCGGCGCGGGCACGCTAGGTGCGGTTGAGCACCGAGCTCTCGGTCGCTACAGCGACGGGGAAGAAGACCAAATTGCAAAAAGGCCCCTGGCAGATTTTCTGCTATCACCAGTTGGTCCTTTTCCAGTTTCTTTTAAAACTACAGCAGCATTGCAGCGATTTAAATAAGGCACTTAAACATTTTATTAAAATCTTAGAAAAATCCAGTAGCCTCCTACCAACAAGTAGAAGCACTACAAAAATTGGCAAATCAAAATAAAAAGTTTTGGATAACTTTTATTTAGAGAGTTTGGATAAGGCATTTTTGGTATTGTCAATATTTAAAATACTTAGCCATTTATTTCCCCTTGAGAAAAGTATATTTTGAAGTCTTGAACATTGTTGACACACATAAAACTAAAAGTGAGGATTGGTGGTCAACAACTACTTCAAAACTTGAAAGCAAAGCAAAAGGCATTTTTGAGAATTTCCAAAGTAAATTTGTTTTGCAAGTTTGAACACTTCCATTTGATTTGAGATTTTGTTGGAACAAGTTTGGCTTTTGTTTTTAAATGGTGCCAAAACCAATTGTTTTATTTGTTCCGCGATTTAATATGGATGCTATGATGCAATGCAACACAAAAGTGGAAATTTTATTCGGGTTTTTAGGTTTCCGAACTTTGGGCTGTTACAAATACGACGAGTTCTCTAACCCAGAGAGCGTTAAGTTGGATCGGATTGAGACCTGGACGCAGATACATAAGCTACCTGATGGTGTATTGAAGAAAAAAGAGTTTGTGCAGAACATGGCAAGGAGGATTGGTGATGTGCAGGAAGACCAGATTACGCTTCCTAATGGCTTTGTTGGGCAGTTTATTAGGGTTCGTGTGAAGTTAGATGTGAACAAGAAGCTTACTCGCTTTGTAAGCTTTACAAAAGGGGGCAAGACATAGTTCTTCCAAGTGAAATATGAGAAGCTTCCAACATTTTGCAATGCTTGCGGTATTTTAGGCCACTGACATGAGGAATGTGGCACAGGAGAACATGATGAATCGAAGTTTGAGTGGGGTTCGTTCATCTTAGCTCCTAGGAGAGGGAGAGGGAATGGCAGTTACACTGGCGCTGGCCGTGGTGCCGATGACAGTACATGAGGAAACAGTGAATTTGGCCGCGGTAGGGGCCGAAATCAGATGAGAGGTAGAGGATTTGCTGGCAGAAGCCAGTGGATCCATGAATACAATAACCTGGGGTTTGATTCTAAGCTGGGTATGGATCATGATGGCAATTCCAATACTCTCTCTGATCCTGTAGACCCGGATCGTTCTGACAACCATGATCTTTTGCTGGATAAGCAAATGGCAGAAGGAAGAGACTGAACTTTGAGGATGATCTTAATACGCAAGGACAGGTTAATCAGAACATGGCACTGGTGCAATCATCCAAGGATGGAATGGTAGTTGAGGGGCTGGAACTAGATAAGTCAAATGAGTCTATAAATGAAGGAACGGTAGAGGAAGAAACGGGCATTGGTAATGGATCTAATGTGATGTCTACACCGGAGAAGGTGCAAATTCAGAAGAAGGCAAAGAAGAGTGCTGCTGTTGAACAACCAATGATATCGGCAACTCCCGGGATGGGAGTTGACCGGACGCAATGAAAATATTAGGATACAATGGCCGTGGGTTCCAAAAACCCACGGCTATCCGGGCTCTGCTGAAATTGGTTAAGCGGAGTGACCCGGATATGATTTTTCTGTCGGAAACTCACCTGGAGGAGTGGCCGGCAGAATGTTTGCGTCGGAAAATAGGTATGGATTTTAAAGAAGTGGTTGGCAGTGATGGGAAGAGTGGTGGCTTGCTACTACTCTGGTAAAAGGAAGTGGTGGTCTCTCTGCGTTATAAGATGAGCAATTATATTGATGTGTTTGTGGGAAGTAGTCAGAGCAATGTTTGGCGTTTCACTATGTATGGTGAACCCAAGTGGCAGGATAAACATAAAACATGGGATCGTCTTAGAGATCTGCACGCTGCGGTGGATCTCCCATGGCTTGTGATGGGGGACTTGAACGAAATTCTCCACCCTTTTGAGAAAGAGGGGGGAAACCCTAGACCAGTTCAGTTCATGGAAAATTTTAAGAATGCTTTAATTGACTGCGGTCTCTCTGATTGTGGCTATATCGGGAGAGGTTTACCTGGCATAGGGGAGGGATCCGAGAGCGTCTGGATAGAGCTCTTGCTAATGATTCTTGGAAAAATAGATTTAACGATGTTGTTCTTCAAAACCTTGAATATGGCCGGTCTGATCATAGGCCGATTCTGATGTGCATCGATGTGGAAGCCCAGCCTGAGCTAAATGGGCCTTCCGTCCTTCGCTTTGAAGCAAAGTGGCTCAAGGAGCCCAATTTCCAGCAGGTGGTTGAGGAAGCGTGGGCCGTTCTGATGAGAGAATTTCGAATGGAGACTTGGCGGGAAAGCTGGCTGTTGTCCATGAATTGTTGCATAAGTGGAATCGAACTACTCTTCAAAGTACTAGCAAAAAATTAAAAGCAGCACAAAGAAAGTTTGAATCAGTGGTCTCTGGACCGATATCAGATGAAAGCATTGCGTGCAGAAGGAGTTGGCAGCGGAGATTGAATTTCTCCTTGAGCAAGAAGAAATTAGCTGGGCTCAAAGAAGCCGGCTCAATTGGTTACAACATGGTGATAAAAACACTAGTTACTTTCATAACTTTGCAAGCGCCAGGCGAAAGAAAAACATGATACATAAGTTAAAAGATGATTCTGGTGCGTGGAAGGAAGGATGTAATGAACTGAACCCGCTGGTTTCACAGTACTTTGCTGGTTTGTTTTCGACCGAAGTGGAGGAGCCTGACCCAGAAATTTTGGAGAAGGTAAATCCTAAGGTGACCGACGTGATGAACGAGGGTTTACTCAAACCCTATACAGCGGAAGAGGTAAAGAAAGCTCTCTTTGCCATAGGCGATATGAAGGCACCTGGTACAGATGGTTTGCATGCTATTTTCTTCAAAAAATGCTGGAATCTTATTGGTAATGAACTCACATCCGAGGTGCTTGCAGCTATAAATCATAGAGCAATTCCGGCCGGCTGGAATGATACGGTAATAGTCTTGATACCGAAAGTTACTGATCCAGAATTAATTACCCAATATAGGCCGATAAGTCTGTGTAATGTCCTTTACAAAGTTATTTCCAAGATGATTGCTTTTAGGTTGAAACAAGTCCTGGATGATATAATTTCCGGTACAGAGTGCATTTGTCCCTGGCAGGCTGATCACGGATAATATTCTTCTGGCTTATGAAAGTATACATACTATTAAAAATAAGAAGAAGGGGAAGTGGGGTTATTGTGCTGTTAAACTTGATATGCACAAAGCATATGATCGTGTAGAATGGAATTTTCTGGAGAGCATGATGATCCATCTGGGCTTTGATCCAAATTTTGTTGATCTTCTGATGGCGTGTGTGAGATCTGTCAAGTATAAAGTCAGGTAAATAACCAAGAGACAGATGATTTTATTCCTAGTCGTGGATTACGCCAGGGAGACCCCTTGTCTCCCTATTTGTTTCTGATTTGTGCAGAGGGACTTTCAAGTCTTCTGGCTCATATGGAGGAGGTTTGAGGCATTGAAGGAATTAGGGTTTGCAGAAATGCACCATCAGTTTCCCATTTACTTTTCGCTGATGATCCCCTGATCCTTATGAAGGCAAATTTGACTAATGCAACCTCATTGAGACAGGTTCTTGATCAATACTGTGCAAGCTCGGGGCAATTGGTAAGTGCGGCTAAATGTAGTATTTTCTTCAGCCCAAATGTCAATGTGGAAACAAAAGCTGATGTCTGTACTGAGTTGAACATCATGTCTGAGGCTCTTTCCGACAAGTACCTAGGTCTACTGGCTATGGTGGGCTTAGACAGAAGTGATAGGTTTATTTATCTGCTGGAACGGATCATAAAAAGATTAGAAAGTTGGAATGAGAAGCTGCTTTCGTTGGGGGGAAGGAGATCTTAGTGAAAGCTGTAATCCAATCCATCCCTGTCTTTGCGATGTCAGTTTTCCAAATCCCAAAGAAACTGTGCAAGGAGATGATTGATGCTATGTCTAGTTTTTGGTGGGGTGACACAGAGGAAAAGAAAAGGATGCACTGGATGGCTTGGTGGAAAATGTGTGTACCGAAAAAAGAGGGAGGTATGGGGTTCCGTGATCTTCATACCTTCAATCTGGCCATGTTGGCAAAGCAAGTATGGAGGCTGATTTCAAAACCTGACTCGCTATGTGCTCAAGTGTTGAAGGCAAAATACTACCCCAATTGTGATATTCTGAAGGCGGGGCCAAAGGCGGGCTCATCATTCACCTGGCAGAGCATCGTAGCAGGTCTGGCCACATTCAAACGAGGATACATTTGGAGAGTGGGCTCGGGTAATAATATTGATATATGGGCTGATCCGTGGATTCCAGGGAGTCCGTCCAGGAAAGTTATTACGCCTCGAGGTAACAGTATATTGAGATCAGTTGATGAGCTTATTCTTATGGACACCCATACTGGGATATTCAGAAACTTCAGGCGCATTTTAATCCGGTAGATGTTGACAGAATCAGCCGAATTCCTCTTAATGGAAACATGACAGAGGATTTTATTGCATGGCACTTAACAAAATCCTATTCCTTTTCGGTTCGGTCAGCTTATTTTGCCCAATGGGAACATACTTTTGGCACAGTTCTATCTCTAGTCAAGGTTCTGCTGGATGCAACCCAGTGTGGGAAATTTTGTGGAAGTTAAGGTGCCAGCAAAGATTAAAATATTCGTTTGGAAGGCACTTCATGGCACTATTCCTGGCTTAGCTATTTTGGCGAATATGCATATTAAAACTACTGCCCAGTGTCCGATCTGTCAAAGTGGACCGGAAGATATAAAACATTTGATGTTTACGTGCCCCCGGGCGAGACAGGTTGGCATTCCTTGGTTTGCTAGATACAATTGATTCGGTGGTCTGGATGGATAGATCAGGTTCGGTGGTGTTAGAGGAGATATGCGGCACCATAATCCAAGTGTTCCTATCCTGGGGGACTTGGGTATAAGGAAGCAATTGCGGTAGGATCTTGGTATATTTGGTGGCAAAGGAGAGAGGCAGTTAAGGGTGTATCTGTTGACAACCCGGAGCGCACAGCTTTTGCAATCTTGGGGCTTGCTAAAACTACATGGTGCGGCTACTAGGGAGTCCCACATGAAATATCATGGACAAAACCAAGGTTTAATTCCTATAAGCTTAATATTGATGCCACCTTCTTCCCCAATGGAGATGGGGCGGTAGCAGCTGTTCTTCGTGATCACAGAGGTGCTGCGGTTGCGGGTGCTGGATGGCCCATTTCTCATATGCTGGACGCTGCCACGCGGAAGAAATTGGTCTACAAAGGGGCCTTGCCTTCATTGAGCAGATTGGCTGCTCCCCTGTCGTCGTTGAAACTGACTCGCTGGAGTTGGTCCAAGCGTAAATGGGGAGGTGGAAGTATGGAGCCCGTACACTGCAATCCTCGTTGACTGTTCACTAAAGCTCACAACATTGGTTCGGTTTCAGTGCAGCATTGCAGACGTGAAGCTAACATGGTGGCGCACAATCTAGCTAGGCATGTGTTCGATACAAATTCTGATATTTTTGGGATTCTGATCCACCTAGTTTTATCAGGCAAGATGTAATAAACGATGTATCTTTGTTTGTCTGGAGCAGCAAGTACCAGACGCACTCTTTTCCTTCCAGGGTACCTAAGGGGACTGGAAGGTTTTTAATGAGGCGGCTTGCTGACTTAATAAAGTGGTGATGAATTTAAAAAAAAAAGAGTTAGATATATATCACGATACATGTTTCTAAATTTAGGTGTATAATAGTATTTGCTTAAAATTATAACAAGTAGCGTTAACAAATTCTAGTAACCAAGGTAACCCTCTGCGTCCAACCCTAACCCTCTACGCCCAACCCCGACCTACCTCCCCTCGCCGCCGCCGGGTACCTCCCTACTCCGGGCGGCGACTCCTCAGGCCCGCGGCGGCGGTGACGAAACCGAGCGTCAGCGGCGTTGCGGTTATGCGGCCTTCCACCGGCGATCCCGGCGTATCGACGAGGAGGCGGTGGTCTCCGCCTGGTGGTTGCTCCCCCATGGCTGTGGCCGTCGGACCTGGACCCGCCCCGATTCTTCGGGCCTAGGCGGGCTTCGATCTGGCCTCGTGTTCATGGGAGGCGTGGCGGCGCCTGGCTACAGAGACGAACGGGCACCGCGGTGGTGTCGTCGTTGCTGGGCTGGGCAGGTGCGGGATCTCGGGCGGCGGCCCTGGTGGATCTTGGCGGTGGCGGTCGCCGTTGCTGTGGAGGACGGCGCGGCGGCCGTAGTTCGAGGGGCTGCGCCCGTCTGCGGCTAGCCTACGGGGGGCAGGCTCATGGAGCATCTCGGTCGTCTCGTGTCAGCTCGCTGGCCGGCGACACTGAGTGGCCGTGGCTGCTTACAAACTCTGGAGAGCGTGCGTCACGGGGCCACGTTCTGAATAATGGCTGTTCGTCTCTGCAGTTCTTTGAGTGCCAAGCAACTGATCTGGTCCATGAAGGCTTCCTCGATCTAGCCACCGACGAGTTCTGGTCTTCCTCTTAGAGATTTCCGCAGTTTGGCGCAAAGCGCTACTGGATATCTAGGCTGGGTGTAATTGATATTTTCGTGATATTAATATATTTCCTTTATCTAAAAAAACAAATTCTACTCCCTCCGGTCAGTTCAAACCGGCGACATTCATTTTGGATCGGAGGGAGTAGTATATGTGAGTGTCTCATCTTACGGTGTTTCTAAGAGAAAACTATGTTCAGACGGGTGTGAAGGAACAAGTGCCAGCCACAGCTCCGTCCCTTGAGTGACAACCATGTGTAGGGAGGAGGAGGTGAATGGAGGCAAGAGAATGAGCTGTCAAGGCAGAGGATCCGTGGACATTGGAAGATGGCTAGAAACGAAACACATAAGCTAGGAGAGGCATGGATTCGCTCCTCGTAAGATACTCTGTATAGATTAAGTTGTGTTTCTTGTAGAGACTCGAATGCATATTTGATTATTATGCACCAATTCTAATCTATCAATCTTATAAATAAACATTAAATAAAAAATATCATTTTATCTTCTCTGTCAACATGAGATCTTTGTGCCTTCTTGGTGCAAGCGTAGAACCTACTCGACCATAAAACCTACTCTATTTTTGAAAGGCCCCATATAGAAGTGTATGTATGTTTGAACCACGATATTTCTGGAAAGACCGTGATTTTGTATTCTAGAGCAATATGCTTTTAAATCAGATTGATGGTCATATTTTTTTGTCTGCAGTTCTTCAGAATATGCTCTTTATTTTTTTTTTTTCATTTTAGTGCCTCTTGGTTATGCCACTTTTTTTATTTTGAAAGATTTTTGCTTGTTCCAGTATCAGCCCATATCCAAAACAAAAGTCCTTTTTGAGATAGAAGCGAGGGCCTCGATACAAAAACGAAACTTTCAATGTCTTTTATTTATTTATTTATTATTTCTATATACGCTCACCTTCTCTCGAAAATACTTTAAATGGTAGATATATGAACCCAATTCTAGTGAAATCAATGAGGGCCTAAATACTTGTTTCATCAACAAAAGTGCATTGAGAGTGTAGAGAACCTCTTATTTTAGATTAAAATGAAAATACTAGGAATAAATTACATCCTAGATTTTTTTTCTTGCGAATAGGTCCTACATTTAAAGGAGCGGTACATATTGATACTTTGGCTACAAAATGTAGATCCTCGGATAGTCGGATGTAAACAAGATGACATTGAGACACTGCACAAGATGGAGGATCCACATGCCATGCACCCCACTAGGGTAAGGTACCTATGAGAATCTATGTTCTTGACAGCGACCAACGAGTGAATTATATGAATGACAAATAGTCGTGAAGTCATCTCAGAATGGTAGTATATCAATGTACTTCAGAGCAAATTAATTTTGAATACTATAACATCATGTATTCAGTTAGGGATTGGGACATTGGGTAACTTGTAAACCTTGGTTTAACCATGTATGATATGTTTACATAATCGGAGCCTTCAAAGACGGACTAAATGTCTAAACGGTGCTCAGAAAGCATAAAATTATGGAAAATTTAGCCACAGGTTATCAAGTTGAAGGGAGCAACTTATTATCAAATGACCAGTTCGTTAAAAGCAAGCGTCCCCGCGGCCCGCGGCCCTGTTTCCAGCAAATCTCCCCTCGCCGAGTCCGCCGGCGCAACCTTCCGCCAGCGACGCGACAACCACAAGCTGTTGCGGTTCGCCGCCGCTCGGAGCCTCGGGTCCTCCTCCGGTAGCATCCCTGGCAATGGCATCCCGCCATATATTCGCTCCTGGTGCCTTCGAGATGCCCCCCGCGGCCGCGCCGGCAAGCGCAGCACAATCGAATGATCTCCCTGTTCTCTCGAATATTCGCCGCGGCGCGCAGCCGTCTCGAGGTACTAATACCCTCGGTCCCCGGTGGCAACAATGGCAGCAAGTACGCGCGCCGCCGGCGCCGGGACGAGCGGAGCAGGAGCAGTGCCACCAGCACCCCCTCAGCACGCCCATCTCGATGTATTCCGCCCTCAGCCCGGGGGACCACCAGGCCGCCGCGCTCCTCGCGATGTCCGATCCGGCCGCGATGCCCGTGGCCCTGTCGCCGTTGCTGCCGCCGCCGCAGCTGGTCGTGGTGGCGCTCGACGCGACCCGCGACCACCGCGAGGTCGAGGTCAGGATGGCGCTCAGGGCGCTGGTCGCCCGGGGCGACATACTGCGCGGCGGCGACTCCCTCATCGTACTCGGCGTGCTCCACGCTGTCACCAATCCGAGTGAGGGCCAAGCTCCCCCTTTAGGTCTCTCTTTCCCGTTCGGGTTACGATATCTTTAGCCCTTTTGCTCAACCTAAACCACTCGTCTCTTAAATCTTCCCAAAATGTTAGTATCCAGTTATGCCTCACATAATTCAGTATCGCTTACATACTTGTACATAGATAGTGTATGTCAAGTGTCAGATTAGAAGTTGATTCTTATTGCCACCATCCCCGCATTAAGCAAATGATCCTTGTGTAGTTAGGTACATAATTTTGTATGCTGAATCCTCTTACTAGAGTGTGTGTTAGGACTTAGGTGCATTGATGCATGCCCACAGGTGTTTCCATACATATGTGCCAGATTGGAAGTTGTTTCTTAATATCCGCCATCCCCTCATTAAGCAAATGGTCCTTGTAGTAGTAGCTAGGTACAGAATTCTGTATGCTGAATCCTCTTACTAGAGAGTGTGTTAGGGACTTAGGGTGCATTGATGCTTCCATATATGTGCTGACTGGCTTTCAGTCATGCTGGTGTTTGTTCACTGGTTCACCATCAGTGAACCAGTTGTTAGAGTAATGATGTTTATAGGTGTCCCTCGATGGAGCATCATCCCAGTGAGAATCGCCAATGTCATATAGAAGGACGGCGTCACTGAGCTTCAAAAATGATGTAATGTCAAGGAAAAATAAGATAAAAAATATGACAGCAAAAATAAATGTCTTTTCTTTAACAAACTGCTGGAGTCAAAATTGCAATGATTTTCATATGGTTGCAACGATTAAGATATAATCCTAGTCACGAGAAAATACAGTAATGCAATATATGTTCATTCGTTTAGTCTGCCAATGAATTTTAGTGAATGACACAATATTGTCTTCCTGCTAGCTTTGGTGTTTTACGGAAATTTGAGTTTGTTCCCTTTATACGGTGTATATCATGAGTCCTATTTCGAATTAATATTTTTGCTCCTATGCCATGATTCCTATTTCGAATTAATGTTTTCATATTTTTCTTGTGATCAGTGGGATACCAAACCAAAGCATCCAGTGATTCTTTTGCCGGGACGAACACACGATACTTACGTGATCAGGTTGACAGGAAAGCTGAATACTACAGAACCAAGCTCCTCCAGGATGTGGAGGAGCTCCGCAAAGTCGGGGTAATATTGCCTACATCTATTTCACACAGAAATGGATTCTAATTCAGAAAAATAATAGTAACAGTTAAATTTCAGAAAAACATTTTAGTATAGATATCTGTTTCTATGCATAATCCCCATAAGCTATTTTTTCTGTTAGGGTAAGTTGCTGCTTTACCAGTAAGATTTGAACACTTGAAAATATTGGTTACGTTCTGATGCTATGCTCGTTTTGTTCTACTTCAGATAAGTGTAACCCTCAAAGTATCTCCTGGATCACCAGCGAAGGCTGTCATTATCCATGAAGTGAATTCAAGTAAAGCTGCTTGGGTTGTATTGGATAGGTATGTTCTTCATTTTTGTTTAATCATTGTTGGTAATACTAACCTAATGTAGCCTGAGAGCCTAACAGAGCATTGTTGGTTCAGCACTTACTTGTATCTCAGTTTATAACGACTTTATAGGCACTTCAGACGAGATTTCAAGCACCTAGAAAAGCACATAGCCTGCAAGGTTGCAGCATTTCAGGACAACCTATCAGTGCAGACCATGAAGTCAATTAGAACAAATCTGTCAAGCAAAAGCATGGGAGAACTAAGGACCTAGAACACCTAGTAGTGTCACTAGATCTGAGCTCCAAGACGCTAGATACCGACAAGGTTCGTGTGTCAATCAAGTCATCGCCTGTAAGTTACTTCGCCTCTCTAAGCAACCATGAGATCCACTATACCCCAGTGTGGTTGGTAACAGCATGCAAGACTTCACACCGTCAATGAGCATCGCGTCAATCACGATGATTGATGAGACTAATGGTATGATATGCCTCTTCAATAAAGCAAAATTATAAAAATGCAACTAGTTTTTGTATTAGCTGGATTCTTTGATGTTACAGAAGCCATGTACATTGTCATATTTAGTCATAGTATGCATGCTCCTGTGATCCTTACAGGAAAATTTATTGAAGATAACATGATTGTTAACTACGATTCATCGGAAAGACCAGTTCTATGTGCTGGTTGCGGGCTAAGATCAGTGCTTTACATCAAGGAGTCCATGAAATATCCGTTCTCAGAGATCCAATCTGCAACATCTGACTTCTCAAGAGAGAATTTGGTGGGAGAGGGCGGATTTGGGCATGTATATAAAGGACAGCTCAAGGATGGCCAGGTCATTGCAGCTAAGTTGCGTAAAGAAGCTAGTGCACAGGGCTATACTGAGTTCTTCTCTGAAGTGCAAGTGCTGAGCTTTGCCCGGCACCGAAACATTGTCATGCTACTCGGGTATTGCTGCAAAGAAAGCTACAATATCTTGGTGTATGAGTATATATGCAACAAATCTCTCGAGTGGCATTTATTTGGTACGTGCTTAGGTAATAAATTCGTAATATGATAAAGTTGATAAACTTATTGCTACCTTACTCATTGCTTTGTCACATGGTGAAATAGACCAGGCGGCAGGCTTACTGGAGTGGCACAAGAGGCACCATAGCTCTTGGTATAGCAAAAGGGTTGCGCTTTCTGCATGAAGTGTCGTGCCGGTCCAATAATTCATCGGGATTTGCGCCCAAGCAATGTACTGTTGACACATGACTTTGTTCCTATGGTAAGCTGGATGGTACTAGAAGTCACTTCTTACTCATTTGAAGATGCAAATGCCTTATGTGCTCTGTTGTGATTTTACATCATGTCTTCCACAGCTTGGGGACTTTGGTCTTGCGAAATGGAAGGCTGTCAATACTTCTATCCACACGAGGATTCTGGGGCAATCAGGGTCTGGACATACTCTAATTCTTGCAGTGTTATTAACTCAAACTTCCATTCTATGCTACCCTGTTGCTACTGTCTTTCTGAAAATGCCAATATATTCTTATCATGTCCGTCAGGTACTTGGCGCCTGAGTATGCTGAATATGGCATAGTTTCTGTCAGAACAGATGTGTATGCATTTGGAATTGTTCTTTTCCAGCTGATATCTGGTCGCAAGGTGCTCGAGGAACGTGAAGGACAATGTGCACACATATTACAATGGGTATTCTCTTCAGTGCATTATTCCTATTTCTTGCAAACTTGCTTATAATAGACTTGCACCGTTAATTTTCTTGCACATATATAATTTTTCAGGCAGAGCCTTTGGTTGAGAGTCTGGCACTGCACGACCTAATTGATGAGCGCATTTCAGATACATACGATACATATGGGCTGTATCATCTTGCCAGGGCAGCGTATCTTTGTGTCAGGACAAACCCGGAACAGCGGCCTTCTATGGGAGAGGTTGTCCGTCTTATCGAGACTGAGAATGAGCATATCAGGGATTTGTCCCGACAATTCATTCCACATTTTACCAAGTGAAGAAAATATCTCGAGGGAATCCCGTGTTCTGGGTCGGCTATAGAAGTTTGATGTAAACTTCTTGCTATGTCGTTAATCTCTTCCCCTTTCTTTTCTTTTGTTCTTCCACACATATAAGGATGTGTATTTGGGGGAATTACAAGTTCCCTTTTGAGTACTTCGTGCTTATCTTTTGTAAATGAAATGTCGTTTTCTCATGGTATTTTCGCAGTTTTGTTCCCTGGCCTTCAGCTTTGCTAGTACTACATGTCTAGATACATCTACATTTGGTGGATAGCAAGTCAATTAAATTGGAACGGAGGGAGTATATAGGAGTATTGTGTACCATGTATGTGTGGCTATTGAAGAGTTACATCTGCAGGATGCAATACGACAGGTCGACAGTGACCCGTCAAGAAATCCAGTGCAGCGCACTTGCAGGCTCCACCGAAATGAAGCTAGCGCTGCAATTTAGGCAGCTGTTTTCGTTTACTCTCTCCATCAAGTTGCCCTTTCAGGCGAAAGTGATGGCTACTAGTTCAGAAAACAATATGTACAGAACAACAGAAAATTCATTTCGATATGATAAGATATATTGAATAGTACTATGCAGTTTTTATAAGTTGATCGAGCTTCTGCCGGAATTTTGCTGATGGTGGTATGGATAGCTCTGCCATTTCTCCATTGGTTTTGGAAAAAAAATTGATTAAATAAACATGAGTGAGATCATGCTCAAAAGCAATGAATAGACATGTGGGCTGCTATCCGCCATCCTTTTCCAGGCTCAGCAAGTTGGCAAGGGAACCGATCGCTGTGTTGAGTATAAAGTCCGAAACTTCTGGACCATCATTGGGCAGCCAAACTGTTCCCATGATTTGGGTTTTGGGGGGATAAGATGCGATGTGACTAAATAAATGCCTGTTAGCACGAAGCAATTTCAGAAAGTGAAGCAAAGCATATCACTTTTCCCTCAAGACCTGCAAAGCATCTGTTTCTGTTTGGTCCCAAGTTAATGTTTTGTAAAATCAACAATATTGGCATGAGCTGGCGGTGTTAATTAGCAGGCCGTGGAAAGCTTGTACTATCAGAAAATGATGCTGTGTGAAGCTGAGGCCTGAGGCTTAGTTAAATGGTTAGCAACTACTACCTCCGTTGCATAATTCTTGTCGTGGTTTGAGTTTAAATTATGGAGCGGAGGGAGTAGCTTTTTAGCTGAGGAATCTGATGAGCAAAATATACATACACGCTTCCATCCAACGGCGTCGTTTTCAGATAATGGGAGCTTTGCTATGATGACATATTGACATGGATTGATGGATAGCTTGACGTGGGTTCCATTTCCTCCAGTGTTTGAGGTTCGCACGTAAAGATCACGATTCACGTCCTTTCTCGCTTCACCGTTATTACGCGCGTAGAAAAAACCTTTACGCAAAGCGAAATCAGGCCAAGCAAACTGTGCAGTGCAGCGGGCGGCACCGGAGTTCCATCTTGTCTTGTGGGCAACCGATCATCGGTGGCTGTAGAGACGAGGGATTAAGGATGTGTTCGGCTGTGGAACCGAATGGAATGGAATCCACTGTCATGCAACCGTTCCATTCTTGTGTTCGGTTTGGACAAAAAATTGTCACGAAACCGTTCCATTCTTGTGTTCGGTTTTGAAATGGGATGAGAATGGAGTGAGAATGAAATTATTCTAAACTCGATTAATTATTTCCTAAACTAGATTAATTATTGCTAAACTTAATTAATATTACAAAACATGATTAATTATTTCTAATCTTGATTAATTATTCTTAATCTTGATTAATTATAGCTAAACTTGATTAAATTAGAGGGAGACACTGTGCCGTTCCACCTCGTCCGGCCGAATCGGCCGGACCGGTGCATTCCGAATATTGAGGGAATATTCGCTTTTCTGGAACCAGTAAATTTCATTCCATGTCCTAACCGAACGCAAGAATGGGTTCTGGAATGGAACGGTCCCTTCCACTCCATCCCAGAACCGAACACACCCTAAGATGAGGAGATTGCGTTCACGTCAGCTGCAGAATAATAAATGTGTGTCATCTTCAGGTCATTATCTATTTAATTAGAGAGAGAAACTAATTAGTATATTTTTTGAACAACTAATTAGTATTAGACTTAGGCCAGGGTGATCCAACTGGCTTTGGAGTAGGGATGTAAATGGACACTTATACGGCGCCATTTAATCCCATTTAAGTGTAGTCATTGGTCCCACAGTCAACAAAATTTGTTTTGCCCGAAAAAAAACTACGTAGCGTGCTGAGTAAATGGATAAGGTGGCGCCATTTAAGTGTCCATTTACATCCTACTTTGGACCTTTGGTTCTTGGTGATTAAGATTAGTCCAAGCAGTCATGATAAACTAAGACATGTGCCAATGCATCATCTCTTAGCACAATTTCATAGGAGCATTTATTTAAGATACAACTAGTAAAATGTATTGTTTTTATGTGGTGTATCTACATTCAATGATTTTGAGCTAATGCATACATATGATTGGGTTAGAACCATTTTTTTACCTATGGTCACGTGCAAAGGTTGTATCTTAACTAAGTTACAACTTCATCCTCTCTCTTCATTAAGTAGTATGACACATAACCAAAATGCCTATAAAACCATGCTAAGAAAACTTGCATTGACATAGTCCTAAACCACAACAGTACAATAGAAGTTCCTCTTCCTTCCGTCTTGACTTGCATTTACATTGGAACTTAGACGTGTCAGTGTGTCATGCTGAGAAATTCTTTACCTCGATCGAGGTCTTGTATCACTAAGGTTTTCGAAGGATTATCCAATAAAAATTCATGAAGTGCGTGGCTAGATAAGCACACTGGATTCTTGTAGTAGTACCAATTAATTCGCAGTCGACGACTTTCTTTGCTTGACGGACCGTCCAACGTTTGCCTTGATGCGGGATGCCACGCAATCTGTTTTTGTCAACTGCTGATTAGTTTATACTCCCTCCATATCAAAATATAAAACCTTATACCTACTTTATCCATACATGTATCTAGACATGTTTTAGACATATTTTAGTACAAGATTCACATCTACCTTGCACTAAAACATGTCTAAATATATGTGTGTGAGAAAAGTAGGTAAAAAGTTTTATATTTTGATACGAAGGGAGTAGTTGATGGACGCTGGTGGTCTTATCATCACAATGCATTTTCTCTCGTGCTCCAAGCTAGTGGACGAGCTTATTGAGGAAATAAGCGTGTGCCAATGTGGACTGCATTCGTGGCTAGGTTCATTGCGACTGCAAAACGACAACGGAGCTGGTAAATAATAATCACCTAGCGGCATTAGCAAGGACGGAAATAACTCTACTTCATAAAGCCTAAAAAAAAGAAATAACTCTACTTCATAGCAGTGAACAGTGACTGAATGGAGAGTGACACTGCTGCCCGCTACCACTGTCCACCGGGGAGTCCACCGGGGAGCAGGATATACCAGATCGAAAGTGTTTCCCGTTTGGATTTTGCAATCAATCAATCGAGGTATGATTGGTTTGGTTCCGTAGGTTTATAGTAGTAGTTCATTGAACTTGGACGGCTCCCTCTCTTTTTCATCAAGGTGTACCATTATAGAGGTGTATAGTTATGGTGGTGCCGTTAATACATAATCTGTCATAAAAATTGATGAAACCGTGACCTAGTTGGTCATAAGAGATCGATAATAAGGAAGCTCCATTCTGTAAAAATAATAATAAATTATAGCGCATAATATAATGGTGTGACGAATCCGGAATTTATTACCCTCAATGTCCTTATTTAATCTGTCTAATTTTAACCATAAATTTGGTCAATAATAGCACCTACAATGTCATGATCACATTGGTTTACCCTTTTTTGGTCATAAAAATTATTCGTTGAAAACATTTTTGAATAAGAACATAATAGTACGTATAATCTCCATAGCACATATTTTGATGGTCAAAGTTAAACCTACAAAGTCAAACACATGTGCCATGTAAATACAGACGGATGGGGTATATTATGCATAGTTAGTTCAGAGATCAAGGATAACAAAACTTTGTTTTGCTTGGACAAAACTAAAAGCCTACACGAGAGAATGTGCCAAAATAGGGTACACATTAAAGGTAGGTGTACAATGCATGTGTATTGACCTATGAGTGGTGCTCCTTTATAAAGTTAACACGGACAAATTTCATAAAAGTGACACGTTATAGTTCATTGAACATGGACAACTTGATTGATGGCGTTTGTCAGGTTTGTAATCTTTTTAGTTGTAGAATTACTGTTGCGTGTTCCAAAGGTATACAAAAACAATGATTCACTCCCAATAGATCCCGACAAGATAAGTATCTAGGTGAGACAAGGGAGATTATTTCACCAGACGTGCCGAAACAAAACATATAAAACATACACTTCAATTCAAAAAATTAACAATGTCATAACATGATCTATGAAGAGAAATTATAGTTTTTCTTGTTAATCGGACTTTACATTTCTTAATTATATGTAGCTGAAAGGTAAATACTTGCTTGGTGTTTGGATAAGCGTGAAGTGTATAAAATATGCATGTCAACCTAAAGTTACACGGCGTTGCATAATTTCAACTTGAACAAGAGTACAAAAAAAAGTCTGGCACAACATTGCCCTGCACACCGTGCATAATTTTAACTTGAACGAGAGTAACAACAGCCAAATCCGGCATAGAAGGCTCAATATTTCTAGCTTAATCTTGTGTGTGTTGGACAATGTTGGGGATATCACTTATTGAGAATTTATCGGTCGACCCAATATAAGTGGTAAATCGACCGGTTTATCGGCATATCGGACGACTTATTGGCATATCAGCCAATTTATTTTATCAGTCAGAAACCGAGAAGCGATACGGTCGATTTATCGGAATATCGGAAGATATGTTGAATAGTGGTGTTGAATTTTGATTATAATCTGGATCAACACTCTTGTATCTTCCCGCAATTTGACATTATTAATTTACACTTTAATTTAACGTGGGTCTTTGCGTTCTGTTTAAAAGTAAAATAAAATGCAAAGTGTAAAATATGCATCTCAAATTAAAATTGGACGGGTAGCTTTGAGCTGTACATGTTTTCCCGTGGGCGTTTCGAGAAGTTTCGTGGTGGCGGCTCGGTATGTCGACAGCGACGGGCACCCCTCCCGTTTTCCCGTCCCCGCGTCTGGGAAACACAACACAACGGGACGGATAAATTTCCCGGGAAATAAACACCCCCGATCGACTGAAAGAAAAAGATGACTCCGGGCCCCCTCCCCGCCGTCGCCATCCGCACGCCCTGCTCACATGCGCAGCCGCTCAACACGCCACGCGCCACCCTCACGAGCCTCCCGTCCTGATCGCCTCCCCTCGCCGCGGCTATTAGAACCCGGCCTCGCTGCCTCCACAGGCAGCCGCCAGTTCACAACTGCGGCAGCTCAAATTTTCCCCATCAATCAATTAGTAGAAAGATCGATCTCCTCTGGGTAGCGGCGGTTCTGCTTCGCTTCTCGGTGCTGGGTGAGTACAGAGCTCGTCGACTCCTTTTTCTCCGCTGTAATTTTTAGTAGTAGGTTCGTTTTGGGATTTCTGTCTGCTGTTGATGCTGAGAACTGAGAAGCGGGGATAGGCTCCGGCCCGAGACTGGATTTTTCAGTGGTCCGCCTTAGATTAGAATCTCTGAGCTTTTGCTCGGGGTTTCCTTAGTTTTCTTGTGTGCGAAAGCTACCGCGATCCTAGGCAAAGCTTGTGGTTGTTCTCTAGGATATTCCTTCCGTCCTGTTATTTGCACCGGGTCCTTATCACCAGCCGATGGAGTCTGGCTCTGTTAGCATTCGACGATTTGAGCTAGTTTCTCCAGTGATTTTACAGGATTAGCCGAGTAATGATGGAGATTGTGCTGGATTAGCCGATTAGCTCTGTTGCTTTGGTTTATTGAAGGTTCCGTTGCTGGCACGTCTCTGGTGGTTCCATCGAGCTCTAGAACCAGACTAGAAGGGACTGGAAGTTCTGATACCTAACAAAACAAATGGCCGTCTCTCATCTTCAGCATGCCGTTTCCTTCCAGTTTTGGCCAAACGCATTCCACGGCACCGACAGAGGTCTGTGCTGTGCAGACTTCAGTCTCCGCGTGGTTTCGCGCAAATTCCTCTATTGGAAGTTGCAAATTGCGGCAAATACATTTGCTTTTAGGTGATCTCGCCAGGAGAGATTGGGATTTGATGCGGAGACACTGATCCTAAGGTCATTCATAATAGTGTTCTTACGCCACGTTTTGATGACTTTTAGGTCCTTTAGCCTTTGAATGCTTCGCTTGACTTTTAGAGATTAGTACTGCAATCGTTGCTTCTTGAAGAATTTCTTTCTCAAACACGCATCCAAATGTGTGACGCTTTGTACTAGAAGGAACTCCGCCGCGAAAGAGAGTGCCATGGTTACGCCAACCAGATATTGGCCAACCAAAATTAGAACTAAAAGCAGAAAAAAAGGCAAAAGAAAAACGAAGTAGCAGCATGGTTTAGTGCATCCCCCGGATATGACTTCAATATAATTTCTTTTGTTGCATATACGTAGTGCTAATCTACCATATTGACTCGGTAGGTTTTCTAATGACTGCACTTCTAAATGCAGGTATAGGTTTGGTTGGAATCTCTGAAAAATGGTCAGTGCACAGCCGATGAGTGCGAACCTGGACAATTCGTTCAATGCACTCATGGTTTCCGGTGGCGGTAACAATGGACAGGCACAGAATGGTGGCACAGGCACCACCTTGTTAGGTTGGAAGGACCTTCCCATGGAGTTACTTCTGAGGATCATATCAGTGACTGGAGATGACAGGATGGTCATTGTGGCCTCTGGTGTTTGCACTGGGTGGCGTGATGCACTAGGATGGGGAGTCACAAGCCTATCATTCTTGTGGTGAGTGATCCGTATCTCTCTCGTACATGAAGATGAATAAATATTAGTAGATTCTTCAGTTTAGGACATGCCTTAAAATTTCCTAGTCACTTAATTTTGTTGTTCACCTTTAATTCTAGAAAGAACAAGAAACATGAGAGGCAATGCTTTGACAGTTGAGCTTTTCTGTCATACAACCTGTAAACTGCTCGCTTAGATGATATATTTTCCCCAAGCATGTTACGAAATAAAATAAATGGTTTGTTTGGACCTTATGTGCTAACTAACAATATTTCAAGTTCTTTTATTGATTGATCGAAGTATCATTTTCAGGTGCCAGGACCACATGAATGAGTTAGTAATGTCACTAGCTCACAAACTTACAAAGCTTCAAGTCCTTTCTCTTCGGCAAATCAAGCCTCAGCTTGAAGACAGTGCAGTGGAGGCCATAGCAAATTATTGTCATGATTTGCGCGATTTAGATCTGAGCAGAAGCTTTAGGCTTAGTGATCGATCCTTGTATGCTTTGGCACATGGGTGCCTTCATCTTACAAGGCTCAATATCAGCGGATGTTCCAATTTTAGCGATGCTGCTTTGGTCTACCTCACTAGTCAGTGCAGGAACCTCAAATGCCTGAATCTGTGCGGGTGTGTTAGGGCAGTTTCTGACAGAGCATTGCAGGTACTTCAAGTCTTCAACTGCTATAACATAGTTTAATGAACTTATTTTTTTAATTTATGTTATTTTAATGCAGGCCATCGCCTGTAATTGTGGTCAGCTGCAATCTCTAAACCTAGGTTGGTGTGATACTGTCACTGACAGGGGAGTGACTAGCTTAGCATCTGGATGCCCTGAACTTAGGGCTGTGGACCTGTGTGGCTGTGTTCTTATAACAGGTAATTTGTCTATGTTTCTGATGTGCTGCAGTATGCACAACCTTGGTACTCTGCTTGGTTGCTGAAACAAACGATAAAAGGATTCATGTATCACTTTGTTTATCTACTAGAAATACTTTAGTTGATATCAGGCATGGTCACACTCACTATCGGCTTTTTCTCTGGCAAGGCGATGCCTTCAATCATATTTGCTGCAGCTTAGATAGATATGCCACCTGGTGCATCCTTTATTAACGAGAAACATGCATTGTTCTTTGCGACATGCCATTTGCAACTTGCATTGTTTAGGGGGATGCGCAACCTCAAACGTTATATGATGCACATCCGGATGTGTTCTAGTTGTATCATATCATACATCTTCTTACCTAAGGTGCAGTCATCCTTGTTCCTTGAAGCTGCTTCTCATGTATTCTCTATTTGTTTCCTTTACACCTTTTACCATCCTACTTCTGCAGAGCATTGCTGCAGTATGGTTCACCCAAGTATGATTTGGGTGTTTTACCCAAGTTTGCTTAGGTGGTATGCCATTGTTATCTAAGATTAGCATTGCAAGCACGTCCCCTCTAGAGCGATGCTCATTTTCTGAAACTTAACTTCTGCCCATTTCTGCATCTCCAGATGAGAGCGTGGTTGCTCTTGCGAACGGATGCCCTCACCTGCGTTCCCTGGGCCTGTACTACTGCCAGAACATCACCGACCGGGCCATGTACTCGCTCGCAGCAAACAGCTGCATCAAGAGCAAGGGCGTGAGCTGGGACACTGCCGAGAGCGGCAGCAGGTGCCGCCGTGACGACAAGGACGGGCTCGCAAACCTGAACATCAGCCAGTGCACCGCGCTGACGCCCCCGGCCGTCCAGGCGGTGTGTGACTCCTTCCCATCACTCCACACGTGCCCGGAGAGGCACTCGCTCATCATCAGCGGCTGCCTGAGCCTCACTGCTGTCCACTGCGCGTGTGCTCTCCACCGGCACCGCGCCACCGGGAGAGCCATCCTGTCTAACCATGCTTACTGAGAACCTTTCGGATATGGCAGGGTTCTCAGATCCCAGCAGAGTTTGTACCGTGTTGTATCAGCCAATGTAAAATAGAACCAAAAGGGAGCTGTGGAAGTGTACCGTGTTGTACTATCAGCCAATGTAAAATAGAACCAAGGGAGCTGTGGAAGTCTGTGTCTGTACTTGTGGCCATCTCAGGACCGTTAACAACAATGAGTTCTGTGGAAAATGTGTGAGCCTTGCTTGTGCTTTGCAGTTGTGAGGAAAATTCCTCAGAAGTGTTCGATCTCCTGATTTTAGTGACCCTCTGGAGCTGCCAGCTGAGGTAAAAGTTGATCGGTCGTTGGCTATTAATTTCAAGCTGTGTTAGGTTCGTGCCAGCATCTTTACCTATGTTTCTTTTCGTGTAATCAGCTCGTTAGCTATTTATTCAGGCGGTGTTAGGTTCGTGCCAGCTTCTTTTACTATGTTTCTTTCCAGGAGGAACTATCCATTTGTTCGCTATTCTCGGCGTCGATTTTGACCTGGGTCTTCTGCTGCACTTCAGTTTCGAAAAATTCTTGACTTCTCTGCGGAAAGCCAGAAAGGAAAAGGAAACACGGAAACATAAACAGAATTTTGTGGAACAGAAGCAGCGAAACTGGAAACAGAACAACGTTTCTTGGTGAACATCCTCGAAAATGGAATTCCCGTTTGCAGCAAATACAGAACTTGTGGTTCAGTCCAGCGGGCTCTTTCAAATCTCTGCGAAATAGGTTCAACCCAACATATTTTACGAACTGATCTCGTCGGTCTTACTCTTATGTCCAAATCAAGCAGGTGCGCCGCGCTGACGCCCCGGCCGTCCACACGTGCGCAGAGAGGCACTCCCTCGGCATAAACGGGCAAAATCGACACTGTTGACCTCTGGGCGAAAGTTTAACACAAAATGAATCTCGGGCGAAACTATTTCACGCTTCTGACCCTTTTGTGTAGCGCCTCACGATCGGGCGCTACACTTACACAGTGTAGCGCCTTACGGTAAGGCTTTACACTGTGTAGCGCCTTACGATCAGGCTGAACCTCCCGCGAAACTATTTCACGCATCTAACCCTTTTGGGTAGCGCCTCACGATCAGGCGCTACACTTACAGGCTTTACACTGTGTAAGTGTAACGCCTGATCGTGAGGCGCTACCCAAAAGGGTTAGATGCGTGAAATAGTTTCGCGGGAGGTTCATTTTGTGTTATAGTTTCGTCCAGAGGTCAACAGTGTCCAAATTGCCTCATAAACGCTGCCTGAGCCTCACTGCCGTCCGCCGCACCGTTACGTAGAAAATATTTGCGAGCCATCATGTTCGTCAAGAAAAATGAGTACAGGAGTTTGATCTCCTGATTTTACAATAAGCATCTGGGCCTGCCAGGCTAAGGTGGACCAGGATCGGACAAGCTGTGAAGTGATAACCATCATAATACAAGCTCATAGTTATGTTAGACATCTCATATGATTACCAGAATGGATTGTGATCATGTTAAACAAAACATAACGATTGCTACATAGTGAGAATTATACATACAAATCATCTTTGCATCAGTACACATGGGGATTGTTTTTTAGATTGCTCATGAGTGCTAATCTGTATTTATTATGCAAATGGTCATGTCACAGCCCCATTTTCCAAACAGGGTATACCCTATGCGTTTCCGAACAGGATACCCCCTCGTTCGTCAAATAGGGTTGTGCAGTTTCCACAACTGCCCAGGATTTACAGTTGCGGGTAGTATGTGCCTGCTCAGGAAACAACAAAAGAGATTAGCCGAGTAAAATATGGCCTATGGGCCGCTTTCAACAATTAATGGGCTTTGAAGCCCAAAGCTTTACCTGCAATCAAAAGATTTAAAGAAAGCCCGCAGGAAGGCTTGAGTGCGGTCGCAACCCTAATACGCGGTAGTCGATCTTCATCTTGTATCTCCTGAAATTGTTGGTGCAGTAATGAGTACACGAGGTACTCAGCAAGCCACATTGGGAGAGGTGCTATTTAGCTACATGCTCGGATATCAAAGGAGGGGTATAGGGTTTTATCATATGGTGGATGCATACTCCTAATCTCCAACCTAAATTTTAAAAACCTTTAGTAAAACGATTTCACTAAAATATCTGGGTTTTAATAACCCTGTCGGGTCATCGCCATAATTAATTAACCAACTTTATAAATTGTACTTGTGCCTTGTACTTGGTATCACCCTTAAACACAACTTCTTTAACCGGAAGCATTGTGTATTTGAATACCATTTGTCATGACTCTACAGAGTTGCTCAGCTTTACCCACATAATATCTACACCTCTATTTGTCACTCGAGTTGAACACACGCCCATCGGTGTGTCGACAGAGGAGAGATAACAAGGCTTTTTATCTGCTCTATCCTTTGAAGTCCCCACCCAGGAACTCGAGATCACTCGCTCTCCCAGGAGCCGACTGGCCAAGTGTCAACTTCGCGATCCGGGATTTGAGTGTATTCCTGTTGTGACTCCTCAATAAGAGGCCTTTCACTCGTCGCTTGGGCCTTTCAGAGAACATAAAAGGCAAGTTGTTTTGTAGTTGTTCATCGGGTAGAGCAGATTACTAGGCCAGGATTGATAAGTCAAACATGTAGTTGAGTGGGTTCTGTGTTTATCACTTGGCACAAGAGTCTTATTTTTACGTTGCCACGAGTAAGGTAATCCATTACTCCACAGAAGGGGTATGGCGGCACAATCAACAAATGGATGGGCCCCATGTCCTCTGTCCCCAACTGTCAGCAACAATTTTTGAAACTTCATTCACCAAGATTTATTGTAGTGATAACAACATTCTAGTATATAAACTAGTCACGAATGATATTATTACTTGAATATCCTATGGTTTAAGGTGGACATGGCCAAGAGAATTTAACAGGGGCTTATCGGTGGTAGGAGTTAACTAATCAACATGTCATTCAAAAATATATTGATATGTAAATAACATGCGAGAAAAATAACTAACTATTAATATAAATGGCATGTGGGATCAATATGAACAACAAAATGTGACTTTCCTACTCCCTCGTATATGAATAGATCTTCGTCTTCGAGATATCCATATACTCTTGATCATTCGTCAGATATCGATTCGTCGCTGGCGCTTCTAATTTGTAAAATGATCCAAAATAGAAATAGATAGAGCTTAATGAATTAATGGTGGAAACATATCAAGGATTTGGATCATGTAGGAGATGTTGAGTTTACCGTACAATGGAGATGTAGTTTTACTGAGCAGTGTCCAAGAACAGATTCAGACGTCAGAACAAATGAAAATAAATAGATGTAGATATTATGGCTTCGGATGAACAGTACACGTGAATAGTGTTTTCTGGTTTGGCTGGAATTTCGGTAAATGAATTCTGATCTAGCTACTATTGTGCTGCATATATGGAACGGAAACTAATTGGCTAACCAAGAGTGGCCCATGTGGGCTTCTCTGTCGTTCACTTAAACGAACAGAACAGGAGCAGGAGCTCTGCTCCCATGGCGGACAGAAACATGAGATGCAGGAGACCACAGAATCGATGATTACTTCGCCCACAAAACTCATCAGCGAAATCCGAGGGCATGGGCATGATCAAGGGAAGACGACGGTTCCATTTTTGGCAAGAAAATGACCGATTGGTACAGGTGAGGAGGTCGGGTGTAGAGATTGCTCGCTGGTGTACGTGATCCAGAAAGCAGAGCACACTACTGGGTGGATAGCGAGCAAGGAGTATCGATAGGAAGACATTGAAATCTCTACAACCTACAATCCTACAAGAAATGGCGAGCTGTGGTTGCTCGCTGAGTTTTGACCGTCGATCAGTAATTCGATGGTGCAGATCTGCGGCCGGCCAACCGCCTTTCGTCGTGGGCGTGCGATGGCGTCGACCGATGCATGCTGCACGCGTGTCATCGCTCGTTGGGTCTGTGGACTCTGCACTTTCCTGAGGATCCGAGCCCCACCCTATCTCTGCCTCTCCATTTCTCCTCCCAAATCATCGCCACCATCTAATTCCGGCCGCCGCCGTTGCCTGCGCTTCCCTGCTCCCGATGCGCGGCGTGGAGCCCTCGTTGTCTTATTCGTCCATGTCCATCACTGGGCCGCCACGGCGCAGGCCGGCGAGGGCGGCGCCATGGTGAGGCGCTGGTTGCCTATGACGACGACGAGGGAGACGGCAAGCTGGTCGCCCACGTGGCGAGGAAATGGGCGGCGACGACGGCTCACGGACAGAAGCAGGTCCTGCAGGAGTTCTCCTCACCGTGCGCCGTGCCACCGGTGGGGATGCTCTGCGGCGGCCGGCGGCGAACCTCCAGGGCTCCATCGCCTTCCCCGATCCCGCCACCGTCAACCAGGTCCGTCCAACCCCCACCCATTCTCTCCCATCTCCTGCGGCGAGGCATGGCAGACGACGAGGCGCGGACCCTGAAAGAGCAGGTTATGCAGCAGAGCCCTTGCCGCGCTGCCGGTGTAGATGCGGGGCTGGACAGGGATCTCTACAGGGCTTCGTCGCCACCTCCCCCTCCCGCTCGGTTCCTCTCTCAGTCTAATTCAATCTTGCTTGCTTGCCCCCCATCCTTCTATCCATGCGCGACGCCGCGCCTCCTGGCTCGGTTTCCGCACAGCCTGACATTGATTTGAACAGGGTGGCTGGCGACGACGAGGGAGGCGGCGGGCTGCCGATCACTCGAGAAGAAGCCAAGAAGGGACGGTGAACGGGCCGTCGATGGATCTGCACCGGCTGCACATGGTGGTTCCGCTTGCCACCACCGTCTGAAAGGGTACGGGTTCCCCCTTTTTAATTCCCGTCGGCCACATCAATTCTGCAACCATCTCTTGTTGGTGATCAACTGAACTATCGCCGCTGCTGCAAGGCCGTGATTACTGTTGTTCGATCGACGTGTCCGGTGCAGCTCTCACCATACTAATTAAATCTCTCCTTGCCCCGCATCCTTAATTTATGGAGCGAGCAAAGGAGGTAGGAGATGGTGTATGTAACCAGATCGCAGCTCTCCAGAAAAAATAGATAAGGAAATTCCTCTTGCCTTGATTTTTGGAGGTACTGCTCCAAAAATTCAGGGAGAGTTAATTGTAAGGAAACTCTCCCTGAATTTTTATATCCAACTCATTTCTGACAGTTTTCAGTTAGTGCTATGGGAATTACAAATAAAAGCAGATTTTACACATATAATTGTTGCATCCAGCAAATTAAATTTGATTCTAACGACATAGATAATTTGCTAAACGTAAGCAAATTATACACCCCTTTGGTATGCGATCTACCAGATTTTTTTCTCACTGCAAAGGTGAATAGAAACTCAGAAGGCATACTTACTGGAAAAGTTTTCTTTCAGGCCAAAAGATTAGGTTCATATATCTTTTGTTATATTTTCAATGCCATTTTAGTTCAGGATTTGGTTAGCTGAAAAATGATACTTCACATATATGTTCTGAAGTTAAGAGCTTCTAATAATTGATTTTCCTCTTTGCATCTGCTATTTCAGTAAAAACTTACTGTGCTAACAGAGCGATGTGGAAGAAAATTGTCTGTCGGGTCAAAAGCAATGCCATTTACTTTAGGCTTAGGTTAGTTGAAAGATGATACAATAAGAATTGTGTTTCTCGCTTTGTTGGTAGTATTATTTTGGTAGTCAATTCTCTGAACCACAACTCCATACAATGCGATTCAGATGTCAGGTTTCGTTTTCATTTCCAAAATATTTTTTTTTTTTGCACTTTGCAGGGGTAAGGCTTGACTCGTATAATCCTTCCCCAGACCTCACCTTGTGTGGGAGCTTCTAGCACTGGGTCTGTCCTCTTGTAGGTAGTATTGTTTTGGTGTAGGGCATCTTGTATCACAGAGGTTTGAAGGTAAATCCTCATCCACCTGGCCATGTGTTCTTCTATACTTCTGTGATGTCCTTATGTTAATTCTACATCTTTGATGGTTGTTGCTTCTAGACACCTTAGTCTAATTTTTTTGGAGATACGAGAGTCTCTGATTTTGTTCATGCTTTAATTAATTAAGAGAATGTGGGGATAAGAAGTGGACTATTGAAGGGCAATCAGAGGGAAGGTGGGAGGGTGTGTGAGTGATTGTCTGAATACTAAGCAGTGGAGGAAGTGGCTCCACAATATCACGAAATCAGAGGGAAGCAGTGGAGGAAGTGGCTCCACAATGTCATGTGAAGCTGCTTCTATGTTGCGCCTCAATAGTCCATATTATCTAGGAGTGTGTGTGAGTGATTGTCTGAATACGAACAAACCAGTGAAATTTTGTTGACCTTTTTCCTAGAAGATAGTGAAGGAGAATAATTTCCTGAGCTATCGATTTGTCATGCTAGGTGAAAATGTGATTTCCTTCTTTGCATTTATTTTACACATTTCATATGGTACCATGGTGCTCAGAGTGTCAATATTCTGGTGGTTTTACTTTATAATGTGAGATTTCTCCTGTATCTCTGTGTATCATTAGTCATATTTATTAAACTTTGTCTTGGTGTGGTTCAGTTTCATGATTGTATGGTTATGGGACACAGGACTTCATTTCCGCTGATCAGGTGCATAGCTTTAAAACAAGCATTAGAAAAAAGTCCGCCCAGTGAGTTAGAGATGTTGTTTTACATGGTCATGTGTATTATGTTCAGTACTGTGATTTTAATACATATTGGAAGGGGAACTAATGTCTAGCATCTTGGCACCTGCAAAGAATCTGTTGTAGAGCATCCACACATGATAATCATTGTTCTAGAGCATCCCTGAATGAGTGAAGATATTAAATTGTACTGATGATTTGTTTCTGTTGAGGTGTTGTTTGGGCTGTAGTTCAAGTCGGAACATGGATTACATGGCTAAGTGGCTATCCTAAATTGGTAATTGTGTTATTGCTGATTTATGTATACAATGCACTTCTCGGAACATTTTGTAATAAAAATCTTTGTATGTTCTTTAGTATAAATAATGACCATGTAACCAAGCGTAGGATGGTCGTGATTAGACCGCATATGACCGCCCAGGAGAAAAACTTTTAAAGGCGTCATGTGGATGCTACGCGGGAATTGTAGATGCAAACAGACAATATAAAAAAATTCCAAAGTATATGGTAATTTGTTTAGCTTAAAAGTACGACACTTCTCAATCTGTTTGGAAATAACCTGCAAGAGCTGTTATTTTCAAAGCAGTTTAATATTACGACTTATTAAGTTAATGAGTTCAGCATATTGATATGGAGTTACTACCCGCTTAGGGTGTTACCATATGATGCACGTTTGCATCACTAAATGATTTTTCATTTGCAGCCTTTTCTAACAGATGCAAGAGGCTATATTTTGTTTTTGAAGCGTCATCGGATGGTGCTTACTGGATGTTTTAAGCATTCAACTCAAGTGGCTTCCATTGTTAAAAATAGAATGAGTGAGAAGATTGGGAAGGCCAAAACAAAGAGTATTAGTATCCATTGACAACTACCAGGCAAGAACAAGGGGGGATTTTCCTTCAATGTCGCAAGATCAAGGGCAAGGTGAGCTCAAATCTGACCCTGTGCAGCCCTGGCATAATTGTGATTTATATGTACGTGGTGGGAAGTGCTCATGGTGCAATGCGTCGCTTTTTGCTGAGAACTTAACAAGAAATTTCTGATTTTCTCAACGTATGAACCCTATGGCAGTTCCGGGCGAATAGCTCAGATGCGACGTTTTTTCACCCTATTCACTGGGGAACGACGTCGTTGCTTGTAATAGCTCCAGTGCGACATCTCATTGAGCTCAAATAACTTCCCTAACTCATTGCTCTTAATCAGTTCCTACCCCGGTGTCAGTTAGGATTAAGGGGAGGCGGGTGGGACCCACAATTGTCCACGTCAGCAACGACCGTTTCATCTCTTCCCCTGCGCGCGCTTTCTCTGCTTCTTCTCCTTCTTCTTCTCCGGCGACATCGACGCAGCGCGGCAACGCCGGCGAGACAAAACATAAATAAATGCAGATAAAATAAACAAGTGGGGCGCATATAGTAGACAAACTATATATTCGACATTATAGAAGCTCGTGGCTCATCGGATCAAAAGCCACACAGAGATGAACTGAAAATACAAGGGGGACGATTCGCTGCTGCTCCTACCCCTAGCTACGACCCAAAATTGGGCTCACACCGGAGCCCCGGGGGTGCGGCAGCGGCAACGAGGCGGCGGCGCCGCTCAGTCCTAGTCCTCGTCGGAGTCGAATAGCCCGGCCCCGTCGGAGTCCGAGCTGATGTCGATGACGTCGTGGAGGGAATTGTAAATCCCGACCTCGAGGCGGCGTTGGTCGAGCTCAATCTCCATCTGACGGCGCATCTCCTCCTCTGTGCTGCGCTGGAACACCTCCAAGGTGACCCAGGGCAGGTCCTCCTCGGAGACGAAGTCCCCGGGCAGGAGGGGGCGGCCGCTGCGCGGTGGGCGCTCCTGCTGCTCCTCCTCCTCCCTCTTCGGCGGCGGCAGCGGTGCCCGACCCCGAGCAATGGAGGAGCTCCCCGCACCGGAAGAGCTTCCAGCCATCGCCATGCGGGCCGCCATGCGGCGGTCGTACTCAGGCAGCTCGTACGCAGGCGGAGGCCGCATTCCGAGGTTCGTCCACGCACGCGCGCCTCGCTTACGAGCGCCGTCGGAAGCGGCCACGGCCTTCCTAGCGGGGTCAGCCGGAACCCGCCTCTTCCCCTTCCGCTCCTCGTCGCCGTTGCCACCGCCGGAATGGCCACCGCGGCCGGCGATTCGACCTCCCCTCCTAAACATCGGCGGGCGGCGGGGCTGGATCTACAGGCGTAGCTCGATTTGATCACCGGCGGCGAGCTAATGCGAGCGGCGGCGAGGGTGGGGAAATAGCTCGGGCACGACAGGGTGGGGAAATAGCTAGGGCACGACAGGGTTAGTGGATAAGAAGAGCAATAGCTAGGGCACGACAGGATTTGGGCCGTGGGCCGTCGAGTTTTCTGGGCCGTAGCCTATGCGCGTTTGAAATTAATAAAACACTGCAGCTAAAAAAAATTGTTGGGCCGTGGATTTGTTGGGCCGTGGCCTATGCGCGTTCGAAACACTGCAGCTAAAAAAATTCAACAGCCTCCTCTCAAAAAAAAAGAATCAACAGCCAATCAGAGCGCAGAACTGGGACTGGCGCGGATCGGGGGGTTTCCTTCTAGAAGGCATGATCGGACGGCCAGGGTTAAATCACAGAAGCTTCGTAGGATTTTGTGTGGGTTGACCAACTAATTCAGAAAAAATTAAAATAATCACAGAACCTTCATTTTGGTGGGACTTAGAATGATCCAGGCTTATTTTTTCATTTTCATGTTTAAAACTTGTTTAAATGTTGGTTTGACTTCAGTTTGGCCGAATTTGAAATAATCATAAAATATTCAAAAAAACATAAAAAAATGAAATTCCAGTGCACATGGTTTTTATATATATAGTAGATGTGTAGGATAGTTATTTGGCTGATTTAGAGAAGGTGGAAAAAAATCTTGCTTAGAAATGGAGCCGTTTACACTACCTTTAGAGCTCATTTGAACTCTCATGTGTGAAGAGAGGTGGTTTGAGATTTGCAACATGAAATTGTCCAAAACCTCACCAAACCTTCATTTTGGTGTGACTAAGAATGATCCAGGCTTAGTTTTCCATTTTGGTGTGTAAAACTTGTTTAAATGCTGATTTGGCTTGAGTTTGGCCGAATTTGAAATATTCATGAAATATTCAAAAAACATCAAAAAAATGCAAATCCAGTGCACATGGTCTTATTTTGTCATGTACTAACATCTCCAACTGATAAACAAGGTCTAGACACATATTAAACAAGAAATGCTTCAATATGGTGTGAAATCACACATTTCAAACAATGAACTCTCATGTGTGAAGAGAGGTGGTTTGGATTTGCAACATGAAATTGTCCAAAACCTCACCAAAGCTTCATTTTGGTGTGACTAAGAATGATCCAGGCTTAGTTTTTCATTTTGGTGTGTAAAACTTGTTTAAATGCTGATTTGGCTTGAGTTTGGCCGAATTTGAAATATTCATGAAATATTCAAAAAACATCAAAAAAATGCAAATCCAGTGCACATGGTCTTATTTTGTCATGTACTAACATCTCCAACTGATAAACAAGGTCTAGACACATATTAAACAAGAAATGCTTCAATATGGTGTGAAATCACACATTTCAAACAATGAACTCTCATGTGTGAAGAGAGGTGGTTTGAGATTTGCAACATGAAATTGTCCAAAACCTCACCAAAGCTTCATTTTGGTGTGACTAAGAATGATCCAGCTTAGTTTTCCATTTTGGTGTGTAAAACTTGTTTAAATGCTGATTTGGCTTGAGTTTGGCCGAATTTGAAATATTCATGAAATATTCAAAAAACATCAAAAAAATGCAAATCCAGTGCACATGGTCTTATTTTGTCATGTACTAACATCTCCAACTGATAAACAAGGTCTAGACACATATTAAACAAGAAATGCTTCAATATGGTGTGAAATCACACATTTCAAACAATGAACTCTCATGTGCGAAGAGAGGTGGTTTGGGATTTGCAACATGAAATTTACAAAAAACTCACCAAAGCTTCATTTTGGATTGACTAAGAAGGATCCAAGCTTGGTTTTTCATTTTCATGTTTAAAACTTGTTTAAATGCTGATTTGGCTTGAGTTTGGCCGAATTTGAAATATTCATGAAATATTCAAAAAAACATCAAAAAATGCAAATCCAGTGCACATGGTCTTATTTTGTCATGTACTAACATCTCCAACTGATAGACAAGGTCTAGATATAATTAAACAAGAAATGTTTCAATATGGTATGAAATCTCACATCTCAAACTAGGACTATATTAGTGCAATAGATGTTAACCCTAAAGTTTGAGATCATTTGGAGAATGTCGAAAAATGACAGGATTAGAAATGGGGCTATTTGGGCTTACCTTTGGGGCTCTTTTGTAGCTCATTTTGGAGAACCGATTAGAAAAATGACAGGATTAGAAATGGGGATGACCAAGTTAGATCGAAATCATTGCAACATCCAAGTCTAGCACAAATAACATGTACATTTCAATTTTGGTTCATAGTTGAATTCAAATATTCATAAATTAGCACAAAAGAATCAAAATATATAAAAAATTAAAAAATTCAAAAGAATTTGTCCAAGTGCAATATTTTAATGGATGGGACAACTCACTATTATAGAAATCTTTCTATAATAGTGAGATGCCCGACCCACTAAGCTACTGGATTAGGACATATCATGTGCAACACCTAAATTGCGAGCAAGGGGATTCGAACTTAGGTGGGCAAAGGGAGCATCAACCCTTTGCCACTAGGCTATGCCTCTGTTTGCGACAAATCTACCACCATTAGAAGGTTAATATTTACAAATGAAATCCTCCTCATTGCAACATCCAAGCCTAGCACAAATAACATGTACATTTGAATTGTACTTCAAATTTGAATTCAAAAATTAGTATGAAATCATTGCAACATCCAAACCTAGCACAAATAACATGTACATTTCGATTTTGGTAATAGTTACAAATGTTTACATTTTGGTAACACTAGCAACACTAGCAATATTTATATTTTGGTAAGTTAAATAAAAAATTAAAGCATTTTGTCTATAGATGACATAAGCCTCTACCTAGTTGACAATGTTTCAACTCTTTCAACTTGTTTTCAATCCGACGGCGTGCGAATGCCACAATCGGGCGTGTCCAGAGCGCGCTCCCAAAGTGTTCGACAGTGTGCATGCCACAATCTGACGGCGTGCGAATGCACAAGGAACACAAAAACAAGGAACACAATAATTTACATTTTGTTTACAAGGTTTCACCTACAAAAACAAGGTTTCACCTACCGGAACGTGCCACGGCACGTCCAGAGCACGTCCGGGGCACGTCCAGGGCACGTCCAGAGCACGTCCAGAGCACGGCCATTTCACAAAAAACTCCCACACACGCTCCCAGCGCTGGGCAAACACTGCCTGAAATGGTTTCAGGCACCTAACAAAATTCACTACACTAGTTATCTACAGAATGCAGCACGATCTTCCCTCCGCCATGGCTCTGCAGCACAATCTTCTAGCTCGATTTCATCTCACAGAGGATATCGGAGCAGAACAATCTATCCGCCGCCATCCCGGCAACTAGGCTGAAAGCCTCTAGGCTCAACGCGGCATCGAAGTCCACGCTCGGGGATGAACTTGCTGAACTGCTGCTCTCGTCGCCCGCAGCACCGCCCGAGCTGCTCTCATCGCCCGCAGCACCGCCCGAGCTGCTGTCGTCGAACGCAGCAATTTTGCGCATCGCGGCAAACCTCTGCCTCATCATCGGCGGCGAATCACCGCCGAGCGGAAAACCCTTGGAGCTGTAGTAGCCGTGACGCTTCCACGCCTTCTTCAGTACCTGCTGGACTGAAATCCGGTAGGGTCGCTTGCCGTCGAGATAGATGGAGCCCCTCGTCGCTGCACGAGACACAAATCGGGCCGCCGGTCGCCTCTGCGACCGTGTACCCGCACCGCCCCCCCATCCTCCATCCTCCCTCGCCGCTCCCTCGACACAGCACCCCAAGCTTTGCGTCGCCGCCAGCTTGCTCGACTCCTGGTGCCGCTGCTGGACTCGCGCGGCCGCTCTTCCCTCCGCCGCAGGACTCGCCGCCAGCTTGCTCGACTCCATTGCCGATGCTCCAGTCGCCCGCCCCCTCGTCGCCCGTCCCTTGCCACAGCTTTACTCGCCCGCTCCATTCCCGCAGCTCCAATCGCCCGCTTCTTTGCCACAGCTCGAGTCGCCCGCTCCATTGCCGCCGACTCGCCGTCGCCAGGAAATTTTTTTCCCCAGCCGGGAGAAACCGAGACGACGGGACAGAGTGAGCTCCGCGGGACGCCGGCGCGTGGCAGAGAGGGTACCCCCACGAACAGAGGCCGGTTTCGCTGACGCATGGGTCCCACTCGAGAAAAACACCGGTCAAACCTGGTTTACAGCGTGGGGAACATGACTTGACGGCCATGTCGCCTCAGAGCAATTATGGCTCGAATAGATGCCGCATGTGAGCTATTACGTGCAACTGCGTCGCTTCCTGTCCAATTACTCGAAAAAAACGTCGCGTCTGAGCTATTCGCCCGGCAGTTCCTACCATTAAGGGCGCTCAAAACAGGCACCTCTGGGAGTGTCCACCCGTCGGGATCGATACAGGTCACTGCATTTTAGCACCCGCAAAATCTCACCGCTATCACTTTGTTTTAGGGCTTGAGATGTACATACGGGGCTAGTAAGTTAAGGACGACCTATCCCAACATGCAGGCAAGGTCCCAGGAGAGTTACCATTTTAAACATGGCCATCATAGTGAAAGATAGAACACTTATTGTATGAAGTAATGAGCAGTAGCAGTGTAAAAGCTAGGGAACACTGTGTTTTTCTGAATGCTCCCATGTTAACATAGGAGGGTGATATGTAGACAAAACCACAATATTTTTTTTTGACAAATCTTTCCTTTCACATTACAAAGCAAGAATCACACAAATGTACCAAGACCCATGTTGTGCTCATACTGCATAGTAATGATTTTTTTCATCTTAGGGTGTATCCATATCACTTATCTCCATTGTGAACAATGTTTAAGATGGTTGTATTCCTGATTATGAGGAAATCGATCAGAGGCTGCGAGGTTGTTGCGTCTGCCAGATATTTTTGGTAGTGACAGCATGAATGCTCCATTTTTTGTTTAGTGCCGGTAGTTTTATTGCTAGGATGGCTACAACAACAACTAATTTAGAACGGAGAGATTTAATGGTAGCTTGTTCGACTTCTTTTTGTCGATAATGTATTCACTACCCGTGATAGTGGTATGTGTGGTTCTTTTCTGAACCTATTTAATCGGGATTATTTAATGCTTTTAGCTCATATGTTGGTGTGATACACATTTTACCAACAGAAATGTCGTTTTGGTTCATTAAATTCATATGTTTATTGTATAGAAAAGACACCTAACCAAATGCGCATTGGTGCACTTATTTTGAAGCGTCATCCGGGAATTTAAGTAAGGAATTGCTAATTTCCTGATCTTTTTGTTAGCTCATGCTGCTATTGGTGCACTTATTTTGCAGCGTAGCACTGGTGCATTTGGATGTGTGTGGTGCAGGCCTGCATGGCTAAGGCTGCTGCTAGCGTATGCTTGTTTTATTTTGCAGACTTGCTCCACTGTGGCTGTTTATGATTTTCTTAACATTCATTCCTTTTTCGTATGCATTTTACATGTATCTTGAGGGTGCTACCATGAGGGTGAGTGGAGCCCCTGGTGCTTGGGGCGTCCCTGACGACTCTTGATTGTGTGTACCAGGACACATTCAGTTTATGTCTATGTAATATTTTGTGGTTCTGCATATTTTTCTGTAAATTCATGTCATTCTTTATAAACATTGTGTATGTGGCTTGAGGGCACTTCCATGAGAGTGATATGAGTCTCTGGTTCTGGGCCGTCTCCCATGAATTTTTAGTTTGAAGTGTTGGTTGTTTTGGTCTCACTTTAGGTTTTTACTTTCCTGGTAACCTGATTCCTGGGATGGTGGCCTCAATCAGCAGCAACCCATCACCAAACAGCAGGCGAAACAGGCTGATGCAAGCAGGAAAAAAGGCGCAGCAAAGTGCGCCCTATCCTTCTAGTTTTACAAAGCACATGAGGGAGGAAGGTCGCTCGTCAAAACCGAGCAACGGAAGCTCTCATCTGGGAATTTGTAGGACTGGGAAGGCGGTTTAAAGCGAAGGTCGGTAGGCCCACTAAGGCGGTTCCGGCTGAGAGACCAATCAGGCAACAACGCGTAGCTTTGGCGTTGAGAAGATTAGACCGAGCGAAGATGTTGGGGTCGGTTTAGTTTGTGGCCTGTTGGGCCAGGGAATAAAAGAGAATAGCCCAGTGAGGAAATTGGACTGAAAAAAATGCAGAGGAGTTTGGATTTTTTTTAATCGAACAAAATTGAAGAAAATTTTGCAAATCAGGAAATGAAATTTTGGGGTCGTTACAGGCCACCCACGGTAAACCGAAAGAAGTGATTTGAGGCGAGAGAGTAGTTTAATTTTTGGACGAAGAGAGGGGTATGTAGGTCTAGGTGGACAAGCCAAGCTAGCTAGGTGAGAATACTAAGTTTTTTTTTTGCGAAACACAGTATAACATAGGCGCTCATATACACGTGCAAACACTCACCCCTATGAACGCACACATGCACACCCTACCCCTATGAGCACCTCCGAGAGACTGAGCCGACGGGTCGAGTCTTGAGATTGACGAAGTCACCACAGCCCACAAACGCCTCGCTGTCGACGGGAACGTTGCCTCCCACTGAAGAATATTCCGCATTAAATGAGAAACACCAGCGTCAAACCTGGGGTTTTGCCATCATGCTGCCTGACCCATGGCAGGCCGGCTCAAGTGATGACCTTCCACATTCCGTCAGTTTTCGGCCTGTGCAAAATTTCCTATTTACCCGAATTTTCTTATGCAAGATAGTACCAAAAAATAATATGGGTTACAAAAAAAGAACATCATTAGATGGGGAAAAAATAGTCTTCAGCGTGACATCTTCGATCGTCAGGGCTGTCGGGCTCTCTTGTCAGTGTTATTGTTGCAGGATAGATACTGGGTTGCATGGTCAAGCTGTGTTGAGATATATAAGGTGTTGGGCAACACATTAGTGCTAAATGTGAATGTTGCAGATACAGATATACATAATACAATATTTGGGGTATTATAGTCTGGTGTTGTGTCAAGTTGAGTTTGGTGAGTAGTTCTCCATTTTGTTCTTTTCCGTTCGCTAATTTCTTTTGCCATAGTACGACCATGAGTTTTGTGATTCAACAAGATTTCTTGGAAGGTATGTATCTCCGTCAAAACGTTCAATGATCATATGTCTCATCTATTGGGGTGTCGACTCAAGTGGCTCTTCGGTTCTTAAAAACCTTCGAGGTTAATCCGGCTTGTAAAAAATTGCTTTTCCTGTGATATTTCAATGAAATTTTGGAAAAACGTCAGATGAAAATGTGGAGGTAGAGATGACGAATCTGAAGTCCTTGAAAATGTTGATCTTTATCGTTGATGCCTTTAATTTTTTCTTACTGTATTTTAGTTTGCCTATCAATATCAGTTTTTTTTGGGCAGGAAACCAGACCCATGACGCTGGGCTTCCGTGCAATGTTCTCGGTTGGGCCTTTTTTTTCTTTCCGCTATGCGCGATCGGTCCTGCTTGATGCCGGCCATGGCTCCGCACCGGGGCACTGTCGAAACAGGCCCCAAACATCGCTCGGGCCGTTCCGAAAAAACATGGCCCGTTCTTCTTGTAGAAACTGTAAATCTCCTAATAAAAAAAATACTCTGATCTTGAACAAAAAAAGACTGCACCCGGGATTTTTAGATAAAGAGTTTTTATTACTTAAAAGGTTTAACCATTACACCCGGCCTCTGCATAGCTAAGATGCACACAACCACCAGTTCACCATCACACAAGTCTGTAAGCAAAAGATAAAAGACGAATTACATATCAAAATGAGAAATTGTAGATCCGCCTAAAATGCTGGTAGGTCAATCCGGAGTCTATGTTGCCACCCATGCCGGGACAATAATTCCCTGGCCGCAGCCTCCAGTCTCGACGCCACCTCCAAGAATAAATCTCGGTGCTCCACACGCTGCAGGGATGACCATGCTCGTAGCATCGCTGTGCACCGGTAAATAACCTGCATAAGAGAAGCATTTGTATCGTTAAAAACCTTGTCATTTCTACATAGCCATAGCGACCAAATAACAGTAATCGCTCCCACCCTACTGAATAGTTTAAACATAGGATCCACTCCATTTAACCAGTTGCCAAAAATGTTAGTAACAGAACTAGAAGTGTAAGGTAGAACCAATCTGAATGGCTGACCATATAGACCTCGCACTGGAAGAATAAGTGCGTGATGGTCTCGTCGTGTTGACAGAAGACACACTTTTTACTTCCGTGCCAACAGGATGGAACTCCGTCGGCCGTTTCATAGTCTACGCGACATCTCTGAAAACTTTGAGATAGGCGGAAATCGTATCTGCAAGCTCGATCCGGTGCACCGTCCACGGGAAGAAAAAATCCCGGCGCGCGCATGCGCGCGGCGACATGTTTCGGACGGCGCCGCGCCGTTGATCGATCTTATCAGCTTGTCCGTCGCCGTCAGCTTCGAGAATCGGGTGACGAGGAGAAAACGGCCTTATCCATCGATCGATCGCTACCACCGGAGACGAGGTTTTCAAAAGACTGATCAACCAGCTGACGACACAGAAAGATGGGCGCCACTAGCTTTATGTCCGATTATGGCCTAGCCTATCTGTCATAAGGGCGGCCCGCCGCCGCCGCCGCCGTCGTCGGCGTGCCGCCGTTCTTTCGTTCTTGCACGAAAGAGATCACTCGATCATGGAGACCCATGCCTGGCTCAACGTTTCTCCAGGGGCTCGATGTCTGGGCGGAGAAAAGGGGGAAGAATTCAAGCCATGGAATTAGAACGCCGAGATGATTAATTGGCGCTGCATGGATGGATGATGCGTGTCTACGCGTTTGACGAACGAGGTCGCACACACGGCAACGTCACGAACGAACGCTAGAAGAAGCTAGCTACTCCATCGATCGCTCGGTGTTATCTGCCGCGTAAAGGATCGGTCTCGAGCAGCTGGAGGAAGACGCCGGAGTCAAAAAGGGCCTCGGCCGACGAAACGACATTCCAGGCGCGTCTATTCTTAATCTTGCGCGCACGGCAGCACACATCGCACGAGACTTAGGTACGCACGCATATTTTAGTGCCCGGTGTTTTGCTGGAAAGCAGCACACGGGATGATCGATGCCGGGAATCGGCGGAATAAACTGCCGTTCACACCGGGGGAGAGCGACGGCCGACAGTGGATGTATATTGAGTTTCTTTTTAACCGTGGTACTAGTAATAGATAGCTTCACTGGTTTCCTACCAGAAAACAACATAGACTTTTTGCAAAACAAAGTACGACATATACGCTCACATACATGCGTACACACTCATCACTATGAATGCGCACACGCATACTCTATCCCTATGAGCACCTTTGATAGACTGAGCCGGCAGGTCGAGTCTTGAGATTAACGAAATCATCACAAGCGCCTCGCTGTCGATGGGAACATCGTCTCGCACTGAAAAATATTCCGCCTTAAATAAGAAACACCAGCGCCAAACCTGAGTTTTGAACTCTGGTGGGCTGGATATCGCACTGAAAAATATTCTTCCTTAAATGAGAAACACCAGGGGCTGGGGTACAACCACAATTAATACCATGGAAGAGAACGTGTGAAGAAAATGTTTGGAAGTCACCGTTAATTTTGAACAATCATTGATCTCTTACTCAAAAATAAAAAAAATTCAATGCGTACATTCTAGACGATTACTCTTTATTCTTTTTCTTACCATGTGGTACGTCTTCACAACAGTGGTATGTCGTGGACTTAATTTCTGACATTAAAGTAAAATTATGTCGTGCATATTTATATAAATCGATGTTCAAACTAACTTAACTTGTATAAAGGAAATCTGCTAAGTTTCTAGTGGCATAAAAGGAAAAATAAAAAATTTACTAGTACAATAAAAATGTCACCACATGAAACAAAAATGAACAAGTATTAAAAAATTATACTACATTAGTATTGTTTCAAAGATCATGCCTTGAGGACCACATTAGCTCAAATGGTCGCGAATTGAACAATCAGTTATAAATATGTGCAGTTTAAAAATTAACCGACTATTCTTCTTAAGAAATGAGGTAGGAGAGGCCCCTACGGTGAAAATAAATATAGCCGATCAACAATGCCATTAACATGTACTAGTAAGGTGGAAACAACTTTAGTTAAATTATTACAATCCTATTTACTGGTGTTATAGAAAAAAATCGTGTCATTCGGCTTTTGCTTCATGCACACGTACATGTGTATAAAAAAAACTCCAAAACCTCCTCCATTTGGCATTTACAGCCTTTTTTCTATAAAAAATGGGTTTGATCCCCATCCCACATGAACATATTAAAAACAAATGTGTTAATAACAATAATATATGTTCGATGTGATACTAAGGGCATGTATAATGATGATATCTTAGCAATGTAATGTAGCATTATTACTGAGTTGGAGTAGAGAGAAACAAGAAAATAAATCAGTCTTCTCTTAGCTAAGCGATTACATCTTATTAAGAAAGATAAGACATTTTCTCCATTGTACGACATGCCTTCTCTGTGTCGTATATTTTCAATTTAATTTTTATCATGACATAACTTAGGAGCATGCAAAAAAAATGTTGAAGACAACCCTAAGAAATAGTAACTCTTTTTTTTTTGAAACTTGAAATAGTAACTCTTTGTATGCCACGTTTTTTATCTTCTCTAGTCAACATGTAAATGTAATGCATAGGATAATGCTGTATTATCACAACCACTATACATGAATATTGCATGTTGCATTATGCAAAATTAATATTTCATATTATTTAATACTTAAGGTGTATATTCAAATCTTTATAATGTATTTTCTCTAGAACTTGGAGTAAATTTACTTGAAGAGTTATCTTCCAGAATTCTAAAGTCTCTGAGACGTGCCTCTCAAACAGACATAGTGATTGTGATATGCTCCAAATAAAGTCACCAATCACAATCAGAGATCATCTATAAAAATCACAATCGGAGCTCATTTAGGCACCGTTGGAATATATCCTATTTTTATTCATTGAGATCATCTTTTCCGCAGGAGATTGAGAACCAGTACCTACCTACAACGACATTTATTTTGCGGGGAACCTATGACGAAATTTATGCGGAGTACTATTTGGCCTAAACAATTCTTCCAAACGAAGGCCATGGCAAGTTTAAGAATAATAAACACGGAATATAATAAACACGGAATAAGAAACACTCCCTTTCAAAAAAAAAAGAAACACGGAATATAATAGTGTAATTTTATGTCTTGATTAGGCTCGCATCTCTCGCCTTTCGTACGTATGCAGCATCAAATAATTTGTACTAGAAGTCTTGGAGGGTTAAGGTCGTCGATCGGTTGCACAATTCACTATTGTGTGGCTTCTAGAACTAGGGTTATCTGGCGCTATAGCAAACTCGTTAAACCGTTCCATCATTTCAATTCTAGACCCGTGAAATGATCATCAGCTAGCTTTGGGGTTTGGTATGACATGTGTTGTGAACTTGTGATTGCCAAACTGTCCCACCAAATTGGATAGGATCCTTTGTAATCTAGCATCTCCGTTCAACGTTTTGTGGCGCGCTTAGACCAGACCAAGTCCAAGGGTCAATGCAAATACTATCAAAGTCCATAAATAATACGAGACATCTTTGAGTTGACCTACGGAAATTTCCGGAAATGTGCCCATTTGGAGTTGTTTGATGTTGAAGACCGCGAAGTAAGTGCATGGGGCTTTCCTTGGAGCTACTCTTCTATAAATGGCTTGTTCACGTTCGGAATAGCCAAATTGGATCAAGGTGCCAACTTCCATTGGATTAAGAAACAAATGAAAGGCTGTGTATTCTCTCCTCCTTTCTCCACAATGACTTTGACTATATGGTACCAAACCTACTACGCTAGTCTCAATGACCATGTCTTCTAAGAGCGAATACTGAAAATGATGATCAAATAACATATATTCATCGGCGATCGTGTACGAGAATGCCTAAATCAAATACTTAAACAATCTTATAAGCAACATGGAGAATGACAAACTGATTATGTCTGTGGCTATATATTGTTCTCTTGGGCGACGTTCATCCTCCTAAAGTTTGGAGTGTTAGATATTGCTTTTGTTAGTTTTGTTCTGCTTTCGTATGAAATTGACGAGTTTTTTATATGAAATTGATGAGGGTAGCGTGTTCAGTAAAAAAAAATGGATAATATGCGGCCACGTCCTCATCGCACAAGACTTGTTGACAAATTTCAGTGTGGGGTCAGCTTGAGCCGAGGTCGTCTTGTAACAGGAGGAAGAATAGCAAACAAGTACACAAGCGGGATCTAGCAATCTACCGTTCTTTCATACTTTGAAATTTGTACATTTTATAGTCAAACTCTACGTTGTCAAAACGATGTGCTTTTCCTCGAGACATTTTGACAGCGTGGGTTGGATTCAGCTATGATATTTGTGGAAGCCAGCTTGCTCGAAAGACCAAGAGAGCCGGACTAATTAGTTGTCAACATACAATCTTTCGTAACGGCCTTGTAGCTCTTAAGCCGTGTTGTTTTTGTTTTCTTTTTGTCATGTACTCTGTACTCTCCTTATATCCATGAAAAGCAGCTCCGACTCCATTTTCATAAAAAAAAATATTGGAAGCAAAAACATGAACATAAATGGGTCGGTATCAGGCAAAATATGAATCAGTTCATCACGGATAGTACAATGGTGCACAGTGTAGAGATTTCCACAAATACTTTCTCTGTCTCAAATTATAAGACGTTTTGGTATGCTAAATTAGCCTACTAAAACGGCTTATATTAAGATACGGAGGTAGCACTAGGCCTGGAATTCGAGCCGAGCTCGCTCGGCTCTACTCGCTTGAACTCACTCAACTGACGAGTCGAGCTCGACTCATTCAACAAACGAGTTCATAAATGAAACTTGACTCGACTCGGTAAACTCACGAGTAGCTTGTTTAACTCGCTCAAATAAAAAATATGATTTTTTTTATATATTAGTGTCAAATTATTAATATTTTTTTGTACCAATAACGGTGTAGAGGTTTAATATTCAGCATTGATCTACATTGTAGAAAGATCGTTGTTGTATGTCAAAATTAGTAGGAAAATACTTGTTTTTCGTATGCACGCATATTTAAATACTTAGAATGTGTGAAGCGAGTTATCAAGCTACTCACGAGTAGATTGGTCAGCAAACGAGTTTCAAAATAAAACTTGCCTCGACTTGGCTCGGCTCGTGAGACACCAAGTTCGAGCCGAGCCAAGCCGAGTGACAAGCTACTCGTTTAGCTCACGAGTTTCGAGTTTTAATTCCAGCATATAGCCTAGGTAGCACTATGCTAGCGCGCACACACCAAAATGGCAAATCAAACGTTTTGCAATGGCACGCACGTTGACCTCCTACCACAGTATAGCCGCGATCGATCGAGGCACGCGGCCCACACCAAAATGGCAAAATCAAACGTTTTGCAATGGCACGCGGGTTGACCTCCTACCACACGTATAGGCGCGATCGATCGGGGCATGCATCCACTGTCGTCAAAGTCGCACGTCGAGGGTCTGTACAAAACAGACAAAAAACAGCGCTTGTGTTCCTCGTGCGTGGGCGACTGGGCGGCGCTGGCGCAGAGGATCCCGGGGGCACGGCCGCCGGTCGTCGCCGTGACCGCGTCCCACCGTATGACATGTCGGACTTTGCTGCCCCCACTCCCTATCCCCGAACCAACCAGCCCACCCACCCACCCGTTCATCCTTCCCTTTCTTCCCCTCTTCTTCCTCCTGCTCCCCATCTCCTTCCCATTTCTGCCGCTCCTCTCCCTTTCCGCCCCTCCATCCGGTCTCCGCTTCCGCTCCCGCCGCCCGGCCGGTTAGTTACCCCGTGAGTACTTGCTCTCTTCTTGTCTGCAGGACCGCTGTTGTTTGCTGCCGCTCTACGGATGAGTTCTTGCTCTGATTACCTTACCTGTTGGGGTTTTCGTCTGTTCTGGGTTCATTGATATGTTTCTGTGCCTTTGAGGCTTTGATGTTTGGGAAGCCGCCCGCCTGTTTGGGCCTTGGGGTGCCGTACTGCCATGGTGATGTCAAAAGGGGAAGGCGAGCGCCTTTTTTAGTGCATAGTTAATGGATTTTTTTGTGTGATTTGGCATGTCATGTGTTCTGATCCGAATGAATCCTTCAAAAAATCGGGTTTTTACATGCTCCTGAACTAATTTGAGAAATTCTCTTGTTGGGGTTTAGGCGAATTTTCACCCCAAAAAAACATGTACTCCATTTGTGGTCCGGAATGAGCTTTACTTTGATGATATTTTGTCTACACGTTTCTTGTGTATATAATCTGGAATACGCTTAGATTGTAAATCTGTAAAGCAGCTAGTTTTAGGTAATGATTATCATTGCCTAGGTTTTTAAAAAGATCTGGCAATTGTTGGTCAAGTCTTTGTTGGAGGTTAACCAACCCCAATACTGCTATACTAATTTCAGGATTAGTTTTTGGACGTGTTTAGTTGCTTGCCATGCCCTGCAAGCTACTTGCTGGCTGCTGAATTACTTTAACAAAAGTATATTTTGTGCACAACTTGCTATACAGAATTCAAGCTCCATCAGTTTCTTATAGGTACGAGTCGCACGACTATGAGCTTAGTTTGGACAAGTTAGGTACCAGGGAATCTGCTGCACCACAGTAGAAGCATCAAAGGGCTTTCTGTTATTAGTTGAGTATACATGTGTTTTTTATTGGTTGTGTGTATTAGCGTCTAGTAATGCCCACTATCGGTATTGGTAGTTTTCCAAGAAATGCCACTGTTAGATGATAGTACTTGCCCTTTTTGGTAGGAAAAATAATTTGTGTATGTGGATACAATAATGTCGACAAAGTCCATTTTAAAAAATTGACAAGGTGATTAAAAATTGTCAAGGTGATTTAACATGTTTACCTTCACAATGTTCTGATGAGTGACAAGTAGCCCTATGTATTTCAGTCCAGTGTTTCAATATGTTGCTAATACTTCCTTATCCTACTACAGGCATCACAGAAAGTGCATTGTGTCGGATTTAATCTGAGATTCTGAGAAAAGCCACCGAATATTTAACTTTTCAGATCCAGAGGAGCTTGAGAAGAAGCTATGTCTTTTGCTGGGCGGGTAGACCCGTCAACAACATACGCAGATAATATTTACGTACATAAATTTGGTGCACCAAACTCAAACTTTGCTGCAAGAAGATTTGGCTCTGATACGCAGTTGTTCAGTTATGGCCCTGAACCATTCAGTTCCGAGGACTATGGACATATGGGTTTCACTGAAGCACCCTCTGCTACATTTCAGAACTCCTTCTACAATCAGCAAGCCTCACTAACACCGTACCATGTAACGGCTGATGGCCTATCTCCAGCTGTTGCAGATAATCAGTCCAACTCCTGCTCTGATGCAGCAAAAGACTCACCGGTGTTCTCTAATGTATCTCAGCAGAACTCTCAGTCAAGGATTAAGTGTCGCTCGACAAGTCGCGACAAGTCGCACGACTTGTCTACTTGTCGGTACCCCAGCGACAAGTTCAAAACCTCGACAAGTTGCGACAAGTTGCGACAAGTCACGACTTGTCGCGCGACTTGTCTACTTGTCGGTACCCGAGCGACAAGTTGCGACAGGTCGACTCGTAATCCTTGCTCTCAGTCTATATCAGAAAATCATAGCTCTGAACTTGAAGTAGAGTTTGATGATGATATCCGACTGAAGCTTCAGGAGCTGGAGCATGCTTTACTTGATGATGGAGATGACATCTTGTTCGAAATTTCCCAGAAGGGTTCCATTAATGATGAATGGGCCGATCCCATGAAGGATGTCTTGCTTCCAAACTCTCCAAAAGAATCAGAATCAAGCATTAGTTGCGCAGGTAGCAACAACGGAGAAGCACGAACCCCAAAGCAGTTGCTCTTTGACTGTGCTGCCGCATTATCTGAATATAACGTAGATGAAGCACAGACAATCATAACAGACCTCCGGCGGATGGTCTCAATTCAAGGAGACCCTTCTCACAGGATTGCAGCTTATCTAGTGGAGGGCCTTGCTGCAAGAATAGTAGCTTCAGGAAAAGGCATCTACAAGGCATTGACATGCAAGGATCCTCCAACTCTATATCAGCTGTCAGCAATGCAAATCCTTTTTGAAATCTGTCCATGCTATCGATTTGGTTTCATGGCTGCTAATTATGCTATACTAGAAGCCTGCAAAGGTGAAGAAAGGCTGCATATTGTAGACTTCGACATCAATCAAGGCAGCCAGTACATTACACTGATGCAGTTTATGAAAAATGATGCAAACAAACCGCGACATTTGAGAATAACTGGTGTGGATGATCACGAGACTGTGCAGAGGACAATTGGAGGTCTGAAGGTCATTGGGCAACGCCTGGAGAAGCTTGCGGAGGACTGTGGGATATCTTTTGAGTTCAGGGCAGTGGGTGCTAACATCGGGGATGTTACACCTGCAATGCTAGATTGTCGTCCTGGGGAAGCACTAGTTGTGAATTTTGCGTTCCAGCTGCACCACCTTCCTGATGAAAGTGTTTCGATCATGAACGAACGAGACCAGCTCCTCCGTATGGTGAAGGGCCTTGAGCCAAAGCTTGTGACCCTAGTTGAGCAGGATGCCAATACTAATACTGCTCCCTTTCAGACAAGGTTAGTGATCTCATTGTCCCAATCCATTGTGACGGTAAATTATACTCCAAATCGTTTGTTGAGATATTTTCTCCAAATCGTTTCTTTCTTGATAGTTGTTCCTTTGTAGACTATGTGTGTTGACTTTCATGTTTCTATTTCCACTGTTGAGCTCCTAAAAATGGTCTTAACATCTAACTTTCACAGGTTCCGTGAGGTTTATGACTACTACTCTGCTCTTTTCGATTCATTGGATGCAACACTTCCAAGGGAAAGTCCGGATAGAATGAATGTGGAGAGGCAATGCCTTGCACGAGAAATTGTTAACATCTTGGCTTGCGAAGGCCCTGATCGTGTGGAGAGGTAATTCCCAGTGCTGCTCTCTATACAAATTCTTCTCATTCTTCATTGACACTATGCACCCTGCAAACTCCATGTACCTGACAGAGAAGTTGTTTATGCTCCAGATACGAAGTTGCGGGGAAATGGAGGGCGAGAATGACGATGGCTGGCTTTGCGCCGCGCCCATTTAGCAGCAATGTCATCGGAGGAATAAGATCTCTACTGAGCTCATACTGCAACAGGTACAAGTTTGAGGAGGACCATGGGGGTCTTCACTTCGGCTGGGGAGAAAAACGCTCATCGTCTCCTCCGCGTGGCAATAGAGCTCGCTGACTTGTGTTGCATTAGCATTGCTGTATTTTAGGAGCTTCTGGTGCAGAGATTGTAAAAAGGAAGTGAACTGCCGAGTTCTGACTGATCTTATCTAATTTTAGGAGTCTGCTTGTCAGAATAATTGAGTTTGGCTGGTCGCCCGGGTGAACCATGTTGCATTGTATGTAGCAACTGTTCACGCGATTTGTGTTGTATCCTGGGATAGAATCGTGACATGTCGACTCTGCTCCATGTATAAAATTATCTATATTGCTAGAATATATTATGTTGTCTATTGGGGAATTGGAACATCAAAATGGTCCAAAATTACTTTGCAAAATGTTCTGTCCATGTTTTCCTGATATGCAAATAATGGAGCTCACAGCATTTGGCCACAGATTTCTACCAAAAATAGTACAACAAAGTCACTTCCATTTATTTTACATAGTGGAAATTACACCAGTTTTCTGTACAACATTTTGAGAATCATACATAGAGTACATGTATGCTCACAATATATTACTCCTATAATTAATATTACAATGAGGTAATTTTGCTGACAACACCCCTATAATCATAAGAATATGAAAATTATGCAACCACAATATGTTGTATGTGCTATAAAATATATCTAATCTTGAAGGTAAAGTAATGTATAGAGCTAATCTTATCTTCAAGGTAGGCTGTGCCGTGAATTCAACGAGCTATAATCAGAGCTGGATCGCATTTTGACCCGTTTAGAGGATTCCAAAAGTCTAACAAGTGATGGGGAGGACGAGGAACAGGGAGATTCCTCGATCTGTACAGCCTCTTCACACTTGCATTCAAAGATTTCGATGATCCAATGACAAACAAATGGTCTCTTTGACAATCTGTTGTTTGTGCATTTCTGACCGTGCAAGGGGTTGAACTTTCAGCAGCAATTACAGATTCCGGCTCTATTATAGTTTCAGACTTTTCAGGTTGATCAGGCACTAGTAATGTATCGTGTTGAACAGGAGGCAATGGTTGAACTGCAAATGCTTCTGGTAAGGCCGGGGATGCTTCGCACATACCGGACAGGACTTCATGTCCAGCTTCTACACAATCCTGTTGGGACGCTGGTGCTTGTGTTGTGATAAAATCCATCTCAGAATATGTTTCGACATCTTGGCTGCTATCTTGAAGCAAATCTTCCGGTACACAGAATCCTGTTTCTTCAGCAGCAATATACTGGTGACACAGCTCTTCTTTAGTTATGTCAATCTCTTGAGAACCAAACCTTGCTCTTCCAAACAATGTAATATCTGGTTCTTGAACTGGAGGTGATGGCACAAATTGCAGTTCAAGTGTGCTGACATCGAAATCTGTGCATTCTTCACTGGAAGAGGTTTGATAATTGTTGTCAACAAAAGTTGAGGGATCTTCATCTGTGTGCGTGCAAGACTCAAGCACCGACGATGGCGAGGATACAGACTTTCGGAGAGGATCTCTGAATATCTTCCACAATGGATCATCAGCTGTCAAGTGGGTCTTAAAACAACGTTTCTTTACATAGCTCAGCTCCATGGCAAAGCATGGCGGAGTTGTTGATATGACCCATTGAGGCTGGAGAAGTTGCAGGGCCTGCTCTAACTCGTCACGCGAGGAGTGAATGGAGAAACAAATATGCCAGATCCCAAAATCATCCTGCTCAGCTTCTGTTAGGCTGGGTTTCTGGTTTCGACCATAAGCATACCACTGTGTTGACGGACGGATAAATAAAGGCTCTGGCTGATGACTAGCCCTTGCTCCTTCAAGCTTCTTACTTGCACTATCATATAATTGATGGAATCCAACTATCTGCGTTGTTACAAAGAAGTTACAGATGACACTGTAGAAAGAAAGAGCTCTTCTGATACACATCACAGTAACTTTTTTTTTTTGCGAAAGATCAGAGTAATTGGTTGAATCCAACAATCTGAGGAGTTAACAAAGTTGCAGACAACAGAGTAAAACAAAATAAGAAACTATTCTCTGTGAAGTAGACATAAGAACTGTGATATGACATACGGATTATAGCACACAAAATCATTTAATGCTGAAAATGAGTGCTCACTGTTTTTAACAACAGATTGATCAAGAATTTGGTACTGGCAAGCGTTCAAACAGTCGAGGCAGTTCCTAATTTACTTCAAAATGACAAAGAAGCAAAGTGGAGGTTCTATGTGTACTGTGAAATCTGTTGTGACTTCTGATTACACTATCAAATCATTTCCTTTATGGAGAGAATGAGCATAATTCAAGCCTGCGGTATATGGAATTAAAGCGTGGTGAAAGCCATGGAGTTACACACCTGAAAGCGACAAGATGGATCATCAGTGATGATCTCAGGCCTTGTGAGTGACAGTGCTTTATAACAATCCGAGTTCCTTCTCATGTCAACATAAATCTTCGATCCAAATGCCCTCGACACCTCAACTAGGATCTCCTCGTGACCAAGAAGATCACAAGCAAGATAAACAAAAGGCGCATCCGGATGTTTCCAGATGCAAGCTATAACCTGCAATCACTGAATCATTTCTCATTGGTGACTTCCCTGTTGTCATAACTCGGGTAGTACAGGCTACAAGTACCAAGCACATTAAAAATCTTGGCGCATAGGAAAATCTGCTGAATTGCCAACTCTTTGCTCGGTAGCTTGAGGAAACATTTGGAGAATGTGCAGTCCAGGAACACAAAGTCTAAACGGCAAATGTTCTCCTTCCCTCTCTTCGCTATGTACTTCAGTGGTAAATTCTGTACACAATCCGAGGTAAGCCGGCAATCCCCGGTGTGCAGTATGCTACCGAATTCACCCTCAAACAAGAACATAACCGCCCCTGGAATTGAAGGGAACGACAACCATTAGTACTTCTCAGGACAAACCATTCCTAATTTCCAGCACCAATTCTATGGTATCATCCTGAATAAAACTCAGAGTAATATAGCAGCATCAAATCAGGGGAGCAACCATATTGAACTGCACCGGATTGCTGGTTTTGGTTTATTTCTACTGTGAGGTTGAGGCTAAGAAAATACACTAGCTTAAGCTGTAAGATCATAGTCAGAACTCAGAACAGAAGAGGCGAAAACGAAATTTACCAGGGCAATGGTTGGCGTCGTACGCGGTGACGGAGAAGGCGCCGGCCGGGTCATCCACCACCACCGTCCTCCCAACCTCCACCTCCACGAACTCCCCCTGATCCAGCTGCATCGCCAACGCACCACACCGCGCGAGAGATCTCGATCAGCACACAATTTCACCGGACCCAGAAAAAATGAACAGAGACTCTTCAGGAGAGGGGAATTATTACAGTTAGGTACGTACCTGGGGAAAGTGGCGCAGGGCGAGGGACATGGTGAGGCGGGTGGCGTAGACGACGCCTCCATCGTCGGGCGCGGCCCCGGCGCCGACGAGGTGGTCGCGGTGCGCGTGGGTGAGGAAGCGGTGGCGCCGGCGGCGAGAGGAGGGGCCCCACGTGTCCACGGCGAAGGGGAGACCCCTCGGCATCTCTATCGGCATCCTCCCCGGAACTTTATTAAATTACGAATGGGCTCTCCGCTTCCTCGGAAGCGCGCGTAATGTTGGAGTTGGTTGCGTCGGTTTATTTTTTTTTATTTTTTTTATTTTTTTTTGGAACCGTGGGGCAAAAGCTTTGCCCCTTATATTAATTAAGAGAGAGCAATACAAGAAATTAAGAGTTTAAGTTTAAGTTACAAGACAACTACTCTCGCGGCATCAAAATGCCCAAATGTTTGGCACCCGCAATGACCCACAACCGGGCCTCCCGCTTAATTTTTTCGAGCATGACTAGGGGAGGAGCAAACTTGTTTTGAAAAACTCTTGCGTTGCGCTCATTCCAAATTTCCCAAGTGGTGAGCAAAGTGAGGGAGGCGACGGCTTTACGATTCGGGGTCGCTCCATTTGTCATCAACAACCACCATTCCTCCATTGTGAGGTCATTCCAAGTGTAGGGTTGAATTGCTTGCATCCCGATCCAATTCTTGAGAAGCTCCCACAAACGTCGCGTGAGGCGACATTCCACAAAGAGGTGGGCAACCGTTTCCATTGTTTGCTTGCAAAGGGGGCATAACCCACAATTTGGCCACCCTCTTTTGGCCAAACGATCCGACGTCCAAACTCGGTTTTGTGTAGCGAGCCATGCAAAGAATTTAGTTTTTGGAGGAGCCCAAGGCTTCCAAATTGTCTTGTCCATGTGAGAGTAAACGGTCCCCATAAATTGCATTTTGTACGCCGAGGATGCCGTGTATTGCCCATCAACCGTTAGCTTCCAAGAGATATCATCTTCTATGTTGGCGTTGAGGTTCACATTTCTTAGAAGGACCCAAATCTCCGCAAATTGGGCAAAATGCGCCGTGGTAAAATTCTCATGAAACCGCACCTTTCTAATCCAAGCATTTCCATCCACGGCCTTCCCAACCGTCCACTTCTTCATGCTAGAGCACTCAAAAATGAGAGGAGCAATATCTTTGGGCTTGCGTCCTTGAAGCCAAGGTGCGTACCAAAAAGGAGTCTTTTGCCCATTGCCGAGTGTGATGGTAGTTGCGGTGTAGAAGAGGTCCAAATCCGCTTGGGAGCATGGGTTGCCGGAGCCTACCCAAATCTTAGCGGGGTCTTTCCACTCCAACCAAGGCCACCTTAACCGTAACGCCGTAGCAAACTTTTCAAGGTGAAGAATGCCAAGGCCCCCATGCTCCTTGGGCCGGCACACAAGCTCCCAATTCACCTTGCATTTGGCTCCCGTGGTTGTATCCTTCGCCGACCAAAGAAAAGCCCGTTGAATTTTGTTCAAGAAAAGCATCGTGCCCGGAGGTATGATGAGGGGCATCAAATAGTATATGGCTTGAATGGCAAGTTTATCACCACGGCCGGTCGGGCAACTGTTGCGTCGGTTTATATGCCTGGGGAAAGTGGCGCCTTCCGCTGGAAGGAAGAGCTAACGGGTTCGTGGATGGCGCTCGGGTTCAGAACCCGGTTTTTTGCCGCCTTTGGTGATTTGGAAATTAGTTGGTCGACGTGGCACTGACGAATGTGGGACCACATGTCAGTGCCCCCCTTGTCCTCACTAGTCACTGGGGCTTGGGCCTCCATTTCCGTGATCAAAATATGTATTGGGCCTAACAACTACTCATGACATTAGGCTGTAAGATCCATAAAATTCGGCCCAGTGCAATGTCTACCATTTTAATACTTCCTCCGTTCCATCCCATTTTTTTCTGGAATCTACCCCACATTTGTTTTCCTTGCGTCCTATAGCCAGGTACAAATCTGGTAAGTTGTGCTTTTGGTGTTAACTACTATTTTTTCACTCCTGATCAGTGCATTTGTGTTTGGCAAAAAAGCTTTAAGAAAATAAAGCGAGATTTTATATTTATTTTTCGAAATGGAGGTTGAAACCCATGGCCTCTGCATCGAATCGATGCATCGAAGCGAGATTTGATATATGTAGGGATTGCTGCAATTTTATAAGTAATTTTGAAAACTCAGAATCTTGCACGCTAATTACAGAGTAAATGACCCGTAGAGCCTTGCTCTTGGTTTTTCAGATTTGGGACGCAAAGGACAACCTCATCTTCTGCGCTAAGCTGCTGGAACGAGTGGCGACGAAGATCTTCAATGCAAGATGGGACTTGGGAGCTGGGCGTCATGGATTTGGCGGCTGAATCAATAAAAAAAGCAAGGAGTGGGAAAACAAAAAAGATAAGGAAGAAATGACGATACTACAGGAGAAAAAGATGTCGTGGCTGAATCTATAGTTCTAGAATGTAGTGATGTGTCATCTCTGCATTTTCTTGCTCTCCTTTCCATTCCAGGATAACTTGTAAAGAAGCTTCAACCTTTTTGTTGGAATTTAGGAGTGAGCATATGTGTTTGTACGAATCATGTAGCTTGTGGTTTCGTTAACGAAATCGGGCAACCCTTTCTTCTAAGAAAATCCCTTTTTTTGGGTTAATCGTGGCTGCTAGGCTCACAAAAGCAGTCAACTGAATATGGGATAGATGAAAGAACAATTAGCTAGGGGTGGGCAAAAACGGTTTGGAGGAAGTCGGTTTCCTTCAAACCATTTTTGGTCACCCCTAAGATTAACATTCAAACACCAGAGCTGGAGAAGAAAATTAATCAAGGACTTCACACTTGCAAAGACAACTCGAGAGTGCTGTTCATGCACCGTTATCCCTCCCATGACACCCGTCATATAGTACATCTTAGGTTGGGCTCTTGGAGAGAGATCCGGATCAGTTTGTGGCAAATGTACCAAGGCAACAAGAAACAAATCAACAAAAGCAAGACAAACAATGTCCTTAACAAAAACTGAACAGCTACTTAATTAATTGAGCAGCGCCCTTATGCTGCTACCCTCCCATGCATGCGCCCATTGCTTCTGCGGCGCGCGGCTACACCTGGGCCGCGACGGCCGACTCGTCGACGGCGGCGGTGTCGGGGACCTTAACCTTGGCCTCGCCCATCTCCACCGTGGCGGCCGTCTTCTTGGCATCCTCCACCTCGTCGACGGCGGTGGCGGGGTCACCCTTGCCAGCCGGCGCGGCGGCGGGGCCCTTGTTCTTCCGGTAGATGAAGTACAGGATCAGCTGCACCAAACCCAGGAAGCTCCCGCAGCCGTTCGGGATCTGCAGTAAAAAAACAAGTGTACATGTCAGGTTCTCTTTGACTCCTTCTACTAGCGGCATCGGCATGTCGCGGTGGGTGCATGTGGCCGGCCGGTGGGCACGCCTCCAAGGCGCATTCAATGGCTACAGCTATGCAGCGGCCGTGCAGTGGCTTACATGTACCCATCGGCCAGCACGACGATATCTGGATGGATCAGAACTCAACAGCATGCCGATAGGATCAGATACTTACGTAGATGAATGGGTCCATGCCGAGCAGGCCGTAGATGAACCAGGAGGTGCCGCAGAGGAACACGGCCAAGGACAGCAGGAACGGCATGAACTCCACGCTCTTGGTCTTGATCACCAACTTCTGCACGCACGAAAACATGGCTCATCTCAGTCAGTGGATCATCGATGGCACCAAATGAAAACAAGACTATCTGAATCAGGATTGCTCGACGTCCGTACCATGATGGAGAGCGGCGAGGCGTACATGCAGATGGAGAAGATGGTGGCGGCGAGGCCACAGAAGACCTTGCGGCCGTTGCCGTGGAGCGCCAGCAGGGAGACGAGCACCACCGTGGTGAAGATGGTGACGACCACGCCCAGGAGGCCCAGCATCCGGAGCCTCGACTTGCGCTCCGCGTAGATGAGGAAGATCACCACGTAGATGGCCTCGATCGCCGACCCCGTCCCGTTGATCGTCGTCACCAGGATGTTGTTCGGGAAACGAACGGCAGACCGTACCTGCATTATTTCACCCAACAATTAGTAATCTAAATTGTGAGTGGTATTTTCATTTTCCTCGGATGTACTATTTTAATTCTGAAATGCCTTAATTGGATGTTCTTCGTGCAAGGGCGGCTACTAAATTAAGGTGGCGATTTTCTAAAGTGTGTGCTTTGCTTAGTCTTGACTCTTGACTTGATGCTATTTCTTACCTGTCTGCCAAACACACCTTATTTTTTATCATAACCGAAAATAGTTATACTGGTAGTACTATTTTTTATGGAGGTGGAAAGTAGAAACACTTGAACGCGAAGACATGTCATTGCCCTGCTGGCAGTGCCGACAGGCCAGGGTGGCCGTGGCACAGTTTTTTTTTGCCGGGTTCGGCAGTCCCTGTCAAGGTGCTGGCAAGTGGGTCCAGTACTAGCTTTCCATCTAAGGGTCAAAAATACTCGACAGAGGCTACTACGCTACTGACGCCTGGTTCCATCAGCTGCAGTACTCCACGTCAAACTACCTACACGACAAGTTGATTTTCACTATTCACTCTCGCATAGTCACATGTCTGAATATCACTACAGTCTACACGCTAGTCTACACTGGGCACTGGCACCAGGATTTGTTCGCAAACATGTTTGACTTAAGAATCTCAGCAAAGAAAATCTTAGTGCCCTCTGATACCTTGCAAGTTGCAAGACCAAGCATGAATGAAGTATGAAGTTTTACTGTAAATTAAGCTGCTCTTTGAGCAACACTGCGTGCGGAAACATGTGAAACGAGATGCAACATGATGCGGTAAATAAGAAGAGGCACGAATGGCATGCAACAAGAACCAGTCATGCGGACGCTGTGTTGCTGCTAAGACTGGGAAGCTTTTGAGAGTTGGGAGTGGGTTGTTACCATGCGGATAGGAGGCAGTTGAGCAGCGTCATGTTGTATGGCACGCCGGAGAAGTCCTCCGTCGATTTCCTCTTGATGATCCTCCAGAAGGTGACCCTGCAACACAACAGACGCGGATTTCTCACCCGTCAGAAGAATTGAGCACGCAGAGACGGCAGGAAAATGCAGTGGCGTTCACAGATGGAGTTGCTAAGCTTTCAGAAGAAACAAATAATGGAGTGTGGCATGAGTTAGCTAGTCTCTATAAGACTAGAAGGCATATATATGTATGCCCTCAGATCCCAACTTTCTGAACTATGCATCAACGAATCTGCAGGTTTTGTACTGGGAGAGGCTCATGATTTCTCAGAACTGCTCCTCGAGATGGAAATACGGCATCATTTACAGGTTTTTAGCTCTGCTTAATTTATCTTTGTACTCGCAGCAACTCAGAAACAAAGCCAGATACATCAAGGAGGCGACGCAGCGCAGAACCACTTACACCGGGGACAGGAAGAGGAACAGAGCGATGACATTGCCTGACCAAAAAACAGCAATATTTCAATCCATGAAAAGAAGAAGAAGAAGAAACAAAAGCCAAAGAGACAGAGATCAGTCCGAGAAGAACATCAGCCAGCCATGGAGCTCACCAGAGACCCCGAAGAAGAACCTCGCGATGTGCTCCATCTCGACCGATGTATCCAAGCTATCACCTAATTCTAAGAAGAAAGAGGATTATCTTCCTCGGGCGGGAGGGAGAGGAAGAAGAGGACGGGAGCGGTGCGCCGAGTAGCGCTCAGCTAGCTCCCAGCGGTTCAGCTTTCAGTACTGCTTCGCTACGCAACACGGGGCTGGCGTACCAATGCGGTGTCTTTCTGTGCGTATATGTCATGTGTATGTCTGGACTCTGGACCGAAGGGGATGGGGAGAAATATATAGGGAACAGAGAGAGATGATCTCGGATTATTGGGGGCTCTAGCAGGGAGCTTATTCATGGCGTTCTTATCCTGAATTCCTGACGTACTACCCCTGTCTGGCGAAAGAATGTTCGTTCGGTGTTAAATACGTTCCGAAAGAATGCACGTCGAGTAATCCTTGAAGAAGAGAAATGCACACTCGCGCCAACACTCGTCGCGGGGTCTAGCATGTGATTGTCAAGACAAGGATTTTCATCCGAGTCAAACCAACCAAGACCAAAACATGGGCACATATATATGAATCATTGACTGGCCTAACGGTAACGGGCAAGGCTACATCTCAAATTTTCACCCTGACATGAACTGTTCTAGCCACCTATCTTATAGCATCTCCAACCGGACGGTCTCGCGGTCACGTACTATCTCTGCTATGATCTCGGCATGACGCTCCCGGTGAGTTTCTTGCACTAGGTCACCTTTTGGTGAGGCATGACGGCAGAGCGGGCGGCACAAGATGATGGCGGAGTGAAGAGGGCAAAATGATGGCGGCGCAGATGACTACGGGGCCAGGAGGGGAAGGAGGTGGGGAGGCACCGACCAGTTTTAATAGATAGGGTGGGGCTCCTCCGCAGAGTGCCACCTAGTGCGCCATTTTCCGTCGATCCACCATGTCAGTCCGATGTGTCAAACGCGTATGGGCGGCACAAATCTGCCCACATTTTTATGGCCTGGATATGAGAGTTGTCGGACAGACCAACCATTTTCGCTATACGGGATGATACGGTTGGGTTGATCTTTTTTTGTAGAGACAACCAACTATCAACACGAATGTAGCCTCCGCCACCAAGCTGCGAGGTACCCATGCATAGGAAGCACGCCAACTCAACCTTCAAGGTTGATTCCGATTCGAACCTGCCTCAAGCAGCCAACTGGTATGTGACAACTCACCGCAAACGTATCCCCATGACTATGGTAGTCGAGCTCCAACCTACTACAGAAATCGGTCGACACAAATTCAGTGGTGAACATTGTGACTACCTCCACTCCTCTGGCGAAGGGTGACTGTTGCCCATCGGGATATTGCTAGGCCGTCCATACCAGCCACAAGGAAGCGCTCATGTAAACTCTCATTGTTATCGTCCACCACGCGGGTTTTGTCTGACGAACCCCGAGAACGATGAGGAAGAGGAGTAAGTGAAGAAAAGACGTCTATGGCCTAAGGGTCTTTTCGAGAGTATGTGCTTGTAAACTTGTTTATAGATGAAAGAAAGAGAGCCAAAGAATGGCTATAGTCTTACAGAGACGGCCTACGGTCTGATGAAAGCTGAAAAAACTCAACCCTAAACATATACTTACAACAAGAAACACTCATACAAAAACGGGGTAAAGCCGTTAAACTTGATTAGAGTCGGGGAAAAGTTTTCCCAATTATCAATTCAGGCTCCGTTTGCATGATAGTATACCTATAGGGAAAAGAAATACTATGATACCGTGTGGAATATAGTATACCTGTAGGGATTTTTTTGGAATTTTTTCTATGTTGCTCATTTGATATGTAAAATTGGATCCTATAAAAAATTCTTAAGAAATCATTTATACTTGTAGTACATTTTATAAAAAAATCTAGCATCCACTCCTCGTTTATAACTCCTTTGTTCTCTAGCTCAATTCCCGTGGTTTACTAATCTTATAGGATTGCAGTCGACATGCCACTCTAACCATTTTTTTTTTCTCTTTGTGTGTTACAAAATTCCCATGAATCAAAGAGAGAGCTGAGGAACTTAAAATATAGCGATATCTCGATGAAATTAACTCTTGCTCGATCTTCCCTTTTATCTTTCCCGTTGGGCACGCAACTGGTAGTTGCCAGTCTCGGAACGGCAACAAAAACATGCGTGAGACTGTGAAGCACCGTACCAACGGCAAAATCGTTCTGACGGGAACAGCAAAACTCGCGTGAACGAGAGCGCGCCGTCCTCGTGGATTCTCGTGTGGCCCCGCGCGATAAAGCTAGCGACTGCAGCTTGCACAGTTCGAGTCAAGTGCGTACTCTGTCAGTGGATTCTCGCGAGCCAAATAATTCAGTAGAGACTGAGAGTAAACCACACTCATCGTCTACCAGGGATGATTTGCCCCGAGTGATGAGGCACTTCATTTCGGGGAAGAAACAGCAGCATGCACGACTGCGTACTACTCCTGTTCCGGTTCGGACACGCGAGAAACAAAGCGCATATATATGTGTGGATCTAAATGTACACACTTTCAAATCTTCAAAATACACAACATTTATTATTATTTTAACCTAGAGTATATAGTATTCAAATCGAGATTTACACGTTTATGGTATACAGACAGCATTGGCAATATGCAGCAGCACAGAGTGACTTAACGTCCATATGCAAAGGGGTAGGACCAGGGACGCTCGAACGGGGGTATACATGAGCTGCTCGATACAGCAGAAACGCATGGGTTATGGTCAGGGGGTACGGTGTGCCGAATTGGCCGGTCCAATGATTCGGCGTCTTATCTATCTATCCTTCACATGCCATGCCTAGCTTGAAGGATCCACATAACCTGCCTTCAATTTGGCGTTTTATATGCCCATAATCCTCTGAAAAAATTGTGTTGTAAGTTGAGAATAGATTTTTTTTTTCGATAAAGGGAATTTTATTACTTAAAGAGTTTTAAGTATTACATCGGCCTCTGCATAAGTAGGTTGCGCACAGCCCGAGTTAAGCACAGATGCCTTCCGAAATTTTGTACTTGGTCACGATTGAGGAACCATATGAAGAGGACATATAATTACGTAATTTGCATCGCGATAGATTTTATTTCTTCATTCGGTCCAAGTGCACGTAATCCGTCGACTGTAATTTTCAGTTTCATTCTCCATCCATCGACCAGAAAATATAGAATGTAATTTATTTGACCTTGAATTTATTTTGTTTGGATTGCTCACCACATATGCCATGTGGTAATGTAATTAGTCGACCAACATAATAATAATAAAAAGTAAAACAATGCAAACATATTATTCGGTAACACAAATAATTTACTTTACTATTCTTGCGCGCAACTACGTACATGCATGTGTGGTGCGGTTGTGGAATTAATCGTGTAGGTGACTAGCTCGAGACTAGCTAGGCTAGGCCATGCAAATCAGCCAAAATTACAGTGAGTGGTCGTCGGAATTGGATCATCATCACTGATTGATTGGGTCAGCAAACTGCATACGTACGTACGTATATGAATGCGTGCCTTCAAGCCAGGTTCAAGCTGAAAAAATGGATAACGAGTCATGCATGTACGCGACTACGCGGCGGTCGCGGCAGGATAAGGAATGCCACGGTGGCAGATTGGCACGTACGCGCCTGTGGGAACTTGTGAAGCACCAGCCGGCCGGCTACATCGGCAGCGGCCGGTAGATAGGACCGTAGCATTACACAGCGTCGACGCTTCGCGTATGTCGTGTGTTCCTTATCCAACTCGATCGTAATAACCACCGAAAACGTAAGAGTCCTGGCCGGATGTGGTCAAACATAGTCATAGTATATACTCGCTCCGTATCAAAATATAAAACTTTCTAAACTTTGCATGTATACATGTATGTAGACATGTTTTAGTGCAAGATTTATGTTCTAGAAAATCTTATATTTTGATACGGAGAGAGTACGATCTCATCCGTCGCGGTCAAGGCTTACGACATGTGACGAACGCGTCGCCACTGAAAACGGGATGCAGTTTCTGAACACTGAACAGGACAGCGCAGCCATACTAGGTACTTCTACGTACACGTACGTCTATCTATACCTCGCCGTATTGATGGTGCTGTCAACAAAGTCTTGGCTCCATGTGCTCTCTCCATCCTGGTTTATTAGGCACAATCCCAAAACTAGGTTGTCCCGTAAACTTACTCCTCCAAGACACAATTACATTTAATATCCTATCAATAATTGGCTAGTTACCTCTCTCACCAATACATGCAAGTTTTTTTTTACCTCAATTAGCTAGCCTCTTGGTCAAAGAGATTTACAAATTATGCCCTACAAACTAAAACGGAGGAGTAGATGAGTACATGTGGCAATGTTATCCGGCAGAGTTCAGTACGTACGTTGACCGTATTTGCTATGGCTTTTTATAGGGTCATGGTATTCACCATGGATCTCCAAGATAACTCTAGCCATACGTTATTTCCTACTCTCTCCGTCCCTAAATAGGTAGGCTTATAAATTGAGTTTAAAAAGTCAAAATTTTCTAATTTGACCAAGTATATATAGTATATAAAAATATGAAGATTTACAACATCAAATCACTATCAACACATTCACCATAAGATATATTTTCATAATATATTTATTTCACATTGTAATTCTTGATTTATTAATATCTATATTTGGTCAAACATTGAAATTGTTGACTTTTCAAGTGAGTTTTCACCATAAGAAATGGTTGACTTAATAATATCTCTAATGTTGACTTTGTATCCTACGGAAGGCCCGGAATGAAAAAGAAGAACGACCTTTCCGGTGCCATCCATCAGCTGGACTCGTCCTCCTTAAATAAACCCAGAATCAAGATCAAGGCATAAAGCATGCGTATCATTCGTGTCTTGCGGCCTCGTTTATTAGTGACTAGATGACCCGTTGCGCCACTGGCGCAAATGCCGGAAGTGAGAACCCATTATTTGAATATTTTAATACCCGTTTAGAGAAAATGGGAAGAAAATAAAATTAGCAGAATACTCTAAAGATCCTGATTTAGACCAAGAGTTATTTGCAAATAATGGCTTAACGTTGTAGATAGTAATTTTATATCAATTGTAGGTGCACATAAGGAATAATACATCAGAATTGAAAAGAATATTCGAGTCATCAATGTTGGTCATATTGAGGATCAAGATAGTTGGAAACATAGGTCATAGATTAAAATTATGATGAGTCACTATAACATACATTAGTGTCTGCCAACAGTAGGTAGGCGGTTTGTTCTGTGTACATAGTAACCTGGATTCAACAAATGAGTTCTTCCACATAAACAAAATATGGCAGCAAGCTTCTTTAATGACTCTGATTTGTTCTGTCTCAGGGATAGTGGTAAATGATCTGGATTCAACAAATGAGTTCGTCCACATAAAGCTTCTTTAATGACTGATTTGTTCTTCCACATAATGATCTGGATTCAACAAAAAAAAAAGAATAGACTAAAGATTAAACAGACTGGAAATGAGAAAACACTTGTTGTTGCTCGCTCCTGCCATCGTCGGCAACCCCGTCTCAGCTGGAAAAATGATATAAACAAGGTGAACATTCAGAAAATTCTAGGACCGAACTAATCGCATTTACAACTGGCACTGAAGATACACACATCTTTTCCAACCGATAGTCGATGTATATATCATGTTTGTAAAAATGCCCTTTTGGGGTCCTTCTACTTGATCTTTCCTTGATTGTATTTCTGAATCATAGAATTAATAAACAGGAATGTTGTAACTACGTCAACTACAACAAATTCAAGACCTCGACAGATCTTGTTCTTTCCTTGATTCATATTCTTCCATCAGGTAAAGGCTGAAGCCAGATTATCATAAGAGTATTCAATGATCAAGAAATTCCCGCTGGAGAATCTTCCTGGAAATTGTCACATAGAAATAAAAATAATTAGACCTAGCTACAAAGATAGCAATCTGATTGACCACAAAAAACTTATGGTACCAGTTTTCAATGGCGAGCTACACAAAAATCCAAAATATGGATATCAAAAATAATAGGCCAGCAATTTCCAGTGCTAACATAAACCATATACAAAAAATATATAGCAAATTCACTCAAAGTAGAAAATAAATCTTACTTTCAGTAAGGCAAACTGCAGATAACAACTAACATGTCACATCGAGATTAATTTAACCATATAGAAATAAAGAGAGGGGAGAAGGGGAGTTGTTGATAGCCTATGATGAGTAAACCTGCGCTACCTCCACCCAGAGTTGATTCATTTTAGCAAAGGAAACGACATCCCGAGGGAAAAGAACAAAATCACAAAGTGCTTGCAAAAGGACTATTCCCTATTTCATTGTCGGCAATAAAAAGTTTTCATTTATTGTATATGGATCAAAAAACAATTCATCATCATGTGAAGAGATGACAGAAGTAAGCAAAGTGAAAAGGCTATGACCAGAAATTAAGGCAGGAACAATACCTAGCAAAAGGAGCAGCAAAGGGACCGCTGCTGATGCCGCAGAATATGCTCAGCAAGCTGTGGTCCGACAAGGAAAGCAACGAGGGAGAATAGCCACGTCAACCTCGAGATCGAAACCAAGTCCACACATTCATGGGACACCTGTCATTTGGTCTCGTGGCCCGACAATGTCTTCACTTCCCTCCCTCTTTTCTTTTGGGCCTGCAAAATGTAGTGGACTGATATCAACTGTGTGTCATAGTTTGTACAGCTAATAATGTTTGTCCTAAGTATACTATTATTTTCTAACCTTATTCGTCAGACACGTCAAACAAAAAAGTGAAAATAAGACTATGAATTATTTTCTTTCATGTATGTACACCGTTGTATGGACATCACATTGTTATGCCTATTTGAAAAGTCTCGACGTTTAGTATTTGTATATGAGAGACCCATATGTCAGAATTCTTGTTTTTCGAAATATCTCAAAATGCTAGGAGCACTGCAATTCAGAGGATTCGTTGGTGGTGATACAGGGTAAGTGCGCATGGAGGACATCTAAAAGAAGGTAAACAACTATACACAAAATTACCTCATCCCCAAATCTACACCTCTCATTCAGCATTGTATCAACCACGAAACAACAATCTAAACAGAGACACCAGGCAACTTCATGTATCTATTACTGGAGCCTGAGCCCGCTCACCTCCTCCTTCCACCCCGAGTTGTCGTCGTGCTGCTCTCTAACATGTCCGAGCCGGGCCCCCTCCGTGCACGCCCAGGCTTCAAAGGTCCCACCTTCATGTTTCTAAATCTACACCTCTCATTCAGCATTTGTATCAGCCACCAAACAACAATCTTAATAGTGACACCAAGCAACTTCATGTATCTATTACTGGAGCCCGAGCCTGCTCACCTCCTCCTCCTACTCCGAGTTGTCGTCATACTGCTCTCTGACATGGCCTAGCCGGGGCCCCTCCGTGCACGCCCAGGCTTCAAAGGTCCCACCTTCATGTATTTTTCTCCCCTGCCGCCATCATTAGCTATTGGTTCCTGACACATGAAAATAAATATCATAATGAGCAAATGGCAAGGAATTGGACACAGCAATAGACTAAATCATATGTTTCAGTCGCTTTCAGCAATTCAGCATAAGAATAACATGTAAGAATTAATTACGGAAGGCAAAGCAACTAAACACGATACCTATATACCTGATATGTAGGAACTGCCAAGAAATTCAGAAACATAATAAAACTCTAGGTGTCAGCATCAACTCGGTTGTTTCATACTCATCTAATCTCTGACCTACTGCATCATTGCACGACCAGCAGTTAAAAGGACTAAGAACTAAACACGATACCTATATATGAGGTAGCTGACATCCAGTAATTTAGTATCTACTGGACAGTTCTTATTCACAGCTTCTCAACATATATATGCATCAAATTTATAGTGTATTTTGAACCTTTCTTATTCCTCTGTTTTGACATGATGAGAATGGTTCACGTAATTGCATGATGAGATATTCCAGTGATTTGCATTTGCATCTCTAAATTGGAGTATGCTCTAAATTGTAGCTTACTCGCTGCCTCAAGCTCTTCTTTTTGGTGTTCAAGTCCTCCACCGTCACCCAAGCGTTTGCAGCTCACGGGGTAATTGCAATCGGGAGAATTAGGAGACAATAGCCTCCTCCAAAGATTCTGAAATAGCTTCGATCAACTCCAATTTAGAGCATACTCCACTTTCATCTTTCATCATCTTCCTTAAAAGTGATCTGACCTATTAGATATTACATGTTTAAATAGCAAGGTTTCAATCATATATTGGTGCAGGTTTAGTTTCTGGGAGTATTGTTGAATTTGGCAAATACTACCTATTGCCTATTGGATGGTGTACATCATCATAATAAAAAGACACCAAGGAGTACCGATAGGATACCGCACCTGATTCCAATGGGACACAAGCCGAATTGTGAATTCTTTAGACGCTTGCTCAAGTACTGTTTCAAGGACCTGAAAAATACACCACCATAAAGAAGTCAGTCCACTGCTTATTTTGGTCAAAGTTCAGCATTGTTTGGTGAGAGCATCAATTAAACCAGTACTAAAACGATCAACAATATGTAAGACTAAGCATACTTACCTACCATATCACCAAAATGCAACTCATTAGCTTCACTCCATTCCAGAAAGGAATGGCTGCACAACTCGAAGCACAAACTGCTGGAAAAAGTGAATGATGATTCCTGAGAATCTGAAGAATCGTGTCGTCAAAAGTCTCTCCCGCCAGGGAGCATCTGTTGCTGAGCAGGCCTGGTCTTTTCCCGCAGCTTCTTGCCGGCGTGTGCGTTGAATATGCGAACGGCGGAGCAGAGGACGACATGGTACCAAGATCTGGTCGCCGAGCACCTGGCTGGCCTTCAAGTGGACGACACAGAGCAGAGCTCGAGGCCATCCATAAGAGCCGTCACGGCAAGCCACCCTTTGGAATCCAGATAGTGTATGGCCTCCAATTGCTCAACCTACACCACCATCACACATGTGTGCACTTAAGATTGAACACCATTAATCAACCTTCTGATCATTTTACTTCTCTGCAATGTTCAAAAAAAGAAACAGATCAATATTTCGTAATCCTTAACCGTGCAAACAATACAAGTCCATTATCTTAGACTGCTCTTAACCTACCTACTGAAATTATCAAAAATTCATGCCACATCAACAATGCTCGATTAGAAATAGAATGAAGAAATCTAACGAAATGCCAAAATCACTTGCTTCACATAATCCATCCATAACAATTTCTGGAATGCATGTCCTCAAACAAAGATAATGAATGGAAAACTATCCAGGGTAACAAAAGAAACCTATCCATTACTATGTTTCCCCTTATCTTGTAGGTAAATCTAAGAACATCGGAATGCAAGAAATTTATCAACCCACATTCAGCTCAAACCTCACATATAAACCTCTCATATTAAGGCACCACACATTAACTGATTGAATTCTCATGGCAATTTTCTAATGGAGCCGATCATATCAGAAAACCTGAAAGCCAATAAGTAGTACTGATCCGGTCATGTGGAACTTAAAATTTTACTTGAACCCTAGACCATGCCCAATGGAGCTGCATGTAAAAGCTGAAGTATGCAGTCAAGTACACCACTACTCCCAAATATTATACTCCCTCCGTTCCAAATTAGATGTCATCCATTTGCCCAAAAGTGGATGTATCTATACCTGTTACAGGTATAGATACATCCACTTTTGGGCAAATGGATGACATCTAATTTGGAACGGAGGGAGTACATGTCAAGATGAACAAAATATCCAAAAACAAATCGAGTTATCTATTTTCTGCAAATAAAAGAATGTGTGTCAGATGGATGATTCGTTTACCTTAAAATTCAAATCCACATCAAGCTCCATCTGGTCGCCGGTCTAGATCGAGGAAGCGCCCAAGCTACCATCTGAGGTCCAGATCGAGGAAGCTCCATCTGGTCGCCGGTCCAGATCGAGGTTGCACACCAGGCGTGTCAGGGAGTTGGCGGCACCTTGGTCTGACCGGAGCAACTCGTCGCGAGCTCTCCCGGGCAGCAGGACAGAGCAGAAGGCAGACGGTGGAGCCTCGAAAGCAGAGAACAGAGATGAACTGTGATTGCAAAGCCAAATTATGGACTAAATACCAGATAATCAACTCTACGAAAAAAAGAAATATCTAATGGCTACTTCTCAAACCATGTGAAAAAATAGAGCAAGCACTGGCTTGCATTACTGCAGCCATATAAAGCTCAACCATTTCTAAGCTAAATCCCTCTGCTATATATATGAAAAATATAGACAATCTCTACATGATATCAAACTCTTACACCAAGCTTGGATGACAAAGTAGATATATTAGCACTTACAGAATAAAGGAAAAAAGACCATTAGTACAGACGACAGCCACATACTGATATTCATAGGGTAAATCTGGTATAACACACAAATCCAATTTAAGAACACGAGAGCCAGACCGGAAAATATGACCCAGAAGCAGTGATTGAAGAAGATCCGCACATGTCAAGCAATCTTCATCTGCTAGTTTGAAAACCTGCAGGGAGAGAGGCAGTGTTAAAAAAATTGTAACAGCTTGAGTTTGAAAGTAGCATCCAAAGATCTGAATCACTTAGAACTTTTATAACAATGTGCTGATGATTACCCCAAACCATTCATATCCATTTGATTGGCAAAGTTGGCATATACTAAAATAGAGCAAACTACTACAAGGTTTATGTCACATCATAGCCGTGCGAAGAGGATAAATATGGAGTCTCAACATTTTGGAAATAATAAATTATTCTTTTTGGAATTATAAAGGATAATGGAATTACCAACTCAACTGAGATGTTCACTTTGAGCAATCAATGCACAGAGCTTCTCCTTCACAATTGAACCATCTGCATATACATTTAAACAAAATTTATGAGAGAAGTACTTCAAAATATAAATAAAAGGTCACTGTTATAAGAGGAATTATGGACATACCTGCTTTGGCATCAATAGCAGCAAGCCTAGATATTGCATAGAGTGCATAGATTCCATTTAGCCGCTGCGTTGCCTTTGTGAAGGCATCTTTTGACAACTGAATAAAATGATCCAGCAAAGAAGTAAACCAGCACAACACCAAAATTTAACAATAATCAATATGGAGCAATATTAGTATCACCATTCCACCCGCATCTCAAGTTTCAATCACTCTCCTTTGGCACAAAAATGAGAACTCAACAGGAAGATTCCCTTTATAGACAGCTCAAAGTAAATATATTACCTTAGTCAGAGAATCAGTCTTATAAACATCGCCCATTACAGTAATAAACCAAGTGCTCAAGGATTTCAAGTGAGTGGGTAAATAATGTAAAATGGAAATAAATAGTAAACTGCTAGTCAAGCTTCTAGGAATGCATTCACCCTTATAAACATCTCTATCAAGTGTCACCGGAAGCACGTACAACTTATAAGTACACTGAGTATATACAATGATAGTATTACATGTTGATACGGTAATTAGTAAAGAGAAAAAAGAGTAAATATCATGTACATATTATGACACCTACTGGGTGTTCAAAGAACTGACAAACTTTGGATGCACCGTACATACATCTGCCTAAGGCCTTAGCCCTTAGGTCCTCCCTGAATTACTTGCGAGAGCCATACCTGAATATGTTATTTGTAGACAGTGCCAAAAATATTGTCACTGGTCGCTACTGCTGACCGCCAAAATAGCAAGAGTAGAAAGAAACAAGGGACTGATTAATGGCAAAGCAGAGATCAGAAACACAATTGTATTGCTCTTTAGAATCATAGAAAAAAATTACTTTGATGGTAGGCAATTGCATCCAGCCTCTGTCGTACATCAGTAGAACACAAGAAATCATTGAAACAAAAAGCGTGCCAAGAAGTTTATTTCCTGATTTACAATATTTTTCCTAAACGTGCCAAACGATGGAATAGAGAAGATGTTCTAAATGTCGCTAAAAGGGAGAAATAAAGCAAGCCTTTGAATAAATATATTCAGCCTACTCTTAACAAGAGGAAGACCACATGGAAGCGAGCAGAGAGCACATGACAATCTACTGGCGCCTTCATTTTGTATGTGCGGGCATCAATGGCAAAGGAAACCAAAAACATGAGTGGTGACTGAACCTATATAGCAACCTAGTAACACAGTGCCTCTTGGATCAGTTTTGTACAGGCGCCCAAAGCGCAACATAAAAGTTGAGCAACAGAAAGTAACCTGAAAAGGATATGAAAACTTCTAGGTTTGACAACCAATTTTAAACCAATAAGTATAACGCTTTTAGGTTCGACAACCAGTCATGAACAGCAAAAGAGCATATTCAGAAGCATCGCCGAGTATGTGTAGTAAAAACATGCTTGTGCATACCCAAAGAAATCATAAATTGTGGAATTCCAATATTGGCAACCAAATTGTGGAATTCCAATATTGGCAACCATGGGTAAACAAAATAGCACCATGCAGAGAGCATTAACTTCAAATCCAACAACCGAATGGGCTGAATGACCATGATAGCAACATGACTAAGCAAAAACACTATAAGAATGGGCAGCTTTAGCCATTTCAAATCCAATAAGGAAATGGGTAGTGCTCAGAATACTCCAGACTCCAAATAAACATACACAATTATTTTTCCTTCAGCGTATGATCTGCTCAAAGACTTGAGAAGTATTAGACAAACTCATGCAATATTTCTGCTCACTAAACATGTAAATCGGTGATATTATAACAAAAACTTATTTTTCTTCTCTACTTGGTATGAAGTTATAGCGAACTAATCACGTGTAAAGAGAGCATTTTCTAACTGCACTAATCTCTAATAACAATTCTATGTGAACCTAGTTTCTCTTTGAGATAACATGTACAGTTTATTGCCATGCCTTATTTATTCTCATGTCAATGGACAAGAAAAACACCTACTAAGGGATGCAAAAGACTGAAGCTACAACTGAACCAAAGCTATGACTATGAGCAATATAACCTAATGATTTCTGTAATAAAAGAAAGGTACAACTGAACGCAATCTAAGAGACACAAATGAGCAACAGTTAATTTGCTATATGTCATGTCCAAAGAACTAACCCATCATTCATGAATAGACGAAAAAAGCATTATCTGCTGCTAGTGGCTCAGCGCCGACCGTCGTCCCGTCCACCTGTTGCCGCCGTCATCCACAAGCGGCCACCACCTGCACTCGGCTCTCGAAGGACGAAGATGGCAACCTGTGGGAATGAAAAAGAAGCATCAGTTAATTATATCAACTGCTAATATATGTCTACTTACCAAGTGGCTCTCCTCATGTACCATTCGAAATTCAACTTCAGAGAAAAATATATGTCTACTTACCAAGTGGCTCTCCTCATGTACTACTTCCTGGAATCACTTCCTGCTTCTCATCAGCCTTGAACACACGTTACAGTGAACACACACGTTACAGTGAAACTATTGACTTCATAGCATCTAAGATTGGCAGTAACTTCGGAACGTAAAGAACAAAGTAAAGGGATTATTGACCCTCGAAATAGCCGAGCCCTTTTCCTAAATGCAGTCATTGCCTGGTCACCTCCTCTTGAAGGCGAGGTTGCCGGTGTCGACGCCCCAGTCTGTCCAGGAAAGCACAGCTCCACACGATTTTGTCTCCCAAAAAGTAATACTCTACTGAAAGTAATGTTCCAATAAGTCCATATCAGTATTTCAGTCATATATATCATGAAAATCACAGCAGCTGGAAATAAAATGTCTAAGCTTGAACTAAACATAAGGGCTCAGCTAAGGAACCAATCAATTCATTCATCATGCATCAAAAGTAACCCTGCAGTGTCCCAATATTAAATAAATTATTACTATCTGCTGCTGGGTCATGACAATCGTACCACATGGAGCTGATACTATGTATGTGATTACTCAACTCTTATTTCAAAAACAGCCCAACAACTATTTTAGACGCAAGATTGACCTTCACACTGAATTGTCATGTATGTGAGTACTCACCTCATACTCAATATAGCCTAAATTTCTTCAAGCCTTTCCTCTGCTGCTTCCCTTCAGGGGAAGTAAGAACAATAATCAACCAAGCTGAAAAATGAATTAAACTCTAAAACAGTAGTATCATAGCATCCAAGTGGGATCGGCGGCGGCGGCCTGCGAAAAGAAACGGACTGAGAGAGAGAGACATAACCTTGACACTGCCATTTTCTCACCAGCGAGCGGATCATGAAACTGATTATCATTACGCTTGACAAACCTACATTAGCAGAGCTGACAATTAGCTGGCGTGTAATTTATAGGCTAGTATCTCCCACCTGCACAAGGGAAAACAAAAATGTGTACATTAGAAAAGGATATAGGCAAGCACATATCAACCTAAGAAAGTTTAGGTGTACAACGGCTACAAAATCCATCCAAGCTATCACCAAATCCAATTAAACAGATGCAACTTACACTAACTAAATACAAACATAAGAGTGAACACATTATATCGTCCTAGCAAGCATCTCTAGATGCTACCAGCATACATATCATATCTCACTCCTAAAGAAGTTACAGGGACAACGTAACCATGTACATGCAATTTCCAAGCCATGCTTCATAAATATTATACCACATGGTATATGTCCATGTTAAAAAGGAAAATCAGATGGTACTGAATGAGCATATGATTCTTCTTCTGATTTATAATTTAATTTAACTTGCAAACAGCTAATCAACTACTCATATTGTTATGATTGATTGAAACTACCACCACATATTAACACAATATATAAAGAGGAGAGTAAATTACCTTGATTGAAAACTAATTGGCAGGCTGATGCAGTGCCATACATGCCACAGCTAAAGAACACCACTTGAATCCTAACAGTTTAATCAAGCTTCTGAACCAGCCCTTGATATATCCACATCTTCAGCTAGAGCATCTTCCTTATCTGAGGCAAATATCACAGATAAAAATGGTATGTCCATAGAACATCACAAACAACGTAATTTGAAACAATTCACTTTATTCTTTCATGTACCAAAAAAGACATTGGTTAAATCTTATACTACTAATGCACCTGCAGTCCTAAGAGATTATTTTTTCAGTGTAGTTCCCATTCAAACAAAGAACTCTAGATCCAACTCACTACATATCTTAATCTTAGAAAACTCCTAGGAATATGGTAAAACGCAGATTTTCTTATGAGCAGATACAAACGGGAAGGAAGACAATCTGTCCTGCTCATCACTCAAAGAAAAGTCCATTCAAGATTTTCATTTCATCATATAAAATTCTAACAATAAGAATTTCACCTCAAACAATATATTTCACGCCTATCCACCTTCTCCATACACAATCTGAACATAGCAGTAATATTAGTGGCAATGTCATGTACTCATGTCTTTCTAGTTTTCTAGAGAACACATAGGCGGCTCGCATTATCAGCCTGAGCCTATTTGTCTTGCAATTTGTAGGGGCCAGGGACAGTGGGCGCAAAGAACTGTAACCACGTCCGGGTCAATCTCAGTTTTTTTTCATTGCAAACCAGCAAAAGGAAATTGAAAGCTATATGAAAACGTAAGAAAAACTGAAAGCAAAATTTCAGTGGTGGGTTAACCTGCTGTACGCTGTCGAACATCACCATATCATTTAGAGGGACAAAGAGACGCATCTGTAGGTTGAGCAGCGCTATCCGGCTAGCTGGCTACCACGCATCAGGAAGGCGAACCGGTAATGGAGGCAGTAAATCTCGGACCGCTGCCCTTCGTCCTTCTGCCGCCTTGCACAACGAAAATGGACGCAGCGTGACGACGTGAGAGAAGGGAACAGAGGGTCATGTCGGCGACCTGCATACCTGCTGCAGAGCACCAAGAGGAGGGAGACGCTGCAGGCCGGCCTCGCTGCTCCCCACCGCCGGCCTCCCAGCCCTCCCCAGCTCCTCCACCCCAGCGAGAAGACCCGGCCTCCAATTCGCCTCAGATCGAAGCAGTCGAGGGAAAGGGCCATGGCCGCGGCGTCTGCTCCCCACCGCCGAGTCCCGGCCCTCCCAGCTCCTCCAGCCCAGCGAGACGAGATGTATGCTTGCGGTCGCCGCCGTCCTCCTGTGTGTCCTCTACCAACCACGGCGACGGAGAAGACGAAGAAAACCGGGCAGCAGCCTCCTCTTTGGCCGCGCCGACCGCAGCCGCCGCCGTGCTCCTGCTCCGGGTCCTCCAGCCACCCTCGCCGTCCTCCTCGCCGGCGTCCTTGCTCGCCGCCCTCGTCGCCCTTGCTCGCCTCCTTGGCCCAGCCGTGCTCGCATCTCATCTCCTTCATCGAGGACGACGAGGTAGGCCGGGAGCAGCGCGAGGAGGGACGGCGCGGTGGAGCCGACGGCAGCGACGGCCGGCGGCGGGAGCTGGAGAGAGGAGGAGGCCCGGGCGCGGCGGCGCTTCCTCCAGAGAGAGGTGAGAGGGGATTGGTTTGCGGGAGAGGGAGAGGATTGGTTAGGTTTTCGCTCGGCTTTGCCCTTCCACGCGGGGAAGAGACAAGTGACGCGCATTGGTCGCGGAAAAGAGAGGGCGACGCCGCAGACGTGCTGCAGCTGGGCCCGCCCCGCTTGATGACCCACATGTCATCGACCTTGCGTGTGTGAGAGCTGGTAAAAAAATGAAAAAAACGAAGATCCAACGGCCAGGGGTGATTGTACGGTGGGAACGGACGGCCAGGATAAGCTGCCTAAGCTACAGTACATGGGCTGAGGACACTCCATGGTTGTGGTTGTCATTTATAGGTTTAATACGCTTTGTCCTTAGTTGAATTTTATGTACGTCTACAAAAAACAAATATCGACATCTACAATACCAAACAAATACAATATAAAAATATCTTATGAAAACTCTAATGTTTTATATTCGGCGTCTTTAGATGCTGATATAATTTTTTGTCCAAACTTGTTGGGAGTTTGAAAATATTGACTTGGGACAAAATTACTGTGCATTCTTTTTAAAACAGTTTCCAATATAAATGTCATGAAAAAAGAACTACATGTATACAAATTTCTTCTCAGCTGACGACAATAATTGTGGATCAGAGGGAGTAGGTAGCACTACTACATGTACATATTGCTGTTTGTACTCTTGTCTGATGGAGCTTGGCGCGCTGCTTTCCGTCTCACCGGTGCTCCTCGTGCCGGTTCCTTTCCCGCCGTCTGTTGGCCGGTGAATATACACTTGTACGTACGTGTGACTGTGGACGGCGACGTGAGCGGGAAGCTGTTGGGTGCACGGTTGTGGTGTGTCGAGGACGAGTAGAGCGAAGGATCACCTGCTGTTTTTGTTATCTGCGGCTTATTTACCGCGCTTGCAAGTGACAGTGCTCAACTTGAGAATGAACCGTGCATGTCATTTGACTGAGAAAAAACGGAGGTAAAAGCTGCAGGTTTTCGTTGGAAGAGAATCGTAATGTTATTTATTTGTCTCTGCCCGTGACCATTGCAAATGCACTTGTGACGATGTTCAGCGTGAAGTTTGCCAGATGGCTGTTGAAGCATCTTGACGGAGGAGGAGGTCACCACCCTCTACCGCAATGTGACCTTAGTGGTCTCGATGCGCCTTGGATGGAGGAGGAGGTAAAATCCGCGGTGGACAACAAAACCACAAGTGACAAAGCGCCTGGTCCGGATAGTTTTACGGGGCCTTCTTCAAACCTTGTTGGGACATTATCAAACGAGACATCATGGCGGTCATTAACCAATTTGGCTCTTCGCACACCAACAACCTCCATTGGCTAAATTTCGCAAACATTCTCCTCATACCGAAAAAATATGGGGCCGAGATGGTGACCGACTTCCGCCCTACTAGTCTCATCCATGCTATTGCAAAGCTCATATCCAAGATTATGGCCTCACGCCTCGTCCCTCACATGAACAAGCTTGTTTCCAATGTCCAAAGGGCCTTAATAAAGACAATAATGCGTGTCTTCTTACTCGCCTGTGGGAAAAATGAGTACGTTCAAGCTGGAGAAAAATGGATAATGAGACATATGCGTGCGGCGGTTGTCAGGATAAGGAATGCCACGGTGGCAAATTGGCACGTACGCGCCTGTGGGAACTTGTGAAGCACCAGCCGGTCGGCTACATCGGCAGCGGCCGGTAGCTAGGACCGTAGCATAACACAGCGTCGACGCTTCGCGTATGTCGTGTGTTCCTTATCCAACTCGATCGTAATAACCACCGAAAACGTAAGAGTGCATGCATGCGCGTTGATCCGATCCGATCCGTCCATGGCAGTCAAGGTTTACGACATGTGACGAACGCGTCGCGACTGAAATCGGGCCGGCCGTATCGTACCAGCTCTATATAGCTGCCGAGCTGCGTCGTTCGTATGGATGGTACTGTCAACAAAGTCTTGGCTCTCTACGTATAGATGAGTAAGTACTACTCCCTCCGTTCCAAATTAGATGACTTCCCTTTCTCCACATGTGCATGTATGTAGACATGTTACAAGTATAGATACATGTGCATGTGGACAAATAGAAGTCATCTAATTTGGAACAGAGGGAGTACATGTAGATGTAGTATAGGGCAGCGAGACAGCCTGGACTACCTACGTACAAGGTACCTAGTTTAGGCATTGGTCGATCATGTGGCAATGTTATCCGGCAGAGCACGTACGTCGACGGTCAACTTGACCCCGTGTGGATGATATTTTTTTTTTTTTGCGGGCGGCTGTTTTTGTTATCTGCGGGTTTTTTTTTCGAAACACGGTACAACACAGACGCTCACATACACGCGTATAAACTCACCTCTATGAACGCACGCACGCACACCATACCCATATGAGCACCTCCGAGAGACTTAGCCGGCGGATCAGGTCTTGAAATTGACGAAGTCACCACAGGCGTCTCGTTGTCGACGGGAACGTCGCCTCCCACTGAAAAATATTCCGTCTAAATAAGAAATGTAGAATTAGGAGATTGACGGAATTGGTGATGTATTATTGAGCCTCATGGGCGAGTATATATAGGCGTACAAGGGTATCTTGGAGTACAAGTCAAGTCAGCGAATAGATGGACACGAATCCTAACTCTATCCTATACTACCATAATAACCGTACATACCATACTCTAACATCCCCCGCAGTCGTATCGGTAGCGTCGTGAACAACTGGAACGTTGCGGACGGTCAGACTGGAGAGAAACCGAAGTAGAATCCAGTGGGCACTACTAGGAAAACCCTTATAGAGAGGTTACATTATGTGGCGCACCCTTAATTGGTGCGCCACAGAAATATATTTCTGTGGCGCACTAGGCTTGGTGCGCCACAGAAAGTCACAATTCTGTGGCGCACATGGCCAGGTGCGCCACAGAAAGTCACAATTCTGTGGCGCACCTGGCACGTGCGCCACAGAAAGTCACAATTCTGTGGCGCACCAAGCTTGGTACGCCACAGAATTTTTTTTTCAAATCCCACCCCCCCGTGGATCACCTTTTTAGTCTTGCAGGAATTAAAGGAAAATGATAAAAAATTTAATAAATAAAATCCTTTGACATGTAGTTAGGTTTGAGTGTCTAGTAGGTATAGAAATTTTGAAATATGAATTTTGACCTTTTCTGCAACAAACAAGAAAAAACTTGTAACGGCCATAACTTTTGCATACGACGTCGAAATAACGCAAATAATATGTCAAAAAAATCGTGAGAAAAATACGAGTTCGAATCCACCCGGGTTTACCCGGTCAGCAATTCGCACATTCCTCAAATTCCAAAAGAAAAAAAGTTATTTCAAACAGACGATTTTTCGCAGCAAAATAAAAAAAATTCAAAAAATTCAAAAAAAATCAAAAATTCAAAAATTCCAAAAAAGACGCAGAAATGTATAACCAAGAAGATTGTTGACTTTTCTTGACTTTTTTTATTTTTTTGGATTTTTTTTGGATTTTTTAGATTTTTTGATTTTTTTTGGATTTTTTGGATTTTTTGAATTTTTTTAAGTTTTTTGAATTTTTTTGGATCTTTTGAAACTTTTGTATCTCCTTTTGAAAGTTTAGAAGTTTTTGAAAAATCTGAAATTTAAAAACACACATTTATAACACATACCACATATACACACATAATACTTAAGAGGGTTCATATCATATATATATCAATAAGAACTTGAGTAGCACAAGGGTAGGTGGACTGGGTGGAACTTAGAAGTTAAGCGTGCTAGGGTTGGAGCAGTTTGAGGATGGGTGACCTAGTGGGAAGGTATCAGTTCAAAAAATTCAAAAAATATGAAAATAATTAGGATTTTTCATATTATTTCTTTTTTTGATTTTTTGAAACTTTTTTCTATTTTTTTGCATTTTTTGAATTTTTTGAGAATTCTGTGGCGCACCCGGCAGGTGCGCCACAGAAATGTGGATTTCTGTGGCGCACCAATTAAGGGTGCGCCACAGAAATAATTTTTGTGGCGAGATTTCTGTGGCGCACCCAGAAAACCTAGGGGTGCGCCACAGAAAGTCAAAAACGTGCGCCACAGAAAGGCCTTTCTGTGGTAGTGGGGCTGACATCCCCCGGCAGTAGGAGTGGGAACGTCGTGGACGGTGTTGCGGTGTCGATGCTTGGACTGTAGAGGAAGCTGATGAGGTGCTCAAGCGAGGTGGTAGCCCTTGTGCCGATGTCGAGGGAGCCGAGAGCGTTGGGCGGTGCAGCCTTGGTCGGAGTAGCCGTGCGAGGGGTCGATGTCGTGGTCGGGGTTGCCGGTGTCAAGGTAGACGCACATGAGGCCGCAGGCGCATAGTGCGCGTGAAGAGGACGAAGACGCGTCGAGACAGTCGTCGAGGATGCCGATGCCGGAGATGACGCAGTCCGAACCGTCGAGAACGAGGTGCAGCCATTGTTTTGCCGGAACAAGGCGCGCGTGGGGGACGGAAGCAGTTGTCGCCGAGGACGTCACCATTCATCAGTCCGATCGCCGCAGTAGAAATAAGCAAACATCGTTTTGTTGTTTATGTGTTCCGGTTGTAGTGGATCGGGGGAAAAACTAGAATGACTGCAGATTTGATGCCCACGGGCTCGTTTGCACATTTTCAAGGGCATAGACATATGGATATTAGCCTACGAAGAGTCCAAAGAAACCTCGGCCTCCAAAGGAGCCCAATTTATTTTGAAAAACAAAATCACAATCTCCAAAAATTTCAAAAAATCATAAAAACAATTCCACATGCAGATAATGTCGAACTCCACCGGTGTGCAAAAAACCAATACAAATAATTTTTATTCTATACTACATACAAATAACAAATTTGACCAATTTTTTTTAAAATATATGCACGGTTCATTGGATTCAGGTTCACACTTTTGTCATTTATGCTCATCCTATAATGTAGATTATTCCGTGTTTTTTTGCACACTAGAAGAGATCAACATGATCTACATCTATGAATTTATTCTGGACTTTCTGAAATACCAAATGTCATTTTGAATTTTTCACAAATACGCGTTCCATGGAGCCTAAATTTAAATACATAGCAAATTTAAATCTCTAACCCTAAATTTAAATTTCTAACACTAAATTTAAATTTCTAACCCTAAATTTAAATTTAAATCTATACATAGCAAATTTCTAACACAAAATATAACACTAAAAAAATTCTAACACTAACACTAAATTTAAATTTAACCCTAAATTTCTAACACTAAATTTAAATTTAACCCTAAATTTCTAACCCTAAATTACTAACACTAAAAAAATCTAACCCTAAAATTTCTAACACAAAAAAAAGAAAAAACCTCACCTAACACAAATTTCTAACCTAACCGTACCGTACGTGGCGAGCTCGCTGGCGCGCGGCCGTCGAGGCGGTGGAGGAGGAGGAGGAGGGCGCGGCCGTCGAGGCAGTGGAGGAGGAGGAGGAGGCGCGGCGGCGGCGGAGGAGGAGAGGCGGAGGGCGACGCGGCGGAGGAGGAGAGGCGGAGAGGCGGAGGGCGAGGCGGCGCGAGCGGCGGCGGCGCGTGGAGGTGAGGGACGCGGCGGCCGACGAATTTGGCAGCCTCACGGCGTCGATTTCGTCGGCGGCGGCGGCGGCGTCCTTCGTCTTCTCGCGGGTCGTGGCTCGGCCCGGCGTGTGAGCTTGTATTTATAGGTGGAGGCCTCTAGTACTGGGCCGTGGCACCACCCGGTACTAGAGGGTCACCTCTAGTACCTGGCCGTGGCACCACCCGGTACTAGAGGGATTTCGCCTGGTCAGATTCCTGCGCGCCCAAATAGAGATCTAGTACCGGGTGGAGCCACCACCCGGTACTAGAGGTCCTTTTTTTGGCTTTCCCGCGCCCAAATAGAGGATCTAGTACGAGTGCTGCGCGGCCTCGTCGCTTTTGAACCGGTACTAGAGCCACACTCGGTTCGTACGCCACCCGGGACTAGAGCCATTTTTGGCTCTCGACGAAAGGTATGTTTTTCACTAGTGTACCAGCTCTATATAACTGCCAAGCTGCGTCGTTCGTATGGATGGTACTGTCAACAAAGTCTTGGCTCTAAGTAGATGAGTAAGTACTACATGTAGATGTAGTATAGGGCAGCGAGACAGCCTGGACTACCTACGTACAAGGTACCTAGTTTAGGCATTGGTCGATCATGTGGCAATGTTATCCGGCAGAGCACGTACGTCGACGGTCAACTTGACCCCGTGTGGATGCTACTCCAAGTTAATTGCCCAGAGTGAAAAATAAGACCTTTCAGTGCCATCCATCAGCTGTCCGTGGTACACTACTACTGTACTACGCTACGTAGTGCTGCCTGTACTCTTGTCTGATGGAGCTTGCCACAAGTTGCTTAATTTCGGGCTCAAACGGGGCTCCTCGTGCCGGTTCCTTTCCCGCTGTTGAACCACCTGATCGTTCTTGTCTGCTGTCCGGTGAATATACGCTTGTACGTACGCGACTGTGGACAGCGACGTGAGCGGCAAACTGTTGGGTGATGGCTCGATGACGAGCAGAGCGCAGGATGACCTGCTGTTTTTGTTATATACCGCGCTCGATGAACCGTGCATGTCAATTGACTGAGAAAAAACGGAGGTAAAAGCTGCAGGTTTTCGTTGGAAGAGAATCGTAATGATGTTTATTTGTCTCTGTCCGTGACCATTGCAAATGACCTTGCTACTCCCGCCTCTGCTTGCCTCTGTGCGAGATGTGACAATGGCAAAGATAGCCATGGTTATTATTTAGGTTATTTATGCTCACCAGATTTAGGTCCACGCTTTTGTTATTTATGCTCATCCTATAATGCAGATTATTCGGTGTTTATTTTTTGCACACTAGAAGAGTTCAACATGATCTACATCTATGAATTTATTCTGGACTTTCTGAAATACCAAATGTCATTTTGAATTTTTCACAAATACGCTCCATGGAGCCCGAGCTCCAAAACGACGAACTCTATTAGCCTACTCCTATATAGGCAAGAAACCATAGGCCAAAGCCTCCGTGGAGATTCGGTACGCGCGGCCGGTAGTATGTCTCTCCTCTCCTAGAAGAAACTGATCCCCCTAATGTTGTTAGAGAGAATATGCAATGGGAGAATCGTGTGGATAATAAGGGAATTACCTGGAGACAGCAGGAAGCACTGCTTCAGGCTGCACTCCGAAAGGTCAATGACCGTAAGGGAGCACGCTCCAGTGCTGAGTAGAAAGAGCATCACCTGCAGCACCCATCTCAATCAGTTTGCATGATACATAAAGTACTACCGCGTTAGAGTGGTTTCAAAACCAACCCAGTCTAGCACGTAGAGTGTGTACCTCGCTCAGGGAGTTGGTGGAGGGAAGTGGGCGAAGGGGAGCATGCAAGATTGTTCTTCCAACATCAGTGGTGGAGGATGATCCAAACTTTGTGTATGGCGAAGTCAAGGACATATACCGTTGTTTAATTACGGTCATTGGTTTTGGGGGGGGGGGGGGGGGGGGGGCACTTGCCCCCTCCCCCCACAGTAAGGATGTAGTTAGCGAACTATCCATGATATAGTTATGACAAAGGTGTTGATGTTACCTTTTTCCTTGTGTGTATCTCAAGATAGAGGATGCCATCGAGAGAAATGGGCTGGCTCATCGAGAGTGGATTTTTGGAGCTGGGGCGACATTGAGGCCGATTTTTTCAAATTTTGAAAATGACATTTTAAAGTTTCATACAATTCTAAAAAAAATCGTAGATGTAGATGATGATGCATTCTAACAGTCTGCAAAAATCCAATTCGAAAAACTCCTGTATTTTGGACTGTGCAAAATTGGATGAACAGTGCATGTTGTGAACTCTCTAACATTTTTTCGATTTTGTCATTTTTGTGTAGCCAAAAATACAATGTATTTCGCCTTGATATTTCCCCGTTGGTAGAATGTATCATTGGCCACATCTAGAAAAAAATTCTGATTTTTTTGAAAATTCAAAATGTGAATTTGAATTTTGAAAAATACCAGGAGCCAGGTAGCTCGGGCTCCAATATAGGTTTCCGTTGGGTCATCCTCCTATTGTGTCATTGCAACCATGAGCGCGTTTAGCTGCATAGAGGATGGCGTCGAGGGAACCCGCTGGTCCTCGTGTTCTGTGTCTTTGTGAAAATGAGTGTTTTCAGCTTTTCTAAGTTATCTCAAATAATTATTATTTATTCTCTTTTTTTCAGCGTGATATCAGAACGTCATTTTGAGGTTTTGGTATGGTTTGGATTCCTATAGTAATCTACCATCTCGATTATCATGTTTTTACTATCTCTGTATTATTTATAGTGGTAAGAGAGTGAACTCACCAATAACTTCAATACTTCAAAGGAATTTCGTAAGATTCTTGAAGGACTATAATTTTTGGAAATTTTCCTATGTTGCTCATTTGATATGTAAAATTGGATCCTATAAAAAAATGTTAAGAAATCATTTATACTACTACATTTTATTGGAAATCTAGCATGTACTCCTCGTTTATAACTCCTTTGTTTTTCTGTGCCATCCAACACTGTAGCTCAATTCCCGCGGTTTACTAATGGATTGAAGTGGACATGTCATTATTTTTTTTCTCTTTTTGTGTTACAAACTTCCCGTGAAGCGTGAATGAAAGAGAGTGATAGAGCTGAGCAACTTGAAATATAGCGATATCTCGATGAAAATAGGCTTGCTCGATCTTTCTTTTTATCTATCCCGCCAGGCACGCAACTGGTACTCCATTTGTTACAATTTAATTGGCTTGCTATCCACCAAATGTGAATGTAGCTAGATATGTTACATGTATAGATACGTCCACATGTGATATATAGCAAGTCAATTAAATTGGAACGGATTGAGTACTTCCCTGCCAGTCTCGAAACAGCAACAAAAAACATGCGTGAACCTGTGAAGCTCCGTAACAACGGCAAAATCGTTTTGACGGGAACAGCAAAACTGGCGTGAACGAGCGCGCGTCCTCGTGGGATTCTCGTGTGGCCCCGCGCGATAAAGTGAGCGACTGCAGCTAGCAGAGCTAGACTCAAGTGCATATATACTCTGTCAGTAGATTCTCGCGAGCCAAATAATTCAGTAGAGAGTAAACCTCACTCATGGTCTACCAGGGATCGATGATTTGCCCCCAAGTGATGAGACATTTCTTTTCGGGGAAGAAACGGCAGCATGCACGCCTTCGTACTACTCCCTCCGTTTCAAATTAGATAACTTTCATTTGTTCACATGTTGATTTATCTAGACATGTTATAAATATAGATGAATCCTCATTTGGACAATTGAAAATCATCTACGGAGTAATTTGAAATGGAGGGAGTACGAGGCCTGTTCCGGTTCGGTCACGCGAGAAACAAAGCGCCCTGAAAGTAAAGATTGGCCGCATGTATCATTGGGGAATAATCAGTAGCTTTTGGAGGCCTTTGCCTTTTTTTTTTCATTATAAGAGGTATCTTGGTCGGATTGAGAGGAGTGGAGTGAGACCCATGGCTTCGTGCCTGCGTACCCGTGCTGCCGTGCATGTGATGTGAGAGTGGTCAGTAGTTCAATAATGGCAGATGTACAGTGTACTGAGTAGCTAGCGAGTAGAGATTTCCTGCTTCCCGGCTCTGCACTACGGGAAAGGCCCAAAACGCCGACGGCCGGCCGCCGTCGGCGTACGCTCGCATGCCGTGGCCGTCGGCGTAGAGACCCATCGGCGTAGCAGATTTGCCGTCGGCGTATGAATACAAAAAAAGTTTTAAAAAATTTAAATTTTGAATTTTTTAACTTTTTTTTTCTTTTTCGAATTTCTAACCCAGCTACATACTAAATCTCTAATTACACATTTAATCATAGGTCAAAGTACTTATGCTGGTCAAAGTTCCCGTTCGGTCACCCATCCTCAAATTGCACGAGCCCAAGCACGCTTAACCTTTGTGTTCCTTCATTGTTAGCTTCTAAATGAGAAATGAGAACTTACTGATACTTATATCATATCAATCATGTTAATCCCTGATTTAGGATGTTACACTTTTTCATTGTTTAAATTTAGAAAATTCAGTTGAATAAGTAACAATGATGGTAGAATAGTATATTTTTAATAGAAGAAAAAATAAAATTATTTTTATTTTTATTTCATTTTTTACATTTAATATGGAATAATTCATATCTTTAATTCCGTTAATCGAAATTTGAAAAATAAAATGTCTATGTCAATTAGAAAAATGAGAGGAATTCAAATATGACATCCATATCATCCTTTGCATTGTATAAACATCGATGGTTTTAGAAAATTGATTATTTTTTTTCACAAAAATCAAATAAAGTGGAAAAACTTCGAAAAAAAGGTATCCTTTGACATGGAGTCCTCTTATGTGTACTAGTTGCTAGGAAAAATTATAAACTTGAGTTTTGACAAATATTTCAAAAAAATGCTTCACAAAAATATCTATCATCTATGAACATGTATAACTTTCGTGTCAAATGACCAAGTCATCCCCATGCCATAGTTTGTGATAATGTGTCCATATTTGAAACATAGGGGTGTCTTGGTATGGCAAACATTGTTGCCAAAAACAAATTCCAAGTTATTTTTAAGTGCCAAAAATGACTTTTGTTATGGAGTAATTACCAAAAATATGTTGCAAAAGGCACCCATCTTATTGTCACAAAGGGCACCCAAAAATATGTTGCATAAGTATGTGATAGTTTGGTCTAATTTTTTTATAAAAATACTTTCTAGGTACAAAAGTAGTGACTTTATCACAGAAATATCGATATTTTTAAAAAATGTGGCCCCTTTCAATGAATAGACACGACGGTCATTTTGACCGTTTTTTCACAAAAATAAAAGAAATTGAGAAAATACTCAAAGATGAATTCCTTTCACATGGATTCCATTTATGTGTACTAGTTGGTAGGAAAAATGATAAACTTGAGTTTTAACAAATATTTCAAAAAAATGTTTCAGAAAAAGGTCTATCATCTATAGACATGTATAACTTTCGTGTCAAATGACCAAGTTATGGCCATCCCCATGCCATATTTGTGATAATGTGTCCATACTTGACACATAGGGGTGTCTTGGTATGGAAAACATTGTTGACAAAAACAATTTCCAAAATATTTTAGTAAATATGATTTTCCATTTTTTAAGTGTAAAAAATGACTTTTTTAATTAATCAAGTAACAAACATATGTTACAAAATGTCATGTGCACGGTGAAAAGATTTTATGGATGTCATATTTGGATTCCTCTCATTTTTCTAATCGATTTAGACATTTAATTTGTTAAATTCCGATTTACGGATTTAAAGATATGAATTATTTCATATTAAACGGAAAATAGAAAAAAAATACACCTGCCGTCGGCGTATCAAATGTAAAAAATTGAAAAAGTATACGCCGACGGCTGCCGTCGGTGTATCAAATGTAAAAAATTGAAAAAGTATACGCCGACGGCCAACCTCTACGCCGACGGCCAAAATCTATAGGCCGACGGCAATGCCGTCGGCGTATCTAAAAAAGCAAAAAAAGATCTCGGTTGGCCTGGTCGGGGTCTACGCCGACGGCCCCGACATTTGGCCGTCGGCGTTTTGTGGGTTTCCCGTAGTGCCGGTGCTCCCGCTGCTTGAAAAAATTAAAAATATTTGGAAGTTTCAGAGAAATATGAAAAGAATTCTGCATGTTGTCCATGATTTATCAAAAAAATGGAAAATGTCGATTTGAAAAACTTTCTATTCGGATCTCTACAAAAATGATAAATGTGTGGATCTCAATGTACACACTTCTAAATCTCCAAAATATACAACATTTGTCTTTTTTTGTAGCTTAGAGTATACAATATTTCAAATCGAGATTTTGCTCGTTTGTGCTATACATCATTGGCAATATGTAGGATGTTTTTTAGACTTTTTAGAACTTATAAATATGATTTTTAAATTTTTAAGTAGAGGGAGCACTGGAGTTCGGAAACCAAAAGTGTATTCCGGTAATTATCTAGGTAAATGGCAGTTGTGCTCTGCAGCTCGTGTTATCGAAATGTGACAGTGAATTCTATGTATATGCGACCCATACGCTAGAGACTAGAGAGGGCTATATACGTGCAGTGCAGTGGTGCATGGTTAACTACTGCGGAAAGTGTGTTATGCTCCCGAGTTCTAATGATACTGGTAGTTTCAAAAAATCGAAAAAAATATTAATGAGTTTCAAAAAAATTGAGAAAAATCCAGGAGGTAGCCAATAGTGTATTCAATGAACGTGACAAATTTCACCTTCAAATATTGTGTATTCTAGGCTACACAAAAATGGAAAAATCTGATAAAGTTTGAGATTTGAAAATATGCATATTCTTATCCACACTTTTGTTATTTTTGTGTAGCTCAGAATAGAAAGTAGTTGAATCTGATATTTTGCACGTTCGTTGAATACGAGTTTTGCTACATCTGGGATTTGTTTCAAAAAAATTAAAACTCATAAATATTCTTTTTAATTTATTAGAACTACCAGTATCATTGGAGGTCAGGAGCACGAAATCTCCTCCTCTACTGCTGCCGCTACAGCCCAACGCCCCAACCTACTGCACGCACGCAGCAGTGCAGCAGCACAGAGTCGCCTATGGTACATATGCAAAGGGGTAGGACCCGGGACGCTCGAACGGGGTATACATGAGCTGCTCGATACAGCAGAAACGCATGGGTTATGGTCAGGGGTACGGTGTGCCGAATTGGCCGGTCCAATGATTCGGCGTCTTTTTATTTTTTTGCGAAAAATGATTCGGCATCTTATCTATCTTTCCTTCACATGCCATGCCTAGCTTGAAGGGTCCAGAAAACCTGCCTTTCGATTTGGCGTTTTATATGCCCAAATCGTCTTGAAAAGTTTGTGTCGTGAGTTGAGGATAGATGACTTCCGAAATTTTGTACTTGGTCACGAGTGAGGAACCATATGAAAGAGCGAGAGGACATATAATTACGTAATACGCACTCCGTTCCAAATTAAATGACTTTCATTTGTTCACATGTGGATATATCTAGACATGTTACAAGTATAGATGTATTCACATTTGAACAAATAAAAGTCATCTAGTTTAGAATTGAGAGGGTACTTTGCATCGCAATAGATTTTATTTCTTCATTCGGTCCAAGTGCGGTTATAATTTTCCATTCTCATGATCTCATCCATCGACCAGAAAATATAGAATGTAATTACTCGACCTTGACATTGATTTTGTTTGGGTTGCTCACCACATATGCGATGTATGTGGTAATGTAATTAGTCGACAAACATAGTACAAAGTAAAACAATGCAAAACATATTATTCGGTAACACAAATAATTTACTTTATTATTCTCGCGCGCAACTATTCCCTCCATTCTAAATTAGATGACTTACATTTGTTCACATGCGGATGTATTTAGACATTTTACAAGTATAGATATATACGCACGTGGATAAATAAAAGTCATCTAATTTGGAACGGAGGGAGTAGGTATATACATGCATGTGTGGTGGCGTGGCCCTGGACTAGCTCGAGACTAGCCAGGCTAAGCCATGCAAATCAAGATCAACACTGTTGCAAAAAAAAAGGAGTTAAGGACACAGGATATACGCGAAGCGAGTCCAGGACCGATGTAGCCGGCCGGCTGGTGTTTCACAAGTTCCCACAGGCGCGTACGTGCCAATCTGCCACCGTGGCATGCATGCATTATCCTGCCTGATCGACCGGCGCGCACATGACTCGTTATCCATTGTTTCAGGTTGAACCTGGCTTGAACGTCTCAAGGCACGCATTCATATACGCGTACCGGCGTACGTACGTATGCAGTTTGCTGACCCAATCAATCAGTGATTGATAATGATGATCCGATTCCGATCGACGACTACTTTTGGCCATCACTGTAATTTCGGCATGGCCGTGGGTGATTTCGATCTTTTTTTTTAGATTAAATTGCTCTGCGATTTATAGTAAACCCTGGACATGTCCAGCTCCAACGAATTCAGAATACAAACTGGGAAGTTCCCCATCCACACATTACAACTTTTACTTTCGCAGCCTCGTTTCGCTAGGATATGTGCTACGCCATCCAATCCGTAATAACCAACGGAATGTACACGAGTCCCGCAGGCCGGATGTGGTCAAACATGGTCAGTCAGACCCATGCATGCATGGGCGTTGATACGATCTGATCCGTCGCGGTCAAGGTTTACGACATGTGACGAACGCGTCGATCGCGGCTGAAACGGGATACGGTTTCTGAACAGGACAGCGCAGCCGTACTACTTCTCACTCGTACACGTACGCCTATCTATACCTCGAAGGTCTCGAAGATATACATTACAATGTACTCCCTCCGTTCCAAATTAGCTGTCTTTTATTTGCCAAAAAGTGGATGTATCTAGACATTCCAAATTAGCTGTCTTCCATTTGCCAAAAAGTGGATGTATCTAGACAAGTGGATGTATCTAGACAACATGTCTAGATACATCAACTTTTTGGCAAATGGAAGACAGCTACTCCCTCCGTTCCAAATTAATTGACTTCCATTTGTCCAAATATGAATGTATCTATACTTGTAACATGTCTAGATACATCCACATGTGGGCAAAAGGAAGTCAATTAATTTAGAACGGAGGGAGTAATTTGGAACGGAGTGAGTACATAGATTGTAGGCCAGCCGGGCCGCCGGAGTAATAGCGTCGATCGTGCAGTGATGGTGCTGAACAAAGTCTCAGCGAGCCAGCGAGGACTAGCTACCTAGGTTGACGCATCGGTGACTCATGTGGCAATGTTATCCGGGGGAGTACGTACGTGCGTTGATGGTTGGCCTAGAATCAAGATCAACGCGTAAGGCTGCTGCTTATAGTGGAATAAGATAGACTAGTAATACGACCAATTTTATAGTGGGTAGTAACAAATATGCATGTGGTGTCATGTAAAAGTATATATTGTCTTGAGATATTTGATGTTATGTTACTCTCCTTTTATTAATTAGTTGTACTCAATTTTTTTGCCTACATAGAATGCATGTTACCGGCTACGTTACTTCAGCTACGGAGAGGCATATAGTTTATCTTTGGTGTATATGCTACTCAAATTGGTATTGCTTTTTCCTGTGGCAACAACAAATGTGGAAAGAGCATTTTCGGCAATGAGTTTTCTCAAGAACAAGTTGAGAAATAAGATGGATGATAGTCTTTTGTATAATTGTCTAGTTACATTCATTGAGCAAGAGACCTTCTCCAAAGTGGATGAAGATAATATTATTGAGACTTTTATGGCCATGAGAAGGCGTAAGCCTGATAAAAAAAAGTTAGTCTTCTTTTGAGCTTTTGTTGGCCCTCTTTTATGTAAAATTCAAACTTCCTCCTGAACTATTATATGTTGTAAGACTAGACACTACTAGGAAATAGCCTATCAGTGGCGCACCTTTTTAGCTTTCTGTGGCGCATGGCAGGTGCGCCACAAGTATCCCGCCACTAATTTTTTTCTGTGGCGCACCACCACCGTGCGCCACAGAAATATTTCTGTGGTGCACCTTGCGTCACAGAAATATTTCTGTGGCGCATGGAGGTGAGTGCGCCACAGATTTTTTTTTGAATTTCAAAAAAAAGGGCGGCCAGATCTAGATCTGGATCTAGATCCGCCGGAATTTCGTCGGAGCTCGTCGGAGGCCGTGTTGCCCGTGGCCATGGCCGGGGGTGGGTGGAGGAGTGGGTCGCCGGAGGTGGGTGGGTGGAGGATGGGAGTCGCCGGAGATGGTGGAGGAGGAGAAGGATGGGGTCGCCGGAGATGGTGGAGGAGGAGAAGGATGTCGTCGGAGGAGGTCACCGAGGTGGAGGAGGAGGTCGCCGGAGGTGGAGGTCGCCGTCGCCGGAGGTGGAGGTGAAGGTCGCCGTCGTCGTCGCCGGAGGTGGAGGTGGTGGAGAAGGTCGTCGTCGCCGGAGGTGGTGGAGGAGGTCGCCGTCGCCGAGGTGGAGGAGGAGGAGGTCATCGGGGTGGTGGAGAAGGTCACCGGAGGTGGAGGTGGAGGAGGAGAGAAGAAGTGGAGGAGAGGAGAGGAGAAGTGGAGGAGGGAGGAGAAGGGAAGAGGAGAAGCAGAGGAGAGGAGAAGTGGAGGAGAGAAGGAGAGAAGGGGAAAATAGAGGGAGAAGGAGGGATTGGGCGGGATTCAAAATTCGAATCCCGCTCAACAATTATGTGGCGCATCCCTAGTCATGCGCCACAGAATTGTCTTTTTCAATTTTTTTATTTTTTTGATTTTGTAGAAAAAAATCTTCCTTTTGAAATAACTTTTTACTCTTTTCGAATTTGCCGAATCTGAGAAAAGTTCACCGGGTAAACCCCAGTGAAATCGAGCTCCTTTTTTCTCACGATTTTTTTGACATATTAAACGCATTTTTTCGACGTCGTATGTAAAATATATGGCCATTTTAATTTTTTTTCCTGTTTTTTGTAAAAAAGGTCAAAATTCATATTTCAAAATTTCTATACCAACTAGGCACTAAAACCTAACTACATGTCAAAGGATTTTATTTTTTGAACATTTTATCATTTTCTTTTCTTGTCTGCAAAACCGAAAAGGCGATCCACGAGTGTGTGTGTGTGGCGTGCGATCTGAGTGAAAAAAAATTATGTGGCGCATGGGACCCAATGCGCCACAGAAAGATCCATTTCTGTGGCGCATGGGTTCTGTGTCGCATGTGGTATATGCGCCACAGAAATGTGTCTTTCTGTGGCGCACGTTCCACATGCGCCACAGAAATGTGTCTTTCTGTGGCGCACTCTACCCATGCGCCACAGAAATGTCCATTTCTGTGGCGCATGTGGATTTCGTGCGACACAGAATTTCGAAATTCTGTGGCGCATGCAAAACTATGTGACACAGAAATATTTTATGTGGCGCATGTCTATTTGGTGCGCCACAGAATGTGGATCTACCTATAGCTAGTTTCCTAGTAGTGAGATCATCTTTTGTTGAATTATATACTATCATATTGGCATTTCCCTATTAGTGTTAAAACAATTTTTATGAAGGCGGATCACCCTGTATCAAAATCCTGAATCCGCCAATGGTTGACGCATTGCTGGCTCATGTGGCAATGTCATCCGACAGAGACGCAGAGTAGAGTACGTACATTGGCAACCCGTGGATGCTACTCCAGTGGCTTAGAATGAGAAAAGAAGATCTTTTCGGTGCCATTCATCAGCTGGACTCCTCCTTAAATTAACCCAGAATCAAGATCAAGAAAATCTTATGAAAAATCTAATTTTGGATTTGGTGTTTTAGATGTTGATGTTTTTTGTACAAAACTTGTTGGGAGTTTAATTTTTTTGACAATATACATTACCACCCTAAGAAAACCAATATCCATGATGTTTTTCGAATAACATGTACGTGTATTACTACACTACATAGTGATGTATGTACTCTCTTGTCCAAAAATGCAATACCACAACTAATAGGATATCCACCAACTATCCACACCCTTCATTTAATTAAGATTCGTGCAACAAACTTATCAACGAAATCTTTAAATGTCAACGCATTATCAATAATTGATGGATTTATGTAATTTAAATTTAGATTCATGTACTAACATGATTTTTTTGTGCATGCATTAACAAAAAAAACGCATTAACATATTTTTAAATTTTTAACACATAAAAATAATAAGAATAATATGCTTCGTTGGATGCAAAATCAACAATCATGATAAGCAGTGGATATCCTCTTAGTTGTGGGAAAACCGCGTTGTTGTCTCTTGTCTGATGGAGCTTGCCAAAGAGTTGCTTTCGGGCTCAGCGGTGCTCCTCATGCCGGTTCCTTTCCTGCCATTGTTTCCGGCAAGGCGTCCCAAGCTCTACCACCTGATCTCTTGTCTGCTGGCCGGTGAATAATAACACTTGTACGCACGTGACTGTGGACAGCGATGTGAGCGGCAAACCCTTCGGTGCACGGTTGTGATGGCTCGATGTCTCGATAATGTCCAACTCCACCGTGTGCAAAAAGACCAATACAAATTATTTGTATTCTATACAACATAAAAATAACAAATTTTACCAATTTTTTTAAAAAATATGCACGGTTCACCGGATTCAGGTTCACGCTTTTGTCATTTATGCTCATTGTATAATGCAGATTACTCTGCGTTGATTTTTTGCACACTAGAAGAGTTCAACATGATCTACATCTATGAATTTATTCTGGACTTTCTAAAACAGCTAAATGTCATTTTAAATTTTTCAAAAATAGGCTCCATGGAACCCGAGCTCCAAAGCCTCTATGTAAATTCGGTACGCGGCTGGTAGTATGTCTCTCCCCTTCTAGAAGAAACTGATCCCCAAAATGTAGTTAGAGAGAATATGCAGTGGGAGAATTGTGTCTATAGTAAGGGAGGTACCCGGAGACAGGAGGTGGCACTGGTGCACGTTGCGCTCCAAGAGGTCAACGACTGTAAGGGAGCACAACGCTCCAGTGCTGAGTAGAAAGAGCATCACCTGCATCACACATTTCAATCAGTTTGCATGATCAATATAGTACTACCGGTTAAAGTGGTTTCAAAACCTATCAGTCTAGCACGTAGAGTGTGTAGCTCGCTCAGGGAGTTGGTGGAGGGAAGTGGGCGAAGAGGAGCATGCAAGATTGTTCTTCCAACATCAGTGGTGGACGATGATCCAAACTTTGGATATGGTGAATTCAAGGACATATACCGTTGTTTAATTAAGATCGTTGGGTGGGTGGGTGGGGGGGGCACTTACCCCCTCCCCCACAGTAAGTATGTAGTTAGCCATCTATCCACGATATAGTTATGACAAAGGTGCTGATGTTACTTCTTTTCTTGTATGTGTCTCTAGATACAGGATGACATCGAGAGAAATGGGTTGGCTCATCCGAAAATGCAATTCTTGCGGCGTAGTGATACGTCTCAAACGTATCCATAATTTTTGATGTTCCATGCTGATATTATACCAATTGTTACATGTTTTGCATCCACTTTATGTCACTTTTATATATTTTTTGGGACTAACCTATTAACAAGATGTCACAGTGCCAGTTCCTGTTTTCTGCTGTTTTTGTATTCCAGAAAAGCTAGTCAGGAAATATTCTCGGAATTGGACGAAAATTGACGGAGGCACCTATTTTATCAGAAGACACCTGGAGTCCAGAGGGGAGTCGAAGAAGAGCCAGGAGGGCCCCACACGCACCCTGGGCGTGGGTCCCATGCCTGCCGCGCCCTGGGGTGGTGTGGGCCCCTCGGGGCTCTCCAGCCGCCGCCCTTTCGCCTACTTATTCCCCCGATGCGAAAACCCTAAAGACCCGAGCCATATTCCACAAAAAGTTCCAGAGGCGCCGCCGTTGTCAACCCTGGCTCGGGAGGGTCCAGAACCTCTTCCCGGCACTCTGCCGGAGAGGGGAATCATCACCGGAGGGCTCTACATCACCATGCCCGCCTCCGGAGTGATGCGTGAGTAGTTCATCCTTGGACTACGGGTCCATAGCAGTAGCTAGATGGTTGTCTCTCCACTTTGTGCCATCATGTTTAGATCTTGTGAGCTGCCTAACATGATCAAGATCATCTTATTGTAATGCTACATGTTGTGTTTGCTGGGATCCGATGAATATTGAATACTATGATCAAGTTGTTTATTAATCTTTGATGCATGTTATTTATGATCTTGCATGCTTACCGTTACTAGTAGATGCTCTGGCCAAGTAGATGCTTGTAACTCCAAGAGGGAGTATTTATGCTAGATAGTGGGTTCAGTCTCCAGTAATCTGGGCGAGTGACAGCAACGCCTAAGGTTGTGGATGTGCTGTTGCTACTAGGGGTAACCTAACAATGCTATGTCCACGGTCATATGTATTTGTTTACTTTACGCACATTGTTTAAGGCGATTATCCGCTGCCGCAACTTAATACCGACGGGGAACACAGATGTCAACCTGAAGGTGGATTATTAGTCATAGATGCTGTTGGATAACGGTCTATGTATTTTATCGTAATGCCCAATTAAATATCATGATAGCCAACTTGTCATATATGTATGCTTTGTCATGCGCTCAATATTTTGTCAATTGCCCAGCTGTAATTTGTTTACCCAGCATGTTGTTTATCTTTATGGAGAGACACCTCTAGTGAACTGTGAACCCCGGTCCATTCTTTTACATTGATTAAACCACAAACTGCAAACAATTGTTCTCTTTTAGTTTCTGCAATTTAAACACTGTTTTCCACACCATACGTTTAATCGTTTGTTTTCAGCAAGCCGGTGAGATTGACAACCTCACTGTTTCGTTGAGGCCAAGTAGTTTGATTGTGTTGTGTGCAGATTCCACGTTGTGATCGAGTAATGGCGCCGGCAACAACCTTCAGAAGTGCCACTGCTCCTACTGGTTCGATAAACTTTGGTTTCTTACTGAGGGAAACTTACTGATGCACTGCTTCATACCTTCCTCTTGGGGTCTCCCAACGAACGTGTGCTGCATGTCATCAAGCTATTTTTCTGGCGCCGTTGCCGGGGAGACAGCAGTCTTCTGCAAGGGGAGTTACACGCTTCCAATCTATTTACTTTGTTTTTGTCTTGCTTAGGTTATTTTATTTTGTCTTGTTTGCTTTTAATTATCAAAAACACAAAAAAATAGTTACTTGTATTTAGCTTATTTTCAGTTTTGTTTCCTGTTAGTTATCATGTCTGGCTCTACTTATTATGTTTCGGTTCCTGAGATTGAGGTTCGATCTTTTAAGCAACAAGGTGGAGAAAGTTTGAAAGATGCTTGGTATAGATCAACGATGCTCATCGAAGGTGCACCAAAAAATATTCCACCATGATCCTACTTAGAAATTTTTATGTTGGCATTACTAGCTGGTATAGGTATGTCTTGGACACTTTGACAGGAGGTAACTTTCTTGGTACTCCTGCGTTGGAAGCTAGTTATATTATTGAGAGTTTAGTAGGAACACCACCCGTTAGTAATATTAAAAATGAGATTACCTTGGAAAATGTTATAAAGAAGTTGGAGACTATAGAGAAAAATTTACCAAATTCCCTTGGTAGTGCTAGCAAAGTTGATGAATCGTTGGCAACCATTAATAAAAGAATTGTTGTTTTAGAAATCAGTATTATTCAAGATAATCAAAATCTTAGATTGGTGAATTGGAGGAGGCCATGGATGCAATAAGTTCTACTTTTACTTCTATTAAAACTAAAAGACAAAAGGCTTTTGTGGGGAAAGGCAAAAATTTATGTATGTGCCAAAAGTTTCTAAACCAAAACCCACAGGTGTGTTTAAAACTGATAACGTGGTTAGTGAGCTTGGGGGTGAATCACATGGTGGTCTATTTAAATTTTCTTCCCAAGAATTACATAAACTGAAAAATCCTATTGTGACAAGCCATGTTCTTGATGAAGCTTTTGATGAATTAGACCTTTCTACATTTGATAATACTTGATGCATGCTTTGTGCCTAGCTAAAAGGCGTTAAAGAAAAACGCTTATGGGAGGCAACCCATTATTTTTATTTTCTGCAATTTTTCTTTATTTGAGTCAAGGTGTTGTTTACTTCTGTAGCAACTCCTTTGTATCTTTACTTTTTCATTGTTGTGCCAAGAGTAGCCTCTAATGTTAAGATGATGCTAAATATTGATTGCTGCGCAGAAACAGATTTCTGTTGTTCACTGTACGAAATTCCTAAAATCACCAGATTGTTAATTAAATCTGAAATGTTTTGCGTAATCTTTATGAATGTCTGAATCTTTCGTTAGTTCAAAGTTTTTGATCTGAGCGTCGTAAGTGCCTCGAAAAAATTCGTCTTTGCGGACTGTTCTGTTTTAGACAGATTATGCATTTTTATTTTGCATTCTCTCTTTTACTAGTGTTGAGTGAAATTCTTTTTTGGGTGGAAGAGCTTCACATAACATCAGTGGCAGTAGCTAATGTTTAAAGTAACAAGTCATATTGCGTCTTTATAGAACATGTGAGTTTTTGATTGTGCACTAACCCTCTAATGAGATTTGCTTTGAGTTTGGTGTGACGGAAGTTTTCAAGGGTCAAGAGAGAAGGATGATATAATAGGATCAAGAAGAGTGAAGAGCTTAAGCTTGGGGAGGCTCCCATGGATCTCCCAGCATATTTCAAGAAGACTCAAGCGTCTAAGCTTGGGGATGCCCAAGGCATCCCCTTCTTCATCGACAAAATTATCAGGTCATCTCTAGTGAAACTATATTTTTATTCTTTCACATCATATGTGTGTTCTTGGAGCGTCTGTGTGCTTTTATTTTCAGTATTTTTATTTTCATTTTGTAATAAACTTGATTGGACCCTAGCATTCTTGATTGGGAGAGAGACACGCTCCGCTTTTTCATGAGAATACTCCTATTCTTCACTTATATTTGTTGAGTATTCATATCTAGCGTTGTTCAGCTTTTAGCTCTTGTTTTCATGTATCTCTTGTCAGAGCTATTAGTTTCTTTTAAAGAAAGTACTCTCTTGCTTCACTTATACTTGTTTGGAGAGTTATGAAATAAATTGATTGGTGTTTGGTTGGATCAGAAAATGTTGCATGTGGTAAATGGTATAATGGAAAAAACTTGCATATTCTTGTAGATCACTAATTTGGATAATTTGATACTTGTCAATTGTTTTGAGTTAACAAGTAGATCATGATTAAACTTTTGCATCATGTAAGTTAAGCCCATTAGTGAAGAACTACCGTAAAGCTTGTTGAAATTTGGTTTGCATGAGTGGTATCTCTAAGGTCTAGATATTTTCTAATAAAAGGGTTTGGTTAACAAGGAAGACGGTGTGAAGTCTTATAATGTTTGCAATATGTTTGTCATATAAAACTTGGTGTACTGGTTGATATTCTTGTTTGCTTACATAACCTTGCTAGCCTAAACTCTGTACTGAGAGGGAATGCTTCTCGTGCATCCAAATCCTTGAGCCAAAATCCATGCCATTTGTGTCCACCATAACTACCTATATGTGGTATTTCCTTGCCACTCCAAGTAAATTTTTCATGTGCTACCTTTAAATTATTCAAAATTTATTATTCCTTTTTGTGTCAATGTTTACTAGCTCATGAGGAAGTGGTGGGTTATTCTTTATTCGACTTGTCAAACAGACTTTACACCTGGACTAGTGGCATATACATCCGCTTATCCAATAATTTTGCAAAAAGAGCTGGCAACGGGGTGCCCAGTCCCAATTAATTACAACTTTAACCGCTTAATTCTCTTCACATTTTTGCCCTGATTTATCAGTAAGCAATGACAAACAGTGAAATACCTGCATGTGTAAACAAAAGAGAAAGAGGGATGATCTGCCTTGCTGGTAGAAATAACGTCCTTCATGGGAGCCGCTCTTAAAAGTCGTTTGATAGGGAGAATACTGTTTTCATCTGCTACCATTCGTTGACAATTAAAAAACACCTCTCAAAATTTATTTTTTACTCTCTATGTGATTTCAAAAACTAAAAAGCTCTAGCACATGATTTAATCCCTGCTTCCCTCTGCGAAGGGCCTTTCTTTTACTTTTATGTTGAGTCAGTTTTCCTATTCTTTCTATCTTCCACAAGCAAACACTAGTGCCAACTTTGTTACAACATTTGTTATATGCTACATATTGAACTTATTATATTGCTTTGTGTTGACAATATCCATGAGATAAATATGTTGAAAGTTGAAGCAAATGCTGAAACTTAAATCTTCCTTGTGTTGATTAAATACTTTTTGTTAGAATCTATTGCTTTATGAGTTAACTCTTATGTGAACATGTGGATGCATTGTCTCGAAAGTACTATTCATGAAAAAGTTTAGCTTGTGTGATTCATTGTTTACTCATTATCTATTTGGTAGCAAACTATAGACCATTGACTTGGATCACTTCATTCATTTACATGTGCCTTAAAATATTATATGATCAAGATTTCGATGGTAGCATGTCACCTCAAAAATTATATTGTTTTATCGTTTACCTACTCGAGGACGAGCAGGAACTAAGCTTGGGGATGCTGATACGTCTCAAATGTATCCATAATTTTTGATGTTCCATGCTGATATTATACCAATTGTTACATGTTTTGCATCCACTTTATGTCACTTTTATACATTTTTTGGGACTAACCTATTAACAAGATGCGACAGTGCCAGTTCCTGTTTTCTGCTGTTTTTGTATTCCAGAAAAGCTAGTCAGAAATATTCTCGGAATTGGACGTAAATTGACGGAGGCACCTATTTTATCAGAAGACACCTGGAGTCCAGAGGGGAGTCAAAGAAGAAACAGGAGGGCCCCACACGAACCTGGGCGCGGGTCCCATGCCTGCCGTGCCCTGGGTGGTGTGGGCCCCTCGGGGCTCTCCAGCCGCCGCCCTTTCGCCTACTTATTCCCCCCGATGCGAAAACCCTAAATACCCGAGCCATATTCCACAAAAAGTTTCAGAGGCGCCGCCGTCGTCAAGCCTAGCTCGGGAGGGTCCAAACCTCTTCTCGGCACTCTGCCGGAGAGGGGAATCATCACCGGAGGGCTCTACATCACCATGCCACCTCCGGAGTGATGCGTGAGTAGTTCATCCTTGGACTACGGGTCCATAGTAGTAGCTAGATGGTTGTCTCTCCACTTTGTGCCATCATGTTTAGATCTTGTGAGCTGCCTAACATGATCAAGATCATCTTATTGTAATGCTACATGTTGTGTTTGCTGGGATCCGATGAATATTGAATACTATGATCAAGTTGTTTATTAATCTTTGATGCATGTTATTTATGATCTTGCATGCTTACCGTTACTAGTAGATGCTCTGGCCAAGTAGATGCTTGTAACTCCAAGAGAGAGTATTTATGCTAGATAGTGGGTTCAGTCTCCAGTAATCTGGGCGAGTGACAGCAACGCCTAAGGTTGTGGATGTGCTGTTGCTACTAGGGGTAACCTAATAATGCTATGTCCACGATCATATGTATTTGTTTACTTTACGCACATTGCTTAATGCGATTATCCGTTGCTCGCAACTTAATACCGACGGGGAACACGGATGTCAACCTGGAGGTGGATTATTAGTGATAGATGATGTTGGATAACGGTCTATGTATTTTGTCGTAATGCCCAATTAAATATCATGATAGCCAACTTGTCATATATGTATGCTTTGTCATGCGCTCAATATTTTGTCAATTGCCCAGCTGTAATTTGTTTATCCAGCATGTCGTTTATCTTTATGGAGAGACACCTCTAGTGAACTGTGGACCCGGTCCATTCTTTTACATTGATTAAACCACAAACTGCAAACAATTGTTCTCTTTTACTTTCTGCAATTTAAACACTGTTTTCCACACCATATGTTTAATCCTTTGTTTTCAGCAAGCCGGTGAGATTGACAACCTCACTATTTCATTGGGGCAAAGTAGTTTGATTGTGTTGTGTGCAGATTCCACGTTGGTGATCGAGTAACGGCGCCGCCAACAACCTTCAGAAGTGCTACTGCTCCTACTGGTTTGATAAACCTTGGTTTCTTACTGCGGAAAACTTACTGCTGCACTGCTTCATACCTTCCTCTTGGGGTCTCCCAACGAACGTGTGCTGCACCTCATCACGTCGCTTGTTACCGGTCAAGCATCCACCGTTAAATTTCTCAAGATTCGCACAACGGGCATACGCGAGAGCGGTATAGATTGAATTCTTGACCGGTACAAAGCTGTAAATGGGATAGTATTCTTTCGGTATTAACATAGTTGGCCCCACGCACCACATTAAACCGTTGGCGCACTGACTACTTGTTTCCATCGTTATCTCCGCTTCCTATTCGCCTGTTCCAGCGGCGGCCGCATAGCTTCTCACCGGCGTTCTCCATACCTCCGGTCGGATGAGGCGTGCGAGTTGTCATAAACGGAGAGGTAGCCACCTCCATTTCCAGACGGCGACCGCCCCGCGTCTCCGCCACCGCCCCCTTCATCTGTGTTCCCTCAACGAACGCTTGTCCTGCTCCGCCGCCACACGCTTCATACCTGGTTAGTTATTCGCCGTCGTAGTCTTCTCGCTCATGATTCGTGAGCTAGGGTTATCGACTTTGTTGCATTTGTAGGCGTGGAATAGCAGTAGATTTGTGGGACATGGAACGGGCAGTAGATTTGGGCAAAGTTCATGGAGCAGGGGCTCCACTTGATTTGGGGGCGAAGGGGAATGATGAACTAGGGTTCTTCACTCTAGTACAAACCGCAGTAGGTTATGTCAAATATGCGGTTCGGTACGTTTCCTCTTGTTCGTTTAGCTGGTCCGTAGAAGTAGTCTGAAATCTGTGGTCTACATGTATGTGGGGTGATTGCAGTTCTCAGTTGTAGTTTTAGAGTTCGGAGTACTAATTTTATATTAAATCTTACAAGCATTGTTGTCCGAAGGGGATTGATGTCAGTTGACGGTGTACCTTTAGATTGTCAGTAGAAGTGGTTCGAAATTGTGGTTTGTACCGTGTAGTTGTGAGATTCGGCACGCTGATTTTATTTGGTGTCTTCTAGTTCGTCAATCAAATGGAGGGGGAGGACGTCGATGATCCTACAGGACCCCGCAAGTCTCCTAGATTTGCAGTGAGAAAAGTATCGGCGAGGAAGCAAAGCTCCATTGTCCATTCTTCGACAAATGAGACAGAAGAGTCGAGGCCATCGAAGAAGAGGAAGAGGAATGGGAAGGAGACAATTCGTTCTCCTCCAAAAACTGTTAAGAAGAAAAAACAGGTAAGAATTAAGTTCAATTTTACTGGGCATGACCTATATGTGTACTGGCCCATAGTTTTATATACGATGTCATATACGCTGATTTTGTTCTCACTGCTATGTTGTCTGCCCGTTCCATGTCCCTCTCCCTATCGTACTATACCCGGATACATCAGCAGTAATCTCGGTTTAATAAAGAAGTTAAGTTTACTTGAGTACTATAAATTGTTTAGGGGAAAGGTTAACCTAGAGAATATTTTGGGAGAAAATAGTTTATGACAAGGTAAACTTTTGTTTTGTGGTGAAATTAACTAGACCAGCACATCTTACTCTTCTACCAACTACTTCTAATTACGATTCCACAATATTAGGCACCCCTGAGCCTCAATTTATATATAGGTCAAGTGTGTTCGAATTTATAATTTAGCCTATAATCACAAAATTAGATATATAATAAATATGCACGCGTATTATATACGATGTGTACTGACCCATAGTTTTATAGATGATGTCATATACGCTGATTTTGTCGTGGTTTTTATGGTCAGGTCGTGGGATACAAGTGTTGCCCACGGATGCTTTACGAATTGATACAAGGGTTGGATGATGATCAGAAGAAATGGGTTGAAGAACTTGGATTTGGTGCTCTGTTGTAATGATGGAAGTTAGGATTCCTAAGGCACTGACGCTGTGGTTGATTGACCAAGTTGATTGGAAGAGGAAATGCCTCTGTATTAGGGGCAGACGGTTTTACTTAAAGGATTCGATTTCCGGTGCATTAGACTTACCCAATGGGGAGTTGAAAGTACCACTTCCTAAGTCAGGCCGAGGCAAATCAAAGATCAGAAATCCTACGGAATAAGAGAAAGAGTATAGAGCAGCTGACGGAGGGCGTGGAATGAAGGTTAAGGATATCATAACAGCACTTTTGGCAGAAACAGACATCATGAAATTCAAGAAGAAGTTTATGTTGGTATTCCTTTGCATTTATCTTGCTCCAACAAGTGGTCACTTTATCAACAGGAGTTACTGATACGCGCATTTTATATCATCATTTATACAACTCTTATTATCATATTAGAATGTTATTGGCATTGTGAAAGGATCGTATGGCCACCTAGAGGGTGGGGTGAATAGGTGCTACTCCAATTTTTAATTCTTTTTCGATTAAGGCTTGACACAAAGGTAAATTCTCTAGATATGCAACTATGAAGAATTTACCTATATGACAAGTTAAGTTTAAACAAGATAAGATACAAGTAGTAAATAACAAGAAAGGAGTAATCAACCGGGAAGCACGCGGAGACAAGGATGTATTCCCGAGTTCCTCCTTTTTAGTTGAGTACGTCTCGTTGGAGGGGTGTGAGTTTCAAACTCAAGACGCCACAAATGTCCTCACCCTATTCTCCGATGAACCTCGCACAAAAGCTCGGTCCACCTTCCACTATCGGAATCCTTCAAGGCGGAATCTGGAGCCCTTACAACAAGCTTGGAGCACAACCCACAAAAGGATTGGGAGCTCCCAAGCACCACAACTTCGCTACACAAAAGTAGCAAGCAAGTAAGTACAACAAGATGCCTAGGTTTTCCTAGTGGAAACCCTAGGCTCAAATCCCTCAAGTGAATGAGGGGGAAATTAAGAACGCTTTGGTGGAGTTGTATATCCGGGCCTTCTCCTTCAATCCTCCAAGTATGAGTGAGTTTGGGTGGAGGGATTGGGAGATCGATGAGCTTTGGTCTTGCAACAATGGGGGGCTAGTAATTCTGGTCGAGCTAACTTGCTGGAGGAAGGTGGAGGGGTATTTATACCCCTCCCAAATCTAGCCGTTGCAAAACTTCACGGGGCCGGAATATCCGGCTTGAGTGGGGGCCGGAATATCCGCCCCCGGAATATTCGGCCCAGATATTGAAATGTCCGGCCCCAATAATCCGGTTTCTCCAGACGCGCGCACAAAAGGCTGGCAGCTGGTCCTTAGCAGAAATTCCTGGGGGCCGGAATATCCGGCCCAGAATCCGAATAATCAGGCCCAAATGTCCGGTTTTGCCAGAAGCTCGCAGAAGCGTCTGGCAGCTGATCCTTGGCAGAATTTCCTGGGGGCCGGAATATCCGGCCCAGAATATGAAATGTCCGGCCTCAAATATCCGGTTTTACCAGAGCAACACACGAGCTCTTTTCTCACATCTTTTTGGAGTTTGATGCTTATAAGATTTTCCCTAAATCCTGCATCACTTAAGCACGGTTAAATTATCGCTAGTGTTGTTGCCTAACACACAAAACATCGAGGGATCATGAAATGCCCTTTCACATTGTTATATCATTATTTTTACATGTTTTAGATGATTTATGGGACTTTCATACAAAGTCCCTATTTTTGGTATTTAATTTCTGGGAGGCAGAAAACCTCCTTTTTCTTGTTTTTAATGTTTCAGGAGCTACAGGGACCCAAATAAGAAAAGGAAAATTGCACAGCTGGTTTTTCATCGGGAGAACAAGTGGGAAGAAGATCGAAGGAGAAGAGCCACGAGGCCCAAAAGAGGGGGGCCCACGCGGCCAGAATCTGGCCGCGTGGGACCCACTAATGGAGCCTCGGGCACTTCCTCGCTCGGGGCTTTTTAACACGCCTTCGTCTCGCCCAAAAACCTACCCTAATTTTCCCAAGTCCATCCGAGGCCGCGGCGGCGGCGAAACTCCTGATTCCCTCCGAGGGGGGTCAGATCCTGCTGCTCCGGAGCTCCGGAGAAGGGGAAATCATCGTCATCGTCATCACCTCTCCTCCTTGGCGTGGGAGGAGGCCTCTACATCATCACCATCACCAAGACCAGCACCATCTCCATCATCATCTCCGTGATCCACTCCGTTCCCCTCGTAGTTTGAGAGTTGCTATACCCTAGATACTTGTCTTGTGCTACTATTCATGTTTGTGATTGAGTACTTGTCATTATTTGGAGGTGAAGTTATATTTTCAGATTGTGTTGTACCACTTATGCCACTGAATATCATCATGTTTGCACGTTGTGAGTAGTTCCCGTATGTTCCTGAGGGCATAGGATGAATTGGCAATGATTTATATATGACATGTGTTGGTATTTTGTCTAGTGTTTATCTTTTTATGTGATTCTATGATGGTGTTGTGCGAACGTCGACTGCACAACACTTCACCTATATGGGCTCATAGGAGAACACCGTAGTGTAATGAATTGAGGGAGACTTGGGGGACATGTAAACCTGAGACCGAGTCATGAAGTTGCATTATGAGGGTATTAGTATCGGGGACCTTAGAGTGTAATGCTATGGTGGGACTTTATGTCTTAATAATTCTTGTGCAGTCATTTACTTGGCCACATGATCCATCATAAGGGGTTTAGTTTATTTATTTAGCTATACCTAACAATGGCTCCGTCCAAAGAAGATTAAAACTTGACAAGATATTCAACGTGTTGTTTAATAAATCTCTATGCCTAGCAATATCCATGCCGCCCTCGGGAACGTTTTCCACATATAAGTTACACATCACTTGAGCTTGTCCTCTTGCCACATAGAGGATTGGGCTTTCTCTCTTTGAGAGCTTTTACTTGCTACATTTATTTCAGCATTTTTACTCTCTTGCAACTATACAACCAAAAATCCAAAAACACTTGCATCTTTCATTGTTTTATTTATCATTCTTGCTAACCAATACCTTCAGCTCCTCGTGGGTTCGACAACCTTTTCTAATCGAAAGGTACTACAATTGATCTCCTGCACTTGGGAGTCATCAAGACACTTTTCTGGCGCCGTTGCCGGGGAGCGTAGCGCTATTGGTAAGAAGTTTGGTAAGGAAACTTGAAAGCTGAATTTTATTTACTGTTTTATCTCATTGTTACTATGGCATTTATGAATCGTGCCTCGCTGCATCTTGCTTTATATGAAAGTGCTTATGCCACTACTCCTAAAGTGGTTGAAACTACTGTGTCTGAGGTACCTAAAGTGGGATTTAAAATTCCCATTGGTCATGTTAAAAGAGTTATGAAAAATCCATTTACAGGGATGGAACTAAGTCTGCACGTGAACACGTGGAGACAATTGAAGACATATGTGGCTTATTTAGGCTTCCTGGTATTTCTGAGGATCAGGTAAAAAGGAAGCTATTATATTTGTCTTTATCTGGTAATGCTCGTATTTGGTTCAGGTCTTTGGATGAAGAAGTCATATTGAATGGAGTATTTTGAGGAAGGTTTTCTTTCTTAAATATTTTACTCCTAAAGAAGCTTATGAGAACCGCTGCTATATATTTAATTTCTGGCCACATCTGGGAGAGAGTATTACTCAAGCTTGGGGGAGGTTAAAGGAACTCCTTCGCAAGAATCCTTGTCATGATCTTACAAGGAAAATTATATTGATAAACTTTTATGTGAGGCTACCAATGAAACAAAAGGAATTTCTGGATAATTCATCTGGTGGAAGTTTTACAAATAATACTGAAGAAGAAGCATGGAATTTATTGGAGACTATTGCTGAGAACACTTGTCATTGGGATCTTGATAAAGGTAATGAGCCCTATTTGGACTATGGATATTCATGTGTAGAGAACTTCTCTACTTCTATTTTGTTTAAGAATCTGAGTGATAATTTTGGTCTTGATCCTTATGTTATAATTGAGATAGCTAAAACTTTTGCTGATCATATTGGTGTTCCTAAAAGTGGGTTTGAAGTTTATGTTGAACCTGTTAAACAATCTATTGTTGTTCCTAAAGTTATTAAACAGGTAGAACCAGTGTCATCTGTGACAATTGAGAGTATGTTGAACCACCTCCATATCCAAACCAAGTTAAGGAGAATTTACTTATTGCTGTTACTAACAAGAGTAAAAGAAGATGTTCTCAGCCTTATGAACAGGTGGAAGTCAACAGTCAAATTTCAATTATCAAACAATTAAATGAAGAAGACCCTGTTGATGTTTATTTATGTGAAGATGCTACTAAAGTCATTAAAGGTAATTCGGCCAAGGTTGGTAAGCCTGTTATATCATGCTCTATTGGGACTTCAAGTTATCATGGTTTGTGTGATATTGGAGCAAGTATTAGTGTCATTCCATATTCTCTTTATCTTGAAATCAAGCCTGATATTGATCCTATCATTATGGAAGAGACAGGTATGACAATTCAACTTGCTAATAAAGATTATATTAATCCACTTGGAATTGTTAGAGATGTTGAAGTATTGGTTGGCAAAATAAAATATCCTGCTGATTTTATTGTGCTTGGTTGTCCTCAAGATTCATTTTGTCCTATCATTTTTGGTAGACCTTTCTTACACACTGTTGGTGCTGAAATTAATTTGCTTAAAGAGAAAGTGTTTATTAAATGTGCTGGAGAAAAACTTGAATTCAACTTTTCTAAATTTGCTGATAAACATTCAGAGAAAGAGCCAATTTCTGAAGATGTAATTGAAACTCTTGCTCATATAGCTGTAGCTTCATCAGACGTGGTAGAACGTTATATGCTTAATCAAGATGAACCATTTAATGATGAAGAAAAAGATGTTTAGAACAAATATTATGGCAACAACCCCACAATTACAATTGCATATCCCACCTGATAATTTAGGAGTGCTACCACCACCTAAAGGGGATCCTAGTTTTGAATTAAAACCTTTGCCTAAAATCTTAAATATGCATACTTGGATGAGAAGAGCATATATCCTGTCATTATTAGTGCTAACCTTTCAGCTGAAGAAGAAGAAAATTACTTGATGTGCTTAAAGCTCACCGACCAGCCATTGGATACTCTCTTGATGATCTTAAAGGTATAAGCCCAGCTCTATGTATGCATAAAATTAATTTGGAGGAGGATGCAAAACCTGTTGTTGATTATCAACGCCGTCTCCATCCAAAAATGAAAGAAGTGGTAAGAAAGAGGTAATAAGACTTATTGAAGCTGGTATCATTTATCCCATAGCTGATAGTAAGTGGGTTAGTCCTGTTCATTGTGTTCCTAAAAAGGGTGGAATGACTGTTGTTCCAAATGATGAGGATGAACTTGTGGCTCAACGTACTGTTGTTGGTTATAGGATGTGTATTGATTTCAGGAAGTTAAATAAAGCAACTCGTAAAGATCATTACCCATTGCCATTTATTGATCAAATGTTAGAAAGGTTATCTAAACACTCTCACTTTTGCTATTTAGATGGTTATTCAGGTTTCTCACAAATTCCTGTCCATAAGGATGATCAAGAAAAGACCACTTTTACTTGCCCATATGGTACATTTGCTTATAGGAGAATGCCATTCGGTTTGTGCAATGCTCCTGCTACTTTTCAAAGATGCATGAATGCTATATTTGCTGATTATATTGAAAAGATAATGGAAGTTTTTATGGATGATTTTTCTGTGTATGGTACTTCCTTCGATAATTGCTTGTTCAACCTTAACAAAGTTTTGCAGCGTTGTGAAGACCAACACTTAGTTCTTAATTGGGAGAAGTGTCACTTCATGGTTACTGAAGGTATTGTCTTGGGCATCGGATTTCTGGAAGAGGAATAGAAGTTGACCCAGCAAAGATAGAAGCTATTGAAAAGCTGCCATACCCAAGGGACATCAAAGGTATAAGAAGTTTTCTTGGGCATGCAGGTTTTTACCGTAGGTTTATTAAAGATTTCTCCAAAATATCAAAACCTCTAACCAATCTTTTGCAAAAGGATGTTCCTTTCTCTTTTAATGATGATTGTATTGAGTCCTTTAATATTTTGAAGAATGCTTTAATAAGTGCTCCTATTATTCAACCTCCTGATTGGAAATTGCCTTTTGAAATTATGTGTGATGCTAGTGATTATGCAGTTGGGGCTGTTTTGGGCCAACGTGTTGATAAGAAACTGAATGTTATTTATTATGCTAGTAGAACACTTGATGCTGCTCAAAGAATTATGCTACAACTGAAAAAGAATTTTTAGCAGTGCTATTTGCTTGTGACAATTTAGACCTTATATTACTGATTCAAAGTCACAATACATACTGATCATTCTGCTATTAAATATTTAATGAATAAGAAAGATGCTAAGCCTAGACTAATAAGATGGGTACTTTTATTGCAAGAATTTGATTTACACATTGTTGATAGGAAAGGGGAAGATAATCAAGTAGCTGATCATCTTTCTAGAATGGAAAATATACCTGATGATCCTATTCCTATTAATGATAGTTTTGTTAATGAACAACTTGCAAATATTAATGTTTCTAGTGCTAAAGTTGCATCTCCATGGTTTGCCAACTATGCAAATTTTATTGTTGGTAAAGTTTTACCACCACACTTCACTTTTCAACAAAGAAAGAAATTCTTTTATGATCTTAGACATTATTTTTGGGATGATCCTTTCCTTTATAAGAAAAGTGTGGATGGTATTATTAGACGTTGTGTACCTGAGCATGAACAACAGGCTATTATAAGAGATTGTCATGACAGTCCCTATGGAGGGCATCATGCAGGAGATCGTACAGGTGCAAAGGTATTACAATCTGGTTTTTATTGGCCTACTTTATTTAAGGATTGTGCTGAATATGTTAAATCTTGTGATAAATGTCAAAGAGTAGGAAATATTGGTAGGAGAAATGAAATGCCTATGAATTATTCTTTACCACTTGAGCCATTTGATGTGTGGGGTTTTGACTTTATGGGACCTTTCCCAGCATCAAAGACAAAGCATACTCATATTTTGGTTGCAGTGGATTATGTTACAAAGTGGGTGGAAGCAATTCCAACCAAAAGTGCAGATCATGCCACAGCAATGACGATGCTTCAGGACATCATTTTCCCCAGGTTTGGTGTTCCTAGGTTTTTAATTACTGATGGTGGTTCTCATTTCTTACATGGTATTCTTAGGAAAACATTGGCAAAATATAATGTTAACCATAGAATTGCATCTCCTTATCATCCCCAAACAAGTGGACAAGTTGAATTAAGTAATAGGGAAATTAAACTCATTTTGGAAAAGACAGTGAATAAGTCTAGGTCTGACTGGCCACTTAAAATTAATGATGCATTGTGGGCTTATAGAACTGCTTTTAAAAATCCTATGGGAATGTCTCCTTATAAAATGGTTTATGGAAAAGCTTGTCATTTACCTGTGGAATTAGAACATAAAGCTAGATGGGCTATTAAACAATTGAACTTTGATTTTAAAACTGCGGGAGAGAAGAGAATTCTTGATTTAAACCTACTAGATGAATGGAGAAATGAAGCTTATGAAAGTGCCAGAATGTTTAAAGAGAAAGTTAAGATTTGGCATGACAAGAAAATTAAGAGAAAAGAATTCAAAGTAGGTGATCAAGTTTTATTATACAACTCTCGTTTCAAGTTTTCTGCAGGGAAGTTGGCTTCAAAGTGGCAGGGACCATTAGTGATACAGGAGGTGTACCGTTCAGGAGCTATCCGTCTTCACGGTGATATGAAAGGTAAACCTCATGTAGTCAATGGACAACGCCTTAAACATTATATTGCAGGAAGGAGCTTCATCGGAAAGGTGGAGGAGTTGAATTTAAAGACACCGGAGGAGGTAATTGCGAAGAATTTTGCAGTTTCAGAAACCCAAAATCAATAATAGGTAACTTTTGTGTTGGAAAGTTTCTCGGAATTGCGTAAATTTTTACGGAGTCATTTTTTATGGAAATTAACGTGTGGGACAAGAAACTGGAAGGAACGGAGCCCGAGGAGGAAAAGAGGGGGTCCCACGCGGCCAGATTCTTTGGCCGCGTGGGCCCACTCCTTTTGCCCCTCGGAGTCCCGTTTCGTCTCGTTTTCGTCTCCGACGCTTCGTCTTGACCTAAAAACCGTCAATATATACCCCTTCCGCCGATCTAATCTCGCACCGAGCGTTCTCGAGCGATCTTTGCTTTTGCTGTTTCTGTCTGTCAGGTTTTAGCCATGTCTAGCTCCGAATCCAACCATGAAGGGGAGAGCTCCCCAAGGGAGGTGTTGTGAACCACTACCTCAACTCCGTGATGGCACCGCCGAAGATTTCCTTCAAGGAGGGTGTGATGCTCGTGGAGGAGGTGAAGGCTCCCAAGACCACCGGCACGGTGGAGGAAAGGCTGGATGATCTGGAGGAGAAGACCTTCAGGTATGGCACTGTTGTTGAACGCAGCCTTGATGCTCATCACTTCATGAACCTGGAGCTGGAGAAGAAGGTTGAAGAGTACAAGGAGAGGCTCGAAGATCTGGAAGAAAGATACAAGGACGTCATCGAGAAGTTGGAGATCCAATGCTTTATGTGGGATGTAGAGAACCAGAACTGCGAGTATGAAGAACGCTTCAAGAAGATTGCAGAAGCTGCTACCCTCAGGTATAATAATCCACCTACATCTTTCCGTGATGGAAGGCCTTTCCCATGGAAGATGGCGGAATGGGAGGAGGAATATGAGAAAGAAGAGGCTGCAGCAAGGAGGCTCTAGCAAAACGTCAAGCTTGGGGGAGTTCAACCTAGTCTTTATCTTTACTAGTTTATCATATCTATCTAGTCATGGTGTGTTTTGCTTTTATCGTTTAGTTATCAATCTCTCTTAGGCGTGTGTGAGCTCATGGAGCATTATCATGTATCCCTATCTTGTGGTTTATCAATGAATATTAAAGTATGGTGTCATCCATGATTCTCTTGTTTGGAGATTTATGGGTAACACTCATGCAAATGAGCGTGGCATATTTAGAGGTTTCAGTCACATCTTGCCTTGAATTTAATTAACTTGAGTGTGTTGGACAATTGTAGAATTATCTCATTATAAAATAAGTAAAGAGAATGAGTCAATATGACTTGAAAATTAATAGTTTAAGGTTGAGATATAGTCTTGTAGGATAAAAAGTTAGGAAGGGTTAATGAAAAGGATATGAAACACTCTTGTTAGAATCTAGTATCTTTTGAGCAAATTAATGAATCATGGATATTTCAATACTTATGCTCTTGGAAAGTGAATGAAAAGGAAGGCACCTGAAAATTCAGTTAGCCATGGAAAGTGTAAGATAAAGGTTGTATAGAGCATAGGAACTTGATTGAAATATCCATGACTAAAGTTTGCACTAGTTACTAGTGAAGCAAGATTGTAAACAATCTTATATCTATCTTTTCATTTGTCTTCTTTAAACTTGTTATCCAATGAGAGTTTATCTTGTCTTTAAATTTCAGCAAAGTATAAAATATTATAATGCTTGCCATAAGAGCAAAAGCATGTGAAAAAGAGTATGATTCAATTGTCCAACATACAATGGTTATTTGCTTCAAAAGTAAGGGGTGATTGCTAGAGCTTCTACTTATGTTGCCCTCATGTGTATGAGTTTTAGTTCATTAATCTTTCATTGCAATTGAATATGATGATGATACAATGCTCGTATTTATTTATCAACCATAAGTCCATTGATGCATGTAATGATCTATGTCCTTACTTACTCGAGGACGAGTAAAGGTTTAAGCTTGGGGGAGTTGATACGTGCATTTTATATCATCATTTATACAACTTTATTATCATATTAGAATGTTATTGGCATTGTTATATCATTGTTTTTACATGTTTTAGATGATTTATGGGACTTTCATACAAAGTCCCTATTTTTGGTATTTAATTTCTGGGAGGCAGAAAACCTCCTTTTTCTTGTTTTTAATGTTTCAGGAGCTACAGGGACCCAAATAAAAAAGGAAAATTGCACAGCTGGTTTTTCATCGGGAGAACACAGTGGGAAGAAGATCGAAGGAGAGAGAGCCACGAGGCCCAAAAGAGGGGGGCCCACGCGGCCAGATCTGGCCGCGTGGGACCCACTAATGGAGCCTCGGGCACTTCCTCGCTCGGGGCTTTTTAACACGCCTTCGTCTCGCCCGAAAAGTTACGCCCTAATTTTCCCAAGTCCATCCGAGGCCGCGGCGGCGGCGAAACTCCTGATTCCCTCCGAGGGGGTCAGATCCTGCTGCTCCGGAGCTCCGGAGAAGGGGGAAATCATCGTCATCGTCATCACCTCTCCTCCTTGGCGTGGGAGGAGGCCTCTACATCATCACCATCACCAAGACCAGCACCATCTCCATCATCATCTCCGTGATCCACTCCGTTCCCCTCGTAGTTTGAGAGTTGCTATACCCTAGATACTTGTCTTGTGCTACTATTCATGTTTGTGATTGAGTACTTGTCATTATTTGGAGGTGAAGTTATATTTTCAGATTGTGTTGTACCACTTATGCCACTGAATATCATCATGTTTGCACGTTGTGAGTAGTTCCCGTATGTTCCTGAGGGCATAGGATGAATTGGCAATGATTTATATATGACATGTGTTGGTATTTTGTCTAGTGTTTATCTTTTTATGTGATTCTATGATGGTGTTGTGCGAACGTCGACTGCACAACACTTCACCTATATGGGCTCATAGGAGAACACCGTAGTGTAATGAATTGAGGGAGACTTGGGGGACATGTAAACCTGAGACCGAGTCATGAAGTTGCATTATGAGGGTATTAGTATCGGGGACCTTAGAGTGTAATGCTATGGTGGGACTTTATGTCTTAATAATTCTTGTGCAGTCATTTACTTGGCCACATGATCCATCATAAGGGGTTTAGTTTATTTATTTAGCTATACCTAACAATGGCTCCGTCCAAAGAAGATTAAAACTTGACAAGATATTCAACGTGTTGTTTAATAAATCTCTATGCCTAGCAATATCCATGCCGCCCTCGGGAACGTTTTCCACATATAAGTTACACATCACTTGAGCTTGTCCTCTTGCCACATAGAGGATTGGGCTTTCTCTCTTTGAGAGCTTTTACTTGCTACATTTATTTCAGCATTTTTACTTCTTGCAACTATACAACCAAAAATCCAAAAACACTTGCATCTTTCATTGTTTTATTTATCATTCTTGCTAACCAATACCTTCAGCTCCTCGTGGGTTCGACAACCTTTTCTAATCGAAAGGTACTACAATTGATCTCCTGCACTTGGGAGTCATCAGTTTCCTAGCAGCTCTGGTCAATATTGATCAGGTGAAAGACATGGACTGGTGTGAGTTCGTGGTGAATTATCTCGTTGATGGCATTAGGGACTATATGGACTCCCCTGCTGCCAATGTCAACGTTCACGGTTGTGTCCACCTCCTCTGTGTAAGTCTGAATCATCCAAAGCAACTCTATTTTGCTAGAATAATCTACTAATGTCATCAAGCCATTTTCACTTACCTCGTCAACATAGCGCTAACATTTTTCAATAATTGTTTTGAATGCAGTTGATGTACATCGACATTGTGAAATCCCAACAGATCCAAGTACCAAAAGGGATTACACGTGTCCAATGTGTAACAACTGAACTGATGGATTTGCTAGAATCCCTAGATATGAAGATTGATCGGAACAATGTTCCATCATTTGGTAATTTGGAGGTAACATTGTTTTGGATGAACGTCGAGATTATACATTCTTAGATATGGTGACCAAGTATTTTATTCTCACTGCTATTTTGTTGGAATTTCAGATCAATCCTGATAGTCTCAGAAGAAACAGTTTCTGATGAGAACGAGCCGACATCAAGAGGTGCTAACAGCAGTAGGATATCCATTCCAGATGGACTTCCCAAACCCAAACCCAAAACGAAGCAGGTTTTTAACGCGTGTCAAATATTTGTACGATTCTATCATATTTAGAACGCTATACATATGGTGCTAATGTGGTTTTGCATCTGTTTCCGGTCTGGAGGTAATGCGGTCAATTCATCTAGACGCCAAAAACAAAAGATGGTTACGGATGACAAGGTAAATGTGTGTTACCTTGTTGACGTCGACGTACTATGTGCCAATACGGTCGCACGCTCACCGGACTTGCATAAATGTGGGCGACATGTCAATTGCATATATGAATTTTAGTTTAGAGCATCTAGTTTATTCCTTCTGGAATCGGTAGTACTTGTGCGTGTTGCATTATTTCACATGTCAAGCACATTGCTAAACATACAAATATCTGTACACAGATATAGAAATACCTAAAACACAAACGGTCACTTCTGACACATACAAAGAACTACATATAGATGTTTATTTACGACAGTTCTAATTCAAAATGTGTACGTGTGGGCGATATACCAATTCCAGATTTTATTTTCGTTCAACATGTGTCCGTTTGTCCTCTGATTTTTTTTTTCATTGATTTCCAACAGCCATTGCCGAAATCATTGGAGGAAATTGAGGATTCTTACAACATTAAAAGAAATAAAATTTATCAGACTCAAAAAGCTTGATAAAAGGAGGAAAGATGCCACGGAGGCCTTCATGAAAAGTCGGTTGGAAGAGCTAAAGGTCAGAATTACTGATGCAATGTCAAGCGGCACATCTCAGCGTGAAGACGCGGAGAAAAGAGATTCAGATACCAACATTGACAATGGCTTATTGGGCACCTCACAAGGAAGTGGGCGGACGCAAAGTGGCAATGGAGATGTAGATGGGCAGTCAAATGTCATGCTGCCTATCTTTAAGTCTCCAGTAGAAGGTGCAAAGGATGGTGATTTGCAAAAAGAGACAGTTGTTGAATCTGAAATCAACAACATGATTGTTGACGGTGCTACAGATACTTCCAATACGGTATCTGAACGGCCAATTTGCCAAGCCACAAACAATATTGATCAATGCTCCGGGTCAACTGCTGATTGCGTGCAAACAAAGAAAGATAACTTGTCTGTACAGGAAAAGCCGTCTACCCCAGTAAATAATGGTTTAAGTGAAGCAAGTCACAACTCACCTGAGTCCGCTCCGACGCCAGATTGTGTGAGGTCACCACCCAAAACAGTTGTTCTGCCAATTGATGCAACCGAGCTTGGTAACACATTGGCGGTGGGCACTTGTGACGATGTTCTGCGTGAAGTTTGCCAGATGGCTGTTGAAGCATCTTGACGGAGGAGGAGGTCACCACCCTCTACCGCAATGTGCCTTAGTGGTCTCGATGCGCCTTTGACGGAGGAGGTAAAAGCCGCGGTGGACAAAACCACAAGTGACAAAGCGTCGGGTCCGGATGGTTTTACGGGGTCTTCTTCAAAACTTGTTGGGACATTATCAAAGGAGACATCATGGCCGTCATTAACCAATTTGGCTGTTTGCACACCAACAACCTTCATTGGTTAAATTCCGCAAACATTGTCCTCATACCGAAAAAGGATGGTGCCGAGATGGTGACCGACTTCTGCCCTACTAGTCTCATGCATCCATGCTATTGCAAAGCTCATATGCAATATGATGGCCTCACGCCTCGTCCCTCACATGAACAAGCTTGTTTTCAATGCCTAAAGTGCCTTCATAAAGACACGAATGCGTGCCTTCTTACGTTCAAGCTGGAGAAAATGGATAATGGGACATATGCGTGCGGCGGTCGGCAGGATAAGGAATGCCACGGTGGCAAATTGGCACGTACGCGCCTGTGGGAACTTGTGAAGCACCAGCCGGTCGGCTACATCGGCAGCCGGTAGCTAGGACCGTAGCATAACACAGCGTCGACGCTTCGCGTATGTCCTGTACGTGTTCCTTATCCAACTCGGTCGTACTAGTAACCACAGAAAACGTAAGATTGCATGCATGCGCGTTGATATTTTTAAAACTGTGGGGCAAAAACTTTGCCCCATATATTAATTAAGCAGAATGTGTCCGGTTTATTAGTGGAAGAAACCTGACGAAAACCATAGAACAAACACCAACAACAATGAACACCACGGGGCAGAGCCCACACAACACCCACTCCACGGCCAGCCGGCCAGCAAACCACCCTTGCCGGAGAGAAGAATCCGCAACTGCTATGGGAGGAGCAGGTACGGGACACTCCGTCGTAGATGAAAGCGACCACTACCGGGAGCCTCGACGACGAACAGCACCGAGAGCAGCCTTCTCGCCCACACGACACAAGGAGGAACGCCCTCGATGATGCAGAAAAACTCGGAGCCGCTGCCCGACATCCAACCCTCTATCACGCCCTGCGCAAACCACCTGGACCACCTTCCGGGGCCGCCGCCCCGACATGCCACCGCCCACACCCGGGCCACGACGCCGCACGACTCGGCCACCCACAGCCTAAGCTGCACTAGGTAAGCCGCTCGCAGACCACGGTCGTCGTACCAGCATCCGGGGCCGCCGCCCCGGCCTAAAAGGCAACTGCTGCTGCTGCTGCCCCAGCAGCCCCGACAGCCTCGCCGCCAGCACCCCCTTCCGGGACCGCCGTCCCGACATAGCACCGCTCGCAACCGAGCCACGACACCGCACGAAGCAGCCACCCGCAGCCCAAGCTGCCCAAGGAGAGCTGCTCGCAGACCACGGACGTCGTGCCAACATCCGGGGCCGCCGCCCCGGCCTAAAAGACAGCCGCAGTTGCTGCCGCCACACCAGCCTCGACTCCCTCGCCACCACCTCCCGCAACCACAAGTCTCTCCAGCCGGTCACCACTCCAAGAACGATGCCCCCAAGGGGGAGCATTACACAGAGTGCCATCATCTCCCGATCCCGGGAGATCTAGGGTTTCCCCCGGAGTGGTCCGGGTGAAAGGCGAGCACCACGTCTCGACGGCATCTTCAAGAAGAGAAACGGCGCCCGAAGGCGTCGTTGCCGCCTGCCCCAACGACAGCCGGAGCAGAGCTTTCGCTCGACGTTCTTGCACCCGCTCACCACGAGACCGACTAGCCCACCAGATTCCACACGCCACGACTCCAACAGCAACCCACGCACACCACCGACCCGGGGCCGTCGCCCGGCGTCCATCCTCCGCTGCGTGCAGCAGCAAACAGCAGCTGCTCCAAACGGAGCGACGCCGCCGGCCGGCCACGCACATGGACGGACAGACCCAGATCGGGCCCATCCACCCGCAGTCGCGAGGGCACCTGGAGCACGCCCCGCCGTCCACACGGCCGAGGACGCCGCCACCGCTCCTGCCGGCAGCCACCGCGGCCAGAACCGCCCGCCGCCGGGAGGGGATCAGGGGCCGCCACTCCTGCTTGCCCACGCCGAAGAGAGGAGCTCCTCCGCTCAGGAGCTCGTCGCCTCGCCTCCTATGGGGACGGGCCCGCCGCCGCCGCGGCCGTAGCCGATGACGACGGCGGTGAGGGGGCTACCGGGTGCGGGGAGGAGGCGCCTCCGGTGTCGCCACAGCTAGCGAAACGGGAGGCCGGTCTATCGAGTCGTATCGTCACATTTTACACATCATGCGCGTTGATACGATACGATCCGATCCGATCCGTCCGTCGCAGTCAAGGTTTACGACATGTGACGAACGCGTCGCGACTGAAAACGGGACCGGCCGACTACCTATATATACGGCCGGCTCACTGAAAGCCGGCCGTATTGTACCACTAGTGGAAAATGGGCTTTTTGTACCGGGTGGTAAGGACCTCTGGTCCCGGATTCCCACCCGGGACGCCACAATCGGGACTAGAGGCCCCCCTCTAGTCCCGGGTGCCTTACGGCCCGGTACAAGAGAGGTACACGTGGAGCCGTGGCAGAGCGCGTGCTGAGGACTTCTTGTACCGGTCCGTAATACGGCCCGGTACAAGAGAGGTACATGTGGGGCCGTGGCAGAGCGCGTGCTGAGGACTTCTTGTACCGGTCCATAATACGGCCCAGTACAAGAGAGGCCCCACGTGGCCGCCTCTGCCTTTTTTTGTTTTTCCAGCTTATTACATATATTGTTAATTAATTACAAATCAGAAAAATAAATATAGCATATCAAAATATTCATAAAAGAAATATTTATGAGAATTCGACCGGGACTAGAGCCCGTCTATTAGATTACAACCGGGACTAGATCCCGTCTATTCGATTACAACCGGGAATAGAGCCCGTCTATTCGATTACAACCGGGACTAGAGCCCATGTATTCGATTACATAGAGGTCGACCGGGACTAGAACCCGTCTGTTCGATTACATGGAGATCATTTCCTGGACCCGTCGATGGCATTGTATCTTCCCTTTGGGTTTATGACATTGTCCACCAAAAATCCCGCAATTTCCTCTTGAAGTGGTCGAAAGTGGTCCTTTAGTTCCAGGTTCCTCCGCATGTTATCCATCTATAAAAGAAGGAGAACAATGTGAATATCAATCATCATAACAGAAATTATGAATGACACTCAACACAATTGATGGTAATAAAATAAAACTGTGAATATATTTTGTTCACTTACGTCTAGAAATTTCTGTGGGTTCCGCTCACTGACCTCCCGGCGAATCCACTGGCACACGAAGTATCCACACAAATTGGTCCCCGGTGGCTGCCTATCGCAGTTCTTTACGAGAATAGATTTCAATCAAATAATAATCAAGCATGGTATGATGGTATTGAAATTTGAATTAAAAAGATGCGCGAACCTAGCTCGTACTACTTACCTTGTCAGGATAAAAACTAAGCACCTCTTTAAATTGACCTGCTGTCCTCGCTCTGAATTCTTTCCAAATGCTGCCCGGCAAACAAATGAATAAATGAGTTATTAATTAGTTACTTGATATCTCAGGAATTGAACAAATTAAAGAGACCGATATAGTACGATAGAAAATACCTTTGGAGGACATCTATAATTAGTTGGTACCTCTCTTGGGGCCACCCCAATGAGTCGAAGATGTCAACTCTTGCATCATCAACTTGAATGATTAGCAGAATGTAATGGTCGCTGCGCACGTTTATATATGTCAGTAACTAATCAGTTACACTTAACATCGAGTAAGCAAAAATTAATGTGTACAAGACAGTAACACTCTTAATTACCTGAAGTGGTAAGGAAACAATATCTTCCTTTTATAATTTTGCCTATGTATGAACCTAAACAAGTTGGCCTTCGTTTCCACGGGGTAATCCCGTAGCAATTTTTCATTAATTCGGACCGGGTCAACGAACCCAAAGTCAAATATTCTCATTCTGTCACATTCATCACTCTTCATTCTGCATAATAGCGTAGTGAGCATAATTAGAACAAGCAATGACCGAGCTGAGCTATAGACTTTATTTTAGAAATAAATGAATTGAATCACTTACAGACAATAGGTACTGACGATACTCAAGTCCAGGGAGTCAAGCTGGTATAACTGATAGAGTTCTTCAAGATAAACATTTAACTCGTCTTTACCTATGTAATGTTCTTCTGTAACTTGCACAAGGAGCACTTTTCGATCTAGCTTTGTGACATCCATGTACCAGTCATGCAGTCTTCGCATTTGTGTTGGTAGAAACTCGATCTGATCAGGTGGCACTAGAGACTTCCCGTATTTCCAGGTCCATTTATCAACATGCATATAGGGGGGAGCTCTTCTGCATCCAGTTGAGAAAGTGACATACCAACTTCTGCAGCAAATTTCGCGCGGTAGGCTAAATCATCAGTGTTCGCCGCGCGCCGGAGCCCTTATCAGTGGTCACCTTAAGCGGGGAGATCGACTGTTTTGACTGTGCTCCGAGCTGGGCAACGTCTCTTTTTCTTTTCCCGCTGTCACTAGTACTTGTCGTCTTGCTGGAGCGAATTCTACCCAGACAGCGTGCATAGTCATCTTTCCTATTTATCTCGACTTGCGATGGATGATTAAGAAAATCCGTAGCCCACTTTTTTTGATCTGCCGTATATACTTGCTTCGGCGGGGGCTTTTTCGGTTCCATCTGTCTTTTAACGTCGGCTGCCACGGCCGCGGCGTTTTCCTCTACAGTCCTTTCCCAAGGTCTCGGGGGAGGAACCTTCGGTACTTTTGGGAGGGGCTCTTGTCGGGTACCGGCGATCGGTCGCGACGGAAACCCATTAGTGACGAAACGACGGTCTTCGTCGACTGGTTGCTCCTAGTGGGCGGAGGCGGCGGAGGAGACGGCTGAGGTGTCTGCTGAGGCAGCGGCGGAGGAGACGGCTGAGGAGTCTGATGAGGCGGCGGCGAAGATCGAGATGGACTCGTGTTGTGGTGGTCGTCCAAGTCGTCATCATGTGGACTTGGAGGCGATGGTGGCCTTGGCGCCGTCCAACCTGGAATCACGATGTATTTCTTGGGCCATAGAATGAGTCCACCCTGGACATCTCCCAGTGTCCTCTCATCATCACCTCCAGGGATTTGAAGTTCGAGTGATTCAAATCCGGGGTAATTTGATCCACGCCGACACGAGCATAGCCATCTGGAATCTCATTGCCCAAATACAGTGCTGTAGATTCACAAGTTAAAGCATAGCCCTCCGCCGCCTTCACGGATAAGTTTCTCATAGCCTCATGTAGCTCACAACTTGTCTTCTCAGTGATATAATCCACGGGGTAGGTTTCCTTCGATGGCTCATCAGCACCAACCCCCGTGGAAGCCACGCTGCTTCTCAGTTGAGATGGACCACCTGTTGGAGCACCTTCCTGCAGCTGATGAGTTGCCCCATGCTCGCGCATTTCATCTACTTGCTGATGAAGGTGGCTCACCATACTTTCTAGTTTGCTCAACCGGTCTGATTCCCCTGCTCCTTCCTCTTCTTTGCTCTTGCTCGGCTTCTATAAGATTCACGGTCCTCAGGAAACCCTTCATCCCATGGCACAACTCCACGCCTCGTGTTCGTCCTCCTTTTTCTTTATTACCGAGGGCCTAGATAAAAATATATCTATGTCAAGTTGGTCGGCATGATTGTCATAAACACGAAACGAAACAAATATATAGTTATAACAAACCTTTGTCAGCTCGTCGTTCTCTCGGTCGGGAATAAACTTTCCCTCTCGAGCATCGGCGATTGCATCAAGAATTTGCTGCCGGGGTATAGGAGTTTCTTTCTTTTCATCAACTATTAGATCCCCTGTTTCCATGTCATACTCCGCCCCATGCCCAAGCATCCAATTTCTGATCTAAGGGGCCAGTTATCTGTAATTGGAGTGATCCCTTTATTGCGCAGCTCAGCCTCAATCTTATCCCACTTAGGCTCGGCACTTATGTAGCCACCTGCCCCCATCTTATGGTGATATATCTTTTTCGCTGCATTTTCCTTATTCTTTTTCGATCTTTCCTTAGCTACTTCTGATTCCTTGTATTCCAGAAATGCCTTCCAGTGAGGCCGCTGCCTCTCTAGTGTGCCAGTGAAATCTGGAGCTTTCTTTTTCGATTGCCAATCACGGTATAATCTGTTCTTGTAATTGTTGAATTGTTCAGCCATCTTCTTCAGAGCGAATGCTTGACTTTTTTCGTCATGGCTTTGTCCTTTCGGTACAATCCAACACCGGTAGGGTGAACTTTGCTATGACCTTGTCCAAAGCACATCTTTAGTTCTGTTGCTGACCCAACTAGGTTTTATGGCGCCCTCTAAGTTTTTTGGCTCATTCCATTCCTGAATGCTGATCGGAACATTGTCCCTAACAACAACTCCGCATTGATGCACAAACTTAGATGCGTTCGCCTTGGGCTCCAGGTTTGCCATCTGCAGCGACGACCTCAATTATGAGATGCGCATCTGCGGCCAACCCTTTGGCATGGCCTCGTTTAGTTTCTGCAGATTGGGCCGATGCGGAGGTCTAAAAATTAAAAAAATATGTGTTAATACATACATATAGTAATCAATTATTCCATCTGATCAACAGAGGCTTAATATACCTCGCCAGACTGCGGAGGTGCACAAATTAGCGAGTCGTCATTGCACTCGATGCTCGTTTGCGCTTCGTCTCTTTGTTCCTCCTCCATTCCCGGACCGGAGTCGTTCAAAAATTCGGAGCCATCTTCTGTTCCACCGGCTTCTGCTCCCCCCACGGGTTCACGTATAATGTCGAACACCTCATTTTCAAGGTGTCTGCTGTTGAAGTTATCCATTGGGCTTAACTAATACAAAAGAAATATAAAACAATGTTAGCATTAATTAGCAGAATACAAAAGAAATTTGCAAAAAGTATCACTAATACATAGAAATTTAAATCTACACTTAGCAAATTTACACTAAATTTCTAACCCTAAATTTCTAACACAAAAAAAAATACATAGCAAATTTAAATCTACACTTAGAAATTTGCAAAAAGTATCACTAATACATAGCAAATTTAAATCTACACTTAGCAAATTTAAATTTACACTTAGCAAATTTAAATCTCTAACCCTAAATTTCTAACCCTAAATTTAAATTTAAATCTATACATAGCAAATTTACCCTAAATTTCTAACCCTAAATTACTAACACTAAAAAACAATAAATACATAGCAAATTTAAATCTCTAACCCTAAATTTAAATTTCTAACACTAAATTTAAATTTCTAACCCTAAATTTAAATTTAAATCTATACATAGCAAATTTCTAACACAAAATATAACACTAAAAAAAATTCTAACACTAACACTAAATTTAAATTTAACCCTAAATTTCTAACCCTAAATTACTGACACTAAAAAAATCTAACCCTAAAATTTCTAACACAAAAAAAAGAAAAAACCTCACCTAACACAAATTTCTAACCTAACCGTACCGTACGTGGCGAGCTCGCTGGCGCGCGGCCGTCGAGGCGGTGGAGGAGGAGGAGGAGGGCGCGGCGGCGTGTGGAGGAGGAGGAGGAGGGCGCGGCCGTCGAGGCAGTGGAGGAGGAGGAGGAGGAGGCGCGGCGGCGGCGGAGGAGGAGAGGCGGAGGGCGACGCGGCGGAGGAGGAGAGGCGGAGGGCGAGGCGGCGCGAGCGGCGGCGGCGCGTGGAGGTGAGGGACGCGGCGGCCGACGAATTTGGCAGCCTCACGGCGTCGATTTCGTCGGCGGCGGCGACGTCCTTCGTCTTCTCGCGGGTCGTGGCTCGGCCCGGCGTGTGAGCTTGTATTTATAGGTGGAGGCCTCTAGTACTGGGCCGTGGCACCACCCGGTACTAGAGGGTCACCTCTAGTACCTGGCCGTGGCACCACCCGGTACTAGAGGGTTTTCGCCTGGTCAGATTCCTGCGCACCCAAATAGAGATCTAGTACCGGGTGGAGCCACCACCCGGTACTAGAGGTCCTTTTTTTGGCTTTCCCGCGCCCAAATAGAGGATCTAGTACGAGTGCTGCGCGGCCTCGTCGCTTTTGAACCGGTACTAGAGCCACACTCTAGTATCGGTTCGTACGCCACCCGGGACTAGAGCCATTTTTGGCTCTCGACGAAAGGTATGTTTTTCACTAGTGTACCAGCTCTATATAACTGCCAAGCTGCGTCGTTCGTATGGATGGTACTGTCAACAAAGTCTTGGCTCTAAGTAGATGAGTAAGTACTACATGTAGATGTAGTATAGGGCAGCGAGACAGCCTGGACTACCTACGTACAAGGTACCTAGTTTAGGCATTGGTCGATCATGTGGCAATGTTATCCGGCAGAGCACGTACGTCGACGGTCAACTTGACCCCGTGTGGATGCTACTCCAAGTTAACTACAGTCGCTGAATAAGAAATGTAGAATTAGGAGATTGGCGGAATTGGTGATGTATTATTGAGCCTCATGGGCGAGTATATATAGGCGTACAAGGGTATCTTGGAGTACAAGTCAAGTCAGCGAATAGATGGACACGAATCCTAACTCTATCCTATGCTACCATAATAACCGTACATGCCATACTCTAACATCAGACTGGAGAGAAACCGAAGTAGAATCCAGTGGGCTGACATCCCCCGGCAGTAGGAGTGGGAACGTCGTGGACGGTGTTGCGGCGTCGATGCTTGGACTGTAGAGTAAGTTGATGAGGTGCTCAAGCGAGGTGGTAGCCCTTGTGCCGATGTCGAGGGAGCCGAGAGCGTTGGGCGGTGCAGCCTTGGTCGGAGTAGCCGTGCGAGGGGTCGCCGTGGTCGGGGTTGCCGGTGTCAAGGTAGACGCACATGAGGCCGCAGGCGCATAGTGCGCGTGAAGAGGACGGAGACGCGTCGAGGCAGTCGTCGAGGATGCCGATGCCGGAGATGACGCAGTCCGAACCGTCGAGGACGAGGTGCATCCATTGTTTTGCCGGAACAAGGCGCGCGTGGGGGCGGAAGCCGTTGTCGCCGAGGACGTCACCATTCATCAGTCCGATCGCCGCAGTAGAAATAAGCAAACATCGTTTTGTTGTTTATGTGTTCCGGTTGCAGTGGATCGGGGAAAAACTAGAATGACTGCAGATTTGATGCCCACGGGCTCGTTTGCACATTTTCAAGGGCATAGACATATGGATATTAGCCTACGAAGAGTCCAAAGAAACATCGGCCTCCAAAGGAGCCCAATTTATTTTGAAAAACAAAATCACAATCTCCCAAAATTTCAAAAAATCGTAAAAACAATTCCACATGCAGATAATGTCGAACTCCACCGGTGTGCAAAAAACCAATACAAATAATTTTTATTCTATACTACATACAAATAACAAATTTGACCAAAAATTTTAAAAAATATGCACGATTCAGGTTCACACTTTTGTCATTTATGCTCATCCTATAATGTAGATTATTCCGTGTTTTTTTTTCACACTAGAAGAGTTCAACATGATCTACATCTATGAATTTATTCTGGACTTTCTGAAATACCAAATGTCATTTTGAATTTTTCACAAATATGCGTTCCATGGAGCCCGAGCTCCGAAACGACGAACTCTATTAGCCTACTCCTATATAGGCAAGAAACCATGGGCCAAAGCCTCCGTGTTAGATTCGGTACGTGGCCGGTAGTATGTCTCTCCTCTCCTAGAAGAAATTGATCCCCTAATGTTTTTAGAGAGAATATGGAATGGGAGAATCGTGTCGATAATAAGGGAGTTACATGGAGACAGCAGGAAGCACTGCTTCAGGCTGCGCTCCAAGATGTCAACAACCGTAAGGGAGCACAACGCTCCAGTGCTGAGTAGAAAGAGCATCACCTGCAGCACACATCTCAATCAGTTTGCATGATCAATATCGTAATATTGTGTTAGAGTGGTTTCAAAACCTACCGAGTCACGTAGAGTGTGTAGCTCGCTCAGGGAGTTGGTGGAGGGAAGTGGGCGAAGAGGAGCATGCAAGATTATTATTCCAACATCAGTGGTGTGAATGATCCAAATTCTAGGTACGGCGAAGTCAAGGACATATACCATAAAATTACGATCATTTGGGGGGGGGGGGGGGGGGGCACTTGCCCCCTCTCCCATAGTAAGGATGTAGGTAGCCAACTATCCACAATTTAATTATGACAAAAGGTGCTGATGTTACTTCTTTCCTTGTGTGTATCTCCAGATAGAGGATGACATCGAGAGAAATGGGTTGGCTCATCCTCCTATTTTGGTTCATTGCAAACATGAATGCGTCCAGAGTGCCAACATAGAGGATAGCGTCGAGGGAACCCGCTGGCTCGTCCTCATGTTTTGTGTCTTTGCGAACATGAGTGTTTTCAGCTTTTCTAAGTTATCTCAAATCGTTAATATTTATTTGTTGCATATATGTTGTTAGTAAGACAAGTCATAAATTTTTAGTTGTTTAGCCACAACCATCTCAAAAGCTTAAACCATTAAAAGGGTCACATATTTTCACTTGCATCTCTTCAATCCAAACAATACTTGTGCGTATCATGAAACGTCAATGGAACATATGAAACATATGCGCCTGTGGGAACTTGCACCAGCCGGGAAACGAACGAGATGTGGTCAAACATAGTCAGACCGATCCGATCGATCCGTCGCGGTTGGGGTTACGACATGCATGAGCATGACAGCGCAGTCCTAGCTACTACTTCTGCGTACACGTACGTCTATCTATACCTCGAAGATACTCCCTCCGTTCTCAAATATAAGATGTTTCGGACTTTATCCACACAGTGACGGACCCAGGTTTTTTCGAAGCCTGGGCGCGCCACAAGCCAACTAATTTTTTCTCAAACGAACATAAGAATGACATGGAACAAATAAATTTTCGTGACAATTCTAATGTTACAAGTACACAACACATTGAAATGTTCACAAGTTCATAGTACATTTTAATGTTCACAAGTTCATAGTAGATTATATAACCGTTGGCTTTAAAGTATATTTATCAAGATTCATGAGGCAAGGAAAATTACCGAGATAGTACCAATGATGTGCTAATTAGCCTAGGAGAGCAATAACACCACTATCAAGCTGACTAAATAGTTCCCGCTCGGTGTAACATATCATCAAGTCATTGAACCATTCATTCTTGAGTTTGTTACGTAATTTGGACGTGATGGTCTTTATTACCGAAAAAGCCCTCTCAACCGATGCCGTTGACACCGGTAATATCATAGCCAACTCAATAAGCTTATAAACCAATGGAAAGACCAAATGCTTCTCGGTTTCAGCCATCTTTGTAGCCAAACTTTCAAGATTTGTGCAAGTGGAAAAAGAGGAATGAATTTCTGGGTTTAACAAGATTTCTGAAATATGAACAATTTTATTAGCGATTACTCAATACTTCAAAGTTCAAACTAGTTGAAATGAGTAATTCATGGTCCATCTCCTAAATTTCGGGTTCAAAAGCCCAATCCGGAATACACCTAAAAATGAGCAATGCCAAATTAAGGAATTTATACCTATCTGTCTTCTAGTACTACCTCCGTTCCAATGAATAAGTCCTATATTATTTTGAAAAGTCAAACTATGTAAAATTTGACCAAGTTTTTTAAGAAATTATGAACATGTACAATATAAAATAAATATGGTTAGATGCATCATGAAATATATTTTCAGATGATATCCATATAATATTATAGTTGTTCATAATTTTTTCAAAAAGTTTGATCAAATTTACTAAGCTTGACTTTTCCAAAAAAAATATAAGTCTTATTCATTGTAACGGATGGAGTACATGTTGAAGTCGTGCCCTACGAGCCTGCAACAAGTAGACGCCGTCAGGTCGCCCTGCCGGCGCTGGCAGCCGGAAGACGAAGCTGAGCATGTCTGCTGCTGCTGCCTGGGATGCCCGTCGCTCCTGGGTCCCCTTCCTCCATGAACCATGATATGCCGCCGTCAGAGGCTCAAAAGCTAGGCGCGGTTGGGGAATGGTTTCAGGAGTTCGTGAGTTGGGGAACGACTGGGTGAGTGAACGGAACGGCCGAACGAGGACTCGATCCAGTCCCAGGATCGATCGAGCAAGGACACCTCCTGGCCTCTCTTTCCATTCCACTGAGAAAAGCCCAACTAGCTCATGACTTCAAGGCCCAAGAAGCGAACAGATTTTATCAGATTCGATTTTCTAGCTAGCGATGATTTCCTGTACGAAGCGAGCGCGGACGAAGCCCATGTGTCCACATACACATCATTGTAAACAAAACAAATGTACATGTATATGTTCATAGACAACATGTGTAACATCTAAAACATTTTACATTTAGGAACGGAAGGAGTATACAGCACAGTACCGTTGTAGTGTACGTACCAGCGTCGATCGGGCATTCATGGTGTTGTACTGCTGTCAACAAAGTTTTGGCTCTACGTAGATTAGTACACCTATGTACTCCCTCCGTTCCAAATTAGATGACTTCCATTTATCCACATGCGGATGCATCTATACTTGTAACATGTCTAGATACATCCGCATGTGGACAAATGGGAAGTCATCTAATTTGGAAGGGAGGGAGTAGTATAGGGCAGCGAGGATTAGCTACGTGCGTACTCCCTCCATCCACGTGCTTAAATGTTGTTGGTCAAACGATATACAGTTTTAACCATGATTTGTACTTACATTATGTCCACAAATTAGTATAGTGATATGTAAAATAAATAAAAATTTGTAAGACAAATCCGAGTATATATTATTGGTCAAAATTGACCATACAAGACGATCGAGCGTAAAAATAGTGTGCCTTATATATTGAGACAGAGGGGAAAGGTTGACGCATTGGTGTTTGGTGGCTCATGTGGCAATATTATCTGGCAGAGTACCTACGTTGACGGTCCACTTGACCCTGGCCATGTAGTACAAATTTGCTTTGTTCTAAGTTGAATTTTATAAAATTTGATCACGTCTACAAAAAGTGAAAAAAAAATATCAACACCTACAATACCAAGTAATTACACTATAAATATCTTATGACAAAGCTAATGTTAGACTTCGCGTTTTAGATGTTACTAGTACAATTGCACGTGCAACGCACGTTGCTTATTTTGCAACGTAGTAATTTATAGCTATACCGACTAAATTAAACCCCTATGTGAAATTTATGTGGATAAAGATGGGATTCTATGTTGATAATATCATTGATTTTTTATTTATTTTAAGTGCAGTTTTTCTCCACAAAAGTTTTAATTGTGATACCACATTCAAACTTTGCGTATATATTTTTTCAAACAGTCATTGTCAATCTTATGTACATGTGAGCAGGAAAAGGGAGTCAAGCCAGAACAAACAAAACATATTTACATGATCTTGTTCTAAGTAATATGAAAAGGCACAGCCACACCCAATCCCATAAAGAGGGAACCATTATGTAGAAGACACTACCATTTGTTATTTGTACTCCATTATATGTCAGCGCCTTCTCCTCCTCTACAATGAAGAACAGAGAATTTAGAAGTGAACTACATGCAAAATGAATTTAGAAGTGTGTATTGATTTATGCAAAGTAAACTGACATTTGAGTCCTGTCTTTACAAAAACTGTAATTGAGAAGCCAAACAAAAGATGGAAATTTAGAATTGTCAGTTGCAAAAAAAAACCTAGCATACTACCGTAAATTATGGCAAGAATGGATTTCCTGCATAGTGGCATACTTGCATGAGTGCTTCTCTTTTTTCTTTCGGAGAAGAACTAAGGAAAGAACTGCATGAGTAGTGCTTCTCTTTACCAACTTGCATGCCACAACACATAAAAAAGGGGCATCCTGCCGCAGAGTAGTACTCGCGGTTCATGCAGTTCATGTTGCGATGATACATCTTCAGTTTTCAAACGGGCAATCTCTGAATTCTGTTTACCTTTGGTGCCAATGCAATCTTCCATTGAGATAATCTTCTCTGAATTCAAGTCCACACCTGAGCAGCGTTAGTTAAGTTGGAGAACGCATGTGCACACATATATGATTGAATCGAAAGGCCAAGAATACAGAGGCAGTTTTAGCGTATCAGCAAATACACCAGCCGTAGTACCCAAACGCATGGAACTTTGAACTCACACCTACACGGCTACTCCTACTACTGATGTACAGAAGCGGTTGAGGCTTTGAGCTGGGCAAGGCTAGCTTGTGAGCGCGCGCAAGGAAGACTCCCGTCACGCGGTTTCCGACAGCGCATGTGGTGGTCCCCACAGCGCACGGAGGAGGAAGAAGACCGCAACCGCCATCACTGTCGATGAGCTCGCCCCCGCCGCCGGCGCCGGCCTAACCGCCTGCCGCCTCGCCGCCCCGCCCTCTCAAATCACCACCTCCGCCGGTCGGCCGCCACCCCGACCATCCCTCTAACCCCCCCCCCCCCCCCCCCCCCCCCACTTCTTCTCCGGCTCCGGCGACCCACCCCACCCCCCAAGTTAAGTCTATCCTCAACGGCCGCCTTCTCCGCCGCGCCTCCGCGCGACGTCGCCGGCGCCGTCTCGGCATGTTGTCTATTGCTCGGCTGCCGCCTCGCTCCATCCTCGACGGCAGCTTCTCCGCCGCAGCTCCCTCCGGTCGCCGCGGCATCGCCGCTCGCTGTCTCGCGTCGTGGAGGAGAAAGAATTTGGGGGAGAGAAGGAGAACGGTGGACTGTGGAGGGATGGGGAACGGGATAGATGGAAAGGAGGAAGAAGATAGGCACGTGGGTGGGACCCACCCACGTCTGTCCACGCGTTGCGCCTGCACGAGGCCGAGCACCACCAGCGCGGCAACGCGTCTCCGCGGAGCGAGCGAGCGCTCGCTCGCGCAATAGGTAGCCATCTCCGTTGAGCTAGGGTAATAAGTGCCAAAGTAGCAAGAAAGCAGGGGGCACACGACGACCAGAGACATCCATGCCGCCGCTCCCGTCATCTTACAAACGTGCACGCGCAGCCAACCAGCGGGAGGTCGACAGCGACCACAACGCAGCTCTCACAGGTCAACGGTGGCAGCCTCATGGAGCCACGCGCGAGAAATCAGGGAGCTTCATGCGCCATTGATGTTTGATGGCGGTGAATCACACGCTCGTTGGGAAACCCCAAGAGGAAGGTATGATGTAGTTTAGCAGCAAGTTTTCCCTCAGTATGAAACCAAGGTTATCGAACCAGTAGGAGCAACAACTCTTCTGAAGGTTGTCAACGGCGAAATATGATGCGGCGCAACACCAGGGATTCCGGCGCTGACGTGGAACCTGCACACAACACAATCAAAATACTTTGCCCCAACGAAACAGTGAGGTTGTCAATCTCACCGGCTTGCTGAAAACAAAGGATTAAACGTATGGTGTGGAAAACAGTATTAAATTGCAGAGAATGAAAAAGGAACAGTTTGCAGTTTGTGGTTGTTTAATCAGTGTAAAAGAATGGACCGGGGTCCACAGTTCACTAGTGGTGTCTCTCCATAAAAGATAACTAACATGTTGGGTGAACAAATTACAGCTGGCCAATTGACAAATAGTGAGCGCATGACAATGCAAATATATGACATGATGATTACTATGGTATTTAATTGGGCATTACGACATAATACATAGACCGTTATCCAACAGCGTCTATGACTAATAATCCACCGCCGGGTTGTCATCCGAGTTCCCCGTTGGTATTAAGTTGCAAGCAACGGATAATCGCATTAAGTAAAGCGTGTAATGTAAACAAACACATATGCCCGTGGACATAGCATCGTTAGGTTACCCCTAGTGGCAACAGCACATCCGCAATCTTAGAAGTTGATGTCACTCTCCAGATTTAACGGAGGCATGAACCACTATCTAGCATAAATACCCTCTCTTGGAGTTACAAGCATCTACTTGGCCAAAACATCTACGAGTAACGGAAATCATGCAAGATCTTAAATAACATAGGGCATAGATTGATAATCAACTTGACATAGTATTCAATATTCATCGGATCCTAGCAAACACAACATGTAGCATTACAATAATATGATCTTGATCATGTAGGGAAGCTCACAAGATCTAAACATGATGGCACAAATTGGAGAGACAACCATCTAGCTACTGCTATGGACCCGTAGTCCAAGGATGAACTACGCACGCATCACTCCGGAGGTAGGCATGGCGATGTAGAAGCCTCCGGTGACGATTCCCCTCTCCGACGGGGTGCCGGGAAGAGGTTCTGGACCCTCCCGAGCTGGGGTTGACGGCGGCGGCGTCTCTGAAACTTTTCGTGGATATTGGCTCAGGCACTTAGGGTTTTTTCATCGGGGGAAATAAGTAGGCGAAAGGGCGGCGGCTGGCGAGCCCCGAGGGGCCCACACGCACCTAGGGCGCGGGCCCACCCTTGGCCGCGCCCAGGGGGCGTGTGGGGCCTCCCTGGCTCCTCTTCGTTGCTCATTTGGACTTCCTGGTGTGTTCTGATAAAATAGCATCCCCCGTGAAGTTTCGTCCAATTCCGAGAATATTTTCAGACTAGCTTTTCTGGAATACAAAAATAGCAGAAAATAGGAACTGGCACTTCGGCATCTTGTTAATAGGTTAGTCCCAAAAAATGTATAAAAGTGACATAAAGTAGATGCAAAACATGTAGCAATTGGTATAAAACAAGCATGGAACATCAAAAATTATAGATACGTTTGAGACGTATCAGCCGTCGTTGGATGGAAGACTGGGAGGCGGAAGGATTTGAGAAATTGGGGCGCTGGGCCGTGTCTCAGCAGAGGATGAGGACAGGACGGCGGCTGCCTCGCCCAATATGATTTCCTTCGCCCCGTCGGCATCCTCCTCCAGACGTTCACGACTTTCTTTCAGCTGTGGCCGCCTCTCGAGACCGCGTCCTGTAGGGTCCCGACGGTGCATAGAGTGGCCTCGTCGTCGGCAGTTGCGGAGCCGCATACTCAGGATGCGACGGCACACGCGAGGACTCCGTTGCTCTGTACGTCGTTGCCCTACCCGACGCAAGGACGCCATCGCCCACGTGACTACACGGCTGCCATACCCGAGGAATAGCGGGGCGACGTAAAAGAAACGAAACGGTATGGTGGCAATTTGCTCATAGTATGTGCGTTGGTTGGAGGGTAAAAAGGTAAAAAGTGGACATTTGTTGAGCTGCTCAACACGGACCGAACAATCTGGTTCGTTGGTTAGAGATCGTAGGACACAAATTTAATGTATCCGATCAAGTTTGCTCTTTTAATAATAGTATAGATGTTTTGTACAAAACTTGTTGGGAGTTTAAAAATACCGAAGTGGGACAATGGCACACCGTATACTGCCCAGTAGATCATAAGAATTAATGATCCTTGTCTGATGGAGCTTTGTTACGCATTCCCAGCTCTACCACCTGATCTCTTGTCTGCTGCCGCTGAATATACGCATCTGTACGTACGCTACTGTGGACAGCGACGTGAGCGGCGAACTGTTGGGTGCACGGTTGTGAATTGTGATGGCTCGATGACGATTTGAAGAAGAGGAGAGAGCGAAGGATCGTCTGCTGTTTTCTTTTGTTATCTGCGGCTTATATACCGCTTACATGTGACAGTTCTCGACTTGAGTAGGAACTGTGCATGTCGAATGACCTAGAAAAACCGGAGGTAAAGCTGCAGATTTTCCGCGGAAGAGAACTGTAATGAAATTTATTTATCGTCTCTGTCTGCGAACATTGCGTATGACCCCGCAAGGTCGTTATGCAACGCTATCGCCATGGATTGTACTGTGTATGGGCTGGGAAAGTTGCGTCGGTGCAACTTCGGCGACACCCGGCTCCTGTCTTTTCGCAAGCTTCATCAGCCCGATCGCGGGAGTAGCAAAGAAGCAAACATCGCTTTGTTATTTACGTATGTGTTCCAGTTGCAGACTGCAGTGGATCAGGGGCAAGACCAGGCTGCAAGATGACTTCAGATTTGATGCTCATAGGCTCGTTTGCACATTTTTAGGGGCTCTCTTTCAAAGTTTTAAAAAATCCAGAAAAAATCGTAAATGTAGATAATGTCGAACTCCACCGGCGTGCAAAAAACCAATACGAAACAATTTATATTCTATACTACACAAAAGTAACTAATCTGACAAAAAAAATTCAAAATGTGCAGTACTGCTCACGGGGCTCATATCCGCACTCTTGTCATTTTTTTCTCAGCCTATAAGAAAAATTATTCCGTGTTAATTTGTCGCGCACTAGTAAAGTTCATCATTATATACACCTATTTTTTTCGTCTAGATTTTGAAACTTATAAACATCATTTAAATAAAATCAAAAAAGGGCTCCATGGAGTCCGAGCTCCAAAACGACGCACTCTATCAGCCTACACCTAGATAGGCAAGAAACCATGGGCAAAAGCTACGTGCAGGTTCGGTACTTGGCCGGTAGTATGTCGCTCTTCTTATAAAAGAAATCTGACCCCGGCCCATAATGCGGTTAGAGAGAATATGCACCGCGAGATCGAATTGTGTCAACAATAAGCCATGCAAGATTGCTCTTCCATCGTTAGTGGTGGAGGACGGTCCAAAATTTGGATATTGCGAAGTCAAAGACATATGTCGTTATTTGATTATGGTCATGGGTGGGGGAGGGGCACTTGCCCCCACCCCCATAGTATGATGTGCGTAGTTAACCAACTATCCACGATATAGTTATCACCATGATGTTGACATAATTACTTCACTCCTTTTGTGTATGTCTAGATAGAGGATGGCGTCGAGAGAGGTGGGCTGGCGCTCATGGTGGTGGCTGCAGGTCAGTGGTATGCATTATGTGCATATTTTCACTTGCGTCTCTTCAGTCCAAACAATACTTTTGTGTATCATGAAATGTTAGTGGAACATATGAAACATATGCATTGAAGTTTGTGAGCAGTTTTAAAATTGCACAGAGTAGTAACACAAAAGGTGCCAATAACTTTTTGAAATAGACTAGGGAAATGAGCGCGGCAATGCCGCGCGTTTGTTTTTGAATTTGAATTTGAAAATGGTGACGTTTTAAAATTGGCTAAGTTTGGAAATCACCGGAACTGAAAAATGTTTCCGTTTTAAAAATGGTTGGATTTTGGAGATTGCTCAAATTTGGAAATTATTGTAATTCAATTTCAAATGTGTTTTGTTTTTTGTGTGAAAATGTTCCTAAATAGTGTTAAATGTTTAGTAAGGTGGAATGGTGTTATATGTTTGTATTTTGTTGAAATATTTGTTTGAATTTCATAATTGGAGGATGTATAGTATATGGTCGTTTGTTAAAGTTAATTCGTAGTTAGAGAAAATTCATTTTGATTTTGTACAAATATTCTTCAAATTAGAGTGGTGGAATAAGTTTTTATTTGAACTTCATAATTAGGGAGAATGCAGTATGTGAGATATATATATTTTAGAGGATTTCAAAAAAAATAGCAAATTTAATTTTTCAAATGTGTTGCATGCATTTATTTGTGAGAATTATGATATATTTTATTGTATAAGAAGCAATTTGTCATATCGAGTATTTTCAGATATTTGGAAATCTGAGATGTTTGGATACATTTGAAGTATAACATGAAAAAATTGTTTTAACTTCATATTAGGGTGAACGCAATTTGTGAGATATATTTTAGAGTGTTTCTAATTTTCTAACAATTTTAAATGTTCAAATGTGTCGCATTTTTTGTAACATTTATTTCAAATGTATTAGCTTTTTTGTAGGAAAATAATTTGAAACTGGTAGTATTTTTTTTTTTTTGAGTGCCTTCATATTTGTGTCAACGTTTTTTTTTGTTCATGTTGATATATTTTTCATGTTTTTCGGACGTACAATTTGAAATTATTGTTGTAATTCACATTTCACATTTCTCTTTTTTTTTCTTTTGCTTAAATAATATTCTAAATATTTGTGTTTTTTTTTCTTTATACAAATGTTTTCGTTATTACAATTTGAAACATTGCTTATGGTTTTTAGACAAATGATGATTTCATTATTAAGAGAGATATGATATGTTTGGAGTACTATAAAAAAAAATGACTTCATTATCATTTGTTTAAGGGATAGGAACATTGCCTATACAGTACCTTTTTTTATTATTTCATATTTCGTTTATCTTTTATAGGTCATAAAAAAATGATTGTTGAAATTAAATAAAAGCAGCTCCTATATTCCATTACTTAGTAAAGCCCACCGTATACGTTGTGATTAAAAATGGTAAAAACCGTTGTTATTTGTTATCTGGAGTGTTTGGACATTTTTAGCAAATTTGAATGGTCACATATGTTTGTAGTTTGATGTCACGGCCGTGTGATTGTTGGCTTTGTTTGTCAGCGTGAAAATGTAATGTTTAAATTTTTGTTAGAAAAAGAAATACCGGTGTGTCCTTGTGAGAAATTGTTGTTTTGATTAAGTTTTAAATCGAAATAATATTTTACAGGGTCGACGTAAAATATTTTTTAGGAAGACTCGAATATTACATTCAGAAAAGAGTGCAAGAATATATGTATACCAAATTGGAATTTATTGTTTGGAATATATATGAATAGTCAGCAATTTTAAATGTTTTTTCCATAAGCTCCTTAATTAGTATAAAAAGTTATGTTAATTCCTGTGACTATTTTTTTGTTAAAGTTCAGTTTTTTTTGTATTGTTTGTATTTTATTTTGAATTACGGTTTGGTAGTTATGAATTTTACAATATCGTGGAACAATATATAAAGCGTTTTAAATTATTTGAAGCATGGTTTACTTTTAATTTTTTGTTTTGTTGATTCAATTATGTTTGTTTGAGAAATATTTGTAAAATAGCAATGTCTCAATATGCATATGTGTTTTTTTTATTTTAATATGTGAAAGCCCATGCTATAAATATGAGTAATTGTATTTAAATGTTTTGGCAAACTCTATTTAAATGAGATGTTTTGTACCAAATTATTTTTATTTGGTGAATAATATTGAATTATATTATTTGATACTATTTTTCTAGATTTTATCAGAGTTAAAAAGAAAATTGTGAAATACATGTTTTGTAAAATGGTGTGAAGATGTTAAATGATTTTAAAAAATTAAGATTTCAAAAAATTTGGAAAAGGTCCCAAGGTAATTAAAATGTTTTTTTTTCATTTTTTTCCTTGGAAAAGCTAGGAAAGTTTTAAAAAATAGAAATCCAAAACGGAAAGGAAAAAAAAAGGCCGAGCCAGGCGCAGAAAGCGGCACAGCCCAGCAGGCAGCCCGTCACCCAGCCCAGGCCCGCTGCGACGTATTGCTGACGTCACCAGAGCCGGAGTCGCCGCCGCGGTGTCGTGCTCGCCGGCGGCGCGCGACGGCGTTCTGGGATGCGCGGGCTAGCGCGAAGGGCGCGGCTCGTCGTGGCGCACGCGCACGTGGCGGCGCCGCCTCCGTTTGGTCGCCGGAGCATCCGCGGCAACGCGCGGACACGACGGCGGCTCCCGAGCGCGGTAGCGGCGATTCCGCGGAGCGCACGGTGCCCCGGCATGCGGTTCGCGGCGAGGATGGAGAGGCGAGCACGGCGGATCCGCCCGTGGCCTTCGATCTGAATGGCGTGGTCCGGAGCGGCGATGGAGGGCGTCGGCACCGCCGGCGACTGCGGCGTCGCGCGAGGAGAAGAGAAGAGGAAGGAGGAGATGCGGTGGCGGTTTTGCACGGAAGCCCTCAACGTTTCTCGAATTTTCGTATTGGTCCTTTGCGGGCGGTTTTCTGCAAATTGGCGTACTGTAGTGCTACGTGTCGGAGCGTGATTGATAGAAACTCGAGAGCTACAGTAACTCGTGTTCTGCACGATTTTTGGAGCCATCTGGACCGTCGGTTCATAAATCGGATGGCTGTCGTAATTGGGGTGACGTGGAACGCGAAATGGGATGCGATTCTGTCGTACTTTTATATATAGTAGGGATGTGAACTCACTTCTTTGGTTCAGAGGAGCATAGAACTTAATCACTTTATCTAAAAACAACACAACTCAAGTTTCGTGGAATTTGCAGAATCACGGTAGAAAGGTTCTCAAGATAAATTTTGGCGCCCAACAAGCATCCAAAAAATATCGGCTTCTATCTTTCACATTTTGAATAGCAATAGATGTAAGAAGGCTATTTTCATAGTGTTCATTAAACTATCAGCTCGACTAGACTTGTTCATTTTCCGTCATGTGACATGCATTGGATAAAAGGAATAAATATATCATCTTTTATTATGCATTATGTGAAAATCTTGCTTGATGAATTAAATAGAAGATGCCTTGCCTCCTTTTCCAAAATCAACTATGTCTTTTGCCTACGTATGGCTAAATATTGTTGCATCAAAGACTTAGCAACCTCGAGAGAGAAAACATGATGGGCAAGATTTAATATTTGTTCCATTGTCTAACCGCCCATGTTAATTTGATCCAGTTATAGAAATAAGTACAAATAAGCTTGATCGGGAGGACCTGAGGTGACTGATGTTGTGTACTTGTGTCATCACAAATAATATGTGGGATTTGTGCTCTCAGCTAGCCATTGGGCGGCTCGGTGATGCCACCTGATCTTACTGGTGGGGCGTCGTTGTACTGTCACGGCACAGGGCTCCGATGGCATGACCATCCCCACCGTCGATATTGTAGGTATGGTGACTGATACGTCCAAAACGTATCTATAATTTTTAATTGTTTCATGTCATTTTTATGTTTTTAGCACTTGTTTTTATATTAAGTTTATTATTTATTTGGACTAACCTACTAATGGTTGCAAAAGTGCACAATGTTCTTGTTTTACTCTTTCATGTGTAGGAATTATCAAGAATATAAGAGAAAACATTGTTGGAGTCGAATTTGGACTTTCCTGAAATCTGTCTGAAAACTATTTTCAAAGATCGACCCGTTTCGGCCAGAAGATACGTCAAATGGAAAAAGTCTAGTCGCGAAAGTTGCAGGAAATTTTCTGCTAATAATTCTGAAATTAAAATTCGGCCCAATCGGAGTCCGGACGGCGGAGAAATGCCCAATTTACCGAAGCCCTAGATGGAAATCCGAGAGTCCATATAAAGGAGGAAACCCTAGGTCGTGGGGGACACCCCATACCACGAATTTGCAGCCACCAAATCCATGTTTTTGCCTCCCCCATGGATCCCATCTCCATGGGGGAGGGCTCCCAAGAAGCCATGAAGGAAGAGGGCTAAGGGGCGGCGCTCCCCCATGGAACCGGCGGCGTAGGAGGAGCCCCCTGCGCCACCGCTGGTGCCGGTGCCGCCCTGCGCCTCTCGCTGCCCTCTCCGCCGTCTTCACCGCCATCTCCACCGCCAATTCCTCCGTGTATAAAGTGATTCATCCTCCCACAAACCTCTGTACCGTAACATGTAAACATGGTGTTTGATGCTATAATATTTATCCTATGATCTACGTCATGTTTCCGTAGTTTGTTTGTCCTTAGATTGAATGGTTAAATGTATTTGGTTCATTAGAGTTGTATGTTGATATAGTACTGTCCTTTGGTGTCCATTATACTTGTGCGCGCATGGATCAACATCACGGGGTTGGTAGTATTTGTAAACGAAGGGAGAAGTCCTGCCGGAGTGACAAAAACCTAAGGGCGCGAATGATGCATGTAAAATGCATACTTGAACTTTGAATTATTTTACTCATATTTCCATCATATTTGTATCATATAAGATGTTTCAGGTACCCAAACGACGTCCAAATGACCTGAAACTTCACGAACATCAGTTTTTGGAAGGAACAAAGCGTAGGAGCGAAGAAAGCGAACAAACGGAGGCCCGAGGACCAAAAGAGGGTGGCCCACGCGGCCAGATTCCTTGGCCGCGTGGGACCCACCAACATGGCCCTCGTGGCTCCGTTGCCGTCGATCTTTTTTTTCCAGAAGCTTCATCTTGACCTAAAACCGACTATAAAAATAGTCCCCGAGGCTCTTCGGAAAGGAGCGCTACAGAAACATAGAAACCACGAAACAGAGACCTGGAGTTGCAGATTGGAGGGGGAAAACTCCGGCGGGGCGCTGCCGGAGAGGTCTGCACCTCCTCCAACGACTTCTCCACCGTATCCATGATGAAGAGGGAGTAGTCCACCCCTGGACTATGGGTTTGTGGAAGTAACTTATGTATCTCTATCTCTTGAGCTTCACTAATTAGCACCGTATGAGTTGCCGAACATTATTACGGTCATCTATGTAATACCTTTGTGGTGGATCTTTTTATGAGTTAATATATGTTTGAGATTGCAATTGTTTTGTTTCAGTTATGAAAGTAGATGCATATTATGTACCCGTTCTTGTTTACTTATTTTGATCAAGCATGTGTATGAGAACGTGTGTGGGGGAACGTGTGCATTAGATGGAGTAACGGGGGTGGCTAGTGCGGTGAACGTGAGAGAAAGTTCCGCGGTCCACTTGGGTGTTTTACCTTACTTTGTTACCTCACTAGGAATAAACAAAAATACCTTGCTACCGGAGATGTGGGTGTGACCATGCCACTACTCCATGACTAGATCTAGCATGTTCTTATTTTAACTTCATGTCAAGAAACTTAATGCTATGCTCTGATTTATCTTAATACTAAGTTGTTATGATTTAGTTCGCATCTTAGTGGAGTATAAGAGGGATTAATAACCAAAAGATCTCTATGTTAGTACGTGATGCCCATATGATTAATAACTTGTCATGAAACCTTTTTGTTGCAACCTTATATGTTAACTCTATGTGTTCCATTGTCTACCACTTTATTAAAGAGAGAGTGCATTTGTGAAACCATGAACCCTGGTCCATTTTTAATCATAAGAAACATCTTTCCAACAACTTTTAAGCATTTTCCATTTTCAGCCATTTAAAAATTCGAAAATACAAAAATATTTTTGCATCTTGCATTCACAATATAAAACCCAAAAATATCATCCATCATTGTTTCCACCATCCTTGCATATTTATTTATCATCATTGCATATTTATTTATTGTTTTGTATTCATAACATTCTCACACCTTATGCTTGACAACCACTTGGTGAGATTGAGGGCACAAAACAATTTATTTTTGTTTGCAGGTTTCCAAGGGAAGGATAAGGAGGGAAAGCTTCCACTATTGATTCCCCGAGAGTTCGATATAAACCCTCGAGTCACCTTCATGGGGAAAACAAGTCTTGCCCATACTACACACTCTGCTATTGGGGTCTCAACCTAACCCATTTAAGGGTCATCAGCGAACCGGTTAGTTACACATATGGGAGTAAGAGGACCATAAACTTAAGCCTATGGTTGGAGAAACCTTAATGCATTGTTAGTATTTGCGGATACTTTCTAACAATCCAATCATATAGTACTTGTAATCCCAAGTAGTGGAGTGCATGTATATTTAGCCTCTCCCACATTGAAAACTGCATCGAAGACAATGAACCCGATATCTTCACTCATTAATCTTGGACAAAGCCACCACAATTACCACCACTTTTCCACACTCATGGTACTGTTAGTTTATGATTACTTAGTATATTTTATTGTTGCAGCACTAACATTTACTTTCTTGTATTTATTATTTTGCAAAGCTATCTCTCATACCCATATTATTACTCTAGTATTATTTCCTAGATAAAGCAAATATTTTGTGTGCGTAGAGTTGTATCAGTGGTTGATAGAACTTGAGAGAATACTTATCCTACCTTTAGCTCCTCGTTGGGTTCGACACTCTTACTTATCGAAAAGGCTACACGCGATCCCCTATACTTATGGGTTATCAGTGAACGTTGTCACCGAAATGTGATTTCGAGTTGTTGGTCGATGTATGCTTTTGCCACATTTTTTGGATAGTTAATAAAAAGCTACGTGCATCATTTTGATATAGATGTCGGGAGTTTCAAGCTCCTTTTCAAAAAAAAAAAAAACTGGTTAATGGTGGTAGAACAAAAAAAAGCAACTTGGAAGGGTGGTAGGATAGTAGAGAAAAAATCCACCATGCTCAAAGGGGCTTAAGAGAGAAAAGCGCGGCTTCGTGCTATTAGGCTAGCTGTGTCATCAACTTCCCGGACTACTAGTTTTCTTTCTTAAGACTAGACCAAAAAAAAGGTATATGCAAACTTGTGAATCTGAAATTCAGGCATATTTATACTTTATTGATTCGATTGTGAATTTGTAGATGTTGATATGTTTTATAAATTCAAGTAACTTGCTCTTCATGTTGTGTAGATTAGGGTATTACGAACGCCAATTTGCATGGTTTTATAAGAGTTCCACTTTGCACCAAGGCGACACAATAATATTGCACTTCGCATCAAGTCCCTAAACATTCCGGAAAGCTGTAAACACATAGGTTATATGGAAAGAAAATTATATCTATATTTTTTATTGGAAGATACTATATCCTTTCGGTAGAAAATGCATAGAAGTACAAAACCACTACACTCTTTTTTTTGTGCATGGCAAACTGCATTTTGTTCAAAGTTCAAATTCTCTAGTGTAATACGGAGTATTACTCTCGGATGTGAAGACTTGGGATCTATTGGTTACCCCACACTAGTTCCCAGCCATGATCTGAATATTCTTTAGGACTGTTATTTATTCGTGTGATTTATGAATTTTTTTTGTAGACTTTTAGCATTCAATGAAATTGGATATAATTCTTAATTTTTTTATCTATGTTTTCTTTTTGAAATTTAGAGAGTTGTATGCCAAGCTGACATTACGACACCCAGAAACGAAAATTGAGGCTCTTCTTCGCTAAGCTCAAAATGAGTAATGATTTACATTATGGTAACAGGTACTGTACAGTGTCATTCGCAGCAAAAATGAAGAGAGAACTTTTCACCCGTCCATATCTTTACCCAAAAAAGATATGCAAAGGCCTGGGTTCAGATGCACATCGAACAAGTATGCAAGGCTATACTTCTGGGGTTCTGCAGTTAGGAAATTTTGTCAAGCCTGGCAAACGGATATGGCCTGTGAAACACCAAAATCTAATACTCTTTGGCCTTCTTCCGCAGCTCATTTAACTCGTTCTCAATCTCTGTGTCTCGGAAAGGGCTACCTGACTTGCTCACCATGGTTCTACCTGGAGGAAGTTCACCTTTCTGTAGGTGACATTAAACTATAGTCATGTAATGGAAAGAATGCAATAAGAAAAGAAATAGTACATTCATCTGCGGAAGAATCAGAAGTACACATACTTTAAACTTGAAAAGCATTACAGTTTTGAGACCAAATAATTGCACATACCAAAGAGCTCCCAGACAGTTCTTTCCTCATTTGTGCAAGATCATCATCAACCGATGTGGTCTCAAGCATTGCAAACTGTGGACAGATAAATACTCGTGGTCAGATATTATTCATCGTTAGAAATTATTATAGACCGTCCAATTATACCTTTCCTTCAAGATCATCAGCTCCTAGTTGACCGAGTGCCTCAGCTTGGGATTCCATCGTCATAACTGACAGCACAGAACATGAGCTATTTGTAAGAATAAAATGTTCCAAATATTTGTCACGATATCATTGGCTGCTCAAGAGTACAGCTAGCAAAAGAGGCTAGTAGCACATGTCATTTCTCAACCAGTAGAAGACACATGAGCTTCACTAGACGAGCAAGATGGAAAAATAATCTGCCAATTTCAAACTAATAACAACACTGGTGGAAGATCGCACATATACCAATCAAAATCTTCATCATAAAAACACCAGCCAAACTATGTGCAACCAAACTATTCACTTGCAAATTAGATATGTGACTCGTTCAAATGTTTGGTAACAACAGAACACATCCATATGCAGTTTGATGGTACACCAGCCAGCAATTTTGACAAGTTATGGAAGGAAAGAAATACGGCCGCCTAGGTATAGTTGCTACCTGCTGCATTTTGAATATTAGGTCACTCATAAATCAAGACAGTTTTGAGGTTCAAGCCTCAACTGGATCATTAAGGTAACTGATCAAGTACTCTAGCATCTTTTGATTGCTTAAAATACCGTAGCTTATAGCTATGTATTGCACACACTTTAACTTAAACCAGAGCAGGGTGCTTATAGCAATACTTCCATTACTTAGCTATATCTTTTCTCCTCGCAACAAAGAAACAATTGCCGGCGTTTGAAATAGAGCATGCCTCTGGCCTACGCACATATCAGTGTGATACTAATTGTGCAAATAAGTATGAGGGTACCTTTTTTAGAACAAGTATGAAGGTACTTCACCTAACACAATAAATAGCATTAGTCGGAGAAAATCAGTAATGAGGATGTACCTTTTTCCTCCATCTTCTCAAATGCTGAAAGGGCACTACTTGTATTTACATTCCCCAGCATTTCACTCACTTTGGTTGCGGTCCTGAAGAAAAAGAAGGTCAGTTATCACATTATACAAACAATAAAAGCTATAGGCAACGAAACATAATAACCAACAAAAGAATGATGCATACTTGGCTGATTGAGCACGGGCTTTCAGAGTATCCTTTTTCTGCTTGGCCTCTGCTATTTTGCTCTCAAGAAGCTACAGAATGACAAAAATCCATGTTAACAACGGTGAAAAAATAGCCAAAATACTACGGATAGGTAGCGTTCACCCTGTGAAGCATATGTTCATAGATAGAGAAATACTCCCTCCGTTCCAAATTAGATGTCTTCCATTTGTCCACATGCGGATGTATCTAGACATGTTACAAGTATAGATACATCCGCATGTGGACAAATGGAAGACATCTAATTTGGAACGGAGGGAGTATAAAATTGTGTTGACAGGTATAATGCAGATAAGGGAAAAGGCATTCCAGCACTTGAAGGTAATAAGCTCACCCTGGTATTTGAAACAAGATTATCAACAACACTCTTCTGCTGATCAAGCTGGGCCCTCAGGGAGCTCGCATTGTCCTAAGCACACAAAGACATAATAATGTTACGACAGGAGTTTTACATATTAATATGCCATGAGTTACATCTTACATGTAAGACATGTACCAATCGAAGTAATAAGAAAGCACAAATGTGTAATCCGTTAGAGATTCTAATAGCAAGTTGCAGGTTACACTGTAGTTAAACAGTGTGACGTGGCAGACATTTGATCCATAACACCAGATCTACATGATACATACAGCATATGATTTACGCCGTGTAAGGGCTTCACGAGCAAGATCCTCCTCACCCTTTTGAAGAGCAAGTTGAGCTCTTCGATACCTACACTTTTAACAAAAATAAAATTGAGTGTAAACCAAACTGATGACTGGGTTCAATGTAAGCTTACAGTTACCCATAACATTACCAATCAGCATCAGCTTGCTCTGCAGCTTTGTACTTGTTCTCAAGCCGCTTCTGGGATGCCAAGACCTTCCAAAACCAAAATCCAAGTTAGCAGGCAGAATGTAATGGAATATGTACGTACAATAGGCTCGTGTTTTCCATTTTACATGTTTATACATAGAGATTCAAACAAACAGAAATCTGGTAAAACAAGAGGCAGCTAATCAGGACTAGCATTAACACCACAGAGTATTAACAATTAACAACTATGAATTTTCACGCTAATAAAAGCGGCAGCTAATAAAGTACATTTGAAGTGGCAAAAAAATGTTAGATAAAATTTTATGATTTAGCAATAAACACAAACCTGTGCAGTGGCTTGCCGCATCTTTGTTAAATCGTCATTCATCTCCAAAACCGCCTGGTCTAGGATCTTCTCAGGGTCTTCAAATGAACTCAAAATTGCATTGGCATAGGACTACGGAAACCATCAAGCCACAGTTCTTAGTTACATAAACACAAAATTCTTCTACTGTGTAATGATGTAATGATTGAAACGGCATTACTCACCCTGACAACCCTAGTTAGTCTATCAAAGAGGTTGCTCCGAATGGCATTGCACTTAAATCTGTTAACATTTGATTGGCGCACTTGCACGGCTCGAAGTGAAACTGCAGATGAGGTGATAAATTAGATGTCATCAACATGGTCACTGGACCATCACCCTATAACTAAAGCAAGCCCTTCACTACGCTCTATACTGCAAATACTAATTGATGTTACCGGCATCAGTGACTGAGAATGTACATCAAGAAGAATAACAGACATGATAAAACATAAACAGTCTGACATGCTCTTATAGCACAACCCATCGTTTGTAGTTGTAGACAAATTGCAATGACTACATAGTCAGCCATGAACATGATGGACGTGTTCTCGGATGTCAGTCCCGTTTGTTTCAAAACAGGTTCCACTAGGGATGGTCTCTACAGCAGCAATCGTTGACAACCATAAGGAGCCAATAGCAAAAGTCCCAAACCTTCTTACCCTGACAACTCTAGTTAGTATATCAAATAGGTTGCTCCAAATGGCATTGCACTTAAATCTGTTAGCATTTGATTGGCGCACTTGCACGGCTCGAAGTGAAACTGCAGATGACGTGATAAATTAGATGTCATCAACATGGTCACTGGACCATCGCCCTATAACTAAAGCAAGCCCTTCACTACACTCTACACTGCAAACATACTAATTGACATTACCGGCATCAGTGACTGTGTGGGAATGTACATCAAGAAGAATAACAGACATGATAAAACGTAAACAGTATGACATGCTCTAATAGCACAACCCATCGTTTGTGGTCGTATACAAAAATTAGTATTGCAATGAATTCATAGTCAGCCATGAACATGATGAACGTGTTCTCGGATGCCAGTCCCGTTCGTTTCAGAACAGGTTACACTAGGTATGGTCTCTACAGCAGCAGTCGTTGACAATCATCAGGAGACAATAGCAAAAGTCTCCCATACCTTCTCAACCTTTCAATTTGCATCTCTATGTTAACACCTGCCTGCCCATGTTTTCCTGGGCATGGCCTGACTTTCCAGACCACCGTTTGGTATATCAGTTTTCATGATGAATGAAAATTGGTAACCTGGAGCTCCTCAATTCAAAAACAAAAACCTCTATGGTGACTGGGGCCACAGATACACCTACGTCATCGCAATCTCCCACATAAAGCGCATGAAACAAGGGGAAGTAGCACAGGAGCTCGAGAAACGCACCTCTTCCGGTGACGAAGGAGGTCCTGAGGGCGGCCGGGCGGAAGCTGGCGGAGGCCGGCGGCTTAGCGAGTCTGAGGCTCGTCGGCGGCGCCCTGATCTCCATCGATTCGGGGCGTAGCGGATGACGAAACACAGAGGGGAGGAACCCTAGAGTCACAGAACCTAGGATTTCAGAACCTTCGAATCAACGGATGAAGCGGAGACGGACACAGGAAGGGGAAGCGCACCTGGAGACCTGCCGCCTCTTGTCGGAGATGAATTCGGTGGGTCTTGGGGTGGCCGGCGACGAGCGGGGCGGCTGACCTGACGGAGGGAAGCAAGCTTGGGCGGATGCCAAAGTCTTTTTCACAAATCGGCAGTGATCAGGGTGTTGTCGCAAGAGTGGCGGAAGCCTCTAGACCGTCACGATCTGCACACGCAATAGATCAGACGGCAAACGATGGCCGCGGGCTCTAGGGTCCGTCCAAGAAGCGGTGCGGAGCAACGTGAGGGTATTTCCTAAACGTACACGTATGAATCCCTTTGTTTTGGACTGTACGAGCAGTCACGTACTCAATTTTGTCCCAACATTCTTAAGAGGATGCCTGAATCAGCCTTGTAATTTGCCTGAGTAATCTTTACTATTAAATGGGAGTTCATACGATTGGTACGTCCTCCCATTTTCTGCCTCCATTTTCTGCCATCCCTCGATCGCCACTCCCGCATGGGCCATCGAGAGAGCGGACACGGCCCATATGCTGCTCTCATCGCCCCCGACTCTATTTGGTTGTTTCCCATCGCCTCTTCTCCTCTATTCCCTGGCTAGGGTTTCGGCGCCGCCACTCCATCACACCGCGCATCCGTCGGCCGCCGCCTTGGGATCTCCATTCAGGCGCCCCTCACCCACGCATCGGTCGCCCTGGCCGGTGCAGCACGGCCACCACCGTCCCCGCCTCGATTGAAGGTCGCCGACGGATGAGAGAAAATGGAGGCGGAGGTGCACCAGCAAGCCGTGGCACCATGCGAGGTCTCACCAGGCGCGTGCGGCAGGTCCCCGCGAGGTAGTGGAGGTGGCCTAACACAGGGAGCTCCCACGGTGACGGAGCCAGGAAGACGGTCGGTAGGGGATGTTCCCCCGGGCCTGATCCATCACCGCACGGATGGGCGGGGGCGGCGAGGTGCCTCGCTCCGGAGGAGCGCCGAGTATGGGCTGACGGCGCCCACTCTCTGATGCCAGCCGCGTGTTTGATTGGATCAGTTGAGTGGCTGTGTTCAGTAATTGTCTACGTGCTTGTTTCTGTTATTTCTTCAGAGTATGCAGTCGTTCTCTATTTCTGTTATTTCTTCAGAGTATGCGGAGTCGTTCTCTACTTCCTGGTCTCATGCCTACCATCAGAGATTAGACAGACTTGACGTTAGCTCTCACTTCAGACGGAACAAAGGAGTAAATTAGATGTCTGGTCGCTATATTTAATCACACTTGTACATATCATCATATCGTTCTTCTCAGGCAATGCTTCGCCCTGAAAAGGATTTAGACAACTGTAGTTGACCAGTAAAATGCACTGATACAGATCTCAAAGGTTCTAGATGTTTACCATTGGGTACGTAGCTAGCTACTGTCATGAAATATGCTTATATTTGTTGTTGATGCTCTATGTGCATCCAAAGCGCATGTTTAGGGATGTTCACTTTCTTGAACATGTGTGTAAGTTCATGTTCAATGCTCACTTTTTGGCACCCTCTTTTCCCTGCCTCACCCGTCTCCGACGCCGCAGCCGCGCCGGCCTCTTGGTCAAGAAGGGCACACCCCTCACCATCGATGCAGCATACCGTCGCCGAGGCATGGCATGTCAGGACTACCCTGGGAGACCATCGCCATTGTCTATTGCGTTAGTGAGAGCCATGAATCGTCGGTCATTCGGATGTGATTTGGGGAGGGTATTTTATTTGATTCCTCCTGATGATCAGGATACGAGATTGGGTGGATTTGTTTGCTGCGATTTTGCAAGGGGTGGTTGCGGCAGGGATCCAATGCCTCATGTTGGCCTACTTGTGTCCAGATGTTTGTTGCCGCACTGATCTCTTCATCATCTATGGACCTCTTCCTCGGAAGGTCGGCCAACCATTAATATCCTTCTCTGAACTTCTGAAGTCTTAACATTGTTACTATTTCTTCAGAATCTTGTTCATAAATTGCAGCAGGTAGAAATAAGCTCGTGCAGTGTTGATTTGGTGATGACTTGATCTTGCAGCTATACTGGGTACATGTATTTTACTCAGTCTACTCAACTGAGGATCGTGGATGTATCAGGTTTCATCATTGGGCTGCATAACCAATTTCTTCAGTTAAAAAATGGTAAAAATATCACACTGAATCATGCACGTGTATGTGAGGATCAAATGCGTGCTTGATTGGGCATGAGCTATGCACTTGTTCTTCCAAAAATCATGCGAATGTAGTTTGATTCTACTCATCCACTTCCATATGCCGTATTTTAGATTGGTTAATGGGAAATCATGTGAATTTCCGAGTTACTTGAAATACACCCAGGTCAGTCCTTATTCGATGGTTCGCCTCCAGCTGGGAATTGGACATGTATAGAACTGTCTCTGAATACAGATTGCAACAGACAACAAGGAGGCAACTTGGAAAGCATCCCTGCAGAACTCAAGGAAAAGGGCTCCCAGCTATATACTTCCTTGATTCCTTGCTCCAAGGGAAGGTAAGTTAACTATGCTAAGATTACGTACTTGGACCATATGATAGTTGACTTACTTCTGAAACAGGGTGGTTTACAAACTCTCTTGAAATATTTTAAGTATAAGGACAATGACAGACTTCCAGTACCATACTTACACCGTTTCCATGTGGATGACTATATGACACTTTCAGTACAACCGTTAAGGATTGTGAATTACACCTTTGTTTGTGCTCACTCCTGTCCATGTGGATGGCTATTTGACGGGATTGTCGATTTGGTGTGTGTTGCAGGTGTTTTTTTATGTGGTTGAGTGTCACCATACTTGTTAATTGCAATGGGCAGATCATGAAATTTTACATAATTGGCACGCTGAAGATGCGGGCATTTCTGAGGTAACTCTATGATATCATCCTCATACGGCCATACCTCATATACACCCTATGCTTATTAGCCCAGCTATTTGTAGTGGTAAATTTTATTGCATCATACTAATGTAGCCGTCTGAAGATGTATCTAGATTATGTATTCAGTACTGTTGTATTACAAACATAAGAAGCACATATGCGATTGGTAGGAGTTCAGAAGATGTTATTTTGCTCTGGAGAATTTTGTGGAAGCCTCAAGAGAACATTCAGAAGTCTTGCAATGGAATCATTTATGTGTCAAAATCTCACTGCCCACATATTTTTTTAGAATGAACTAATTTGCATCGCTGTATGGAACCATGTACGAACCTAGCTTGCCTCCTGGTAAATACACTCACTAATGAAAACTCTAAACCCATCCAATGCTTCAACCAACATGAACTCAAGATTCTGATCTTGTACAAACACTAGCTAATATATTCAGATTATATATATTTTCTGTTAGCGAGTAGAGAGTTGTAGTTAACTAGATTTGTATAAATTAAATACATCGAAATGAAAAATGTAGTAGTGCTTTTGGGCCATGTCTGAAACACAAATAGGAGAAGCACCAGTGTACATGAAACCATGCAGATTTGTTGATTTCTTGACACGCCTTTACAACACTAACCTTGCGTAGTATTGAAGACTGACATGGATAGCACCAAATTGTAAGCTTACACCTCAGTGATTACACTCATCGTAAGCACTACCTGCAGCTACTGACTATATTTTACAGTGTGCACATTTTGTTATTTCGAGGAGATACATTCTCGCCGAGATTTAAGGATGGATCAAGGTGAGGAGGACGCCACATGGCAGTGAAGAGGTTGAAAGCATCTTTGTCTCAGCACTATCTGTGCTAGGAGTGGAGCGATGTACAAGACTCTGATTTTGTAGTCTCTTTTCCTTCTGCTTATGATGTCTGTTATTGTATTGTGATTCTAGCGATGGTTGTGACTGTATTGGTGGGGCTGTGTTTTTCTTGAGTATTTTCCTTAGGACAATGTATCCTAGAGATTAGTGACAATATTATACTTTTAACATTGTGAAACTGTAATCTGGTTATGTTGAATGACCAGCAATTGTGTTGAATGAATGATTTTTTTGTGCGATTTGCTTCTAATTAGTTTGCAACATTGACAACAGCGCAACACTTATTTTCGGTGAATAACATGTTCAAACCCTATTTTACATCATCTACTGGAAATGCTCTGACTAAATCATATTCTCTTGGGCAATCGGAAAATAAGACCTAAATTGTGCTGCTCCTTATTTGACAGTAGAGAGGTTTGAGAGAGAAGACTAATTTCTCTAATGATTTTTAGTTTCTTCACCACATCCAAAAGATCAGCGACATTTGTGCAAACAACATGTCCAATTTAAACCAAAAATAATGTTGATTATGAGTATGGTAACCATGCGAGCAAATTGCCGATGAGTTTTTTCTATTTTCAAAGCCATAATGTTTTGCTATTCCGTAGCAACGCACGAGCATTCTCCTAGTCTATAAAGTATGTGAGTTTCAAAAAAAAAACAGTCACGTACTCACATGCTTCAAACACGACGAAACACTGTAGACGAAGGGTGCGATGCTTGACAACAACATGTGGTGGTTGTACCCAACCCATCAGAAATCTCAGATTTGACGCTGTTATTTCTCATTTAGATGAAATATTCTTTAGTGTGAGGCGACGTTTCCGTCGACAGCGAGACGTCCGTGGTGACTTTGTCAATCTCAAGTCCTGATCCGCCGGCTCAATCTCTCGGAGGTGCTCATAGGGGTAGGGTGTGCGTGTGTATGTTCATAGGGGTGAGTGTGTGCGCGTGTATGAGCGTCTGCGTTGCACCGTGTTTCGCAAAAAAAAAGGTTAGGCAGGTGCTTAAAAAAAGTTTTCTTTACAGGAGAGGTGTCTAGTTTAGTATTTGCCTAGTATATAAATAAGCACCGGTGATTAAACGACAACCGGTTTATTTCTATAATCACCTCTATGCACTTTGCATTCTACATGTCCTAAGAGCGTCTCTAATAGCTCCCTCGAAATTCTGTTAGGATGCATTTGAATTCGATTTGTTTGGAGTGTCCGGACACCATGTCAAGACAAATGGGCACCGATGCACCTATTGGCAACCCTGAATAGAATCTCGGGATAAACCGAGACTATTTTGATTACGATTTACTTCATTGCATGGGCATTTATGTCGCCAACCGTGGTGGGTTGCTCCGACGAGCAAGGTCGTGGGTTAGGTGATACGTCTCAAACGTATCTATAATTTTTGATGTTACATGCTGATATTATACCAATTGTTACATGTTTTGCATCCACTTTATGTCACTTTTATACATTTTTGGGGACTAACCTATTAACAAGATGACGCGGTGCCAGTTCCTATTTTCTGCTGTTTTTGTATTCCAGAAAAGCTAGTCTGGAAATATTCTCGGAATTGGACGAAACTTCACGGAGGGACCTATTTTATCAGAACACACCTGGAAGTCCAAAGGAGCAACGAAGAGGAGCCACGTGGGCCTGATACGGTGAATCACACGTTCGTTGGGAGACCCCAAGAGGAAGGTATGATGCAGTTCAGCAGCAAGTTTTCCCTCAGTATGAAACCAAGGTTATCGAACCAGTAGGAGCAGCAACTCTTCAGAAGGTTGTCAACAGCGAAATATGATGCGGCGCAACAACAGGATCGGCGCTGACGTGGACCTACACACAACACAATCAAAGTACTTTGCCCCAACGAAACAGTGAGGTTGTCAATCTCACCGGCTTGCTGAAAACAAAGGATTAAACGTATGGTGTGGAAAATGAGTATTAAATTGCAGAGAATGAAAAAGGAACAGTTTGCAGTTTGTGGTTGTTTAATCAGTGTAAAAGAATGGACCGGGGTCCACAGTTCACTAGTGGTGTCTCTCCATAAAAGATAACTAACATGTTGGGTGAACAAATTACAGCTGGGCAATTGACGAATAGTGAGCGCATGACAATGCATATATGACATGATGACTACTATGATATTTAATTGGGCATTACGACATAATACATAGACCGTTATCCAACAGCATCTATGACTAATAATCCACCGCCGGGTTGTCATCCGAGTCCCCGTTGGTATTAAGTTGCAAGCAACGGATAATTGCATTAAGTAAAGTGCGTAATGTAAACAAACACATATGCCCGTGGACATAGCATCGTTAGGTTATCCCTAGTGGCAACAGCACATCCACAACCTTAGAACTTTCTGTCACTGTCCCAGTTAAACGGAGCATGAACCCACTATCTAGCATAAATACTCTCTCTTGGAGTTACAAGCATCTACTTGGCCAAAGCATCTACGAGTAACGGAAAGCATGCAAGATCTTAAATAACATATAGATAGATTGATAATCAACTTGACATAATATTCAATATTCATCGGATCCCAGCAAACACAACATGTAGCATTACAATAATATGATCTTGATCATGTAGGGCAGCTCACAAGATCTAAACATGATGGCACAAAGTGGAGAGACAACCATCTAGCTACTGCTATGGACCCGTAGTCCAAGGATGAACTACTCACGCATCACTCCGGAGGCAGGCATGGCGATGTAGAAGCCTCCGGTGACGATTCCCCTCTCCGGCAGGGTGCCGGGAAGAGGTTCTGAACCCTCCCGAGCTAGGGTTGACGGCGGCGGCGTCTCTGGAACTTTTCGTGGATATTTGCTCAGGCACTTAGGGTTTTCGCGTCGGGGGAATAAGTAGGCGAAAGGGCGGCGGCTGGAGGCCCCGTGGGGCCCACACCACCCAGGGCGCGCAGAGGGGGGCCCGCGCCCTGGCGTGTGGGGCCCCGTGGCTCTCCTCTGTGCTCTTTGGTCCGTCAGGTGTGTTCTGGAAAATAGGACCCCGTGTAGTTTCGTCCAATTCCGAGAATATTTCCAGACTAGCTTTTCTGGAATACAAAAACAGCAGAAAACAGGAACTGGCACTTCGGCATCTTGTTAATAGGTTAGTCCCAAAAAATGTATAAAAGTGATATAAAGTAGATGCAAAACATGTAGCAATTGGTATAAAACAAGCATGGAACATCAAAAATTATAGATACGTTTGAGACGTATCAGCATCCCCAAGCTTAGTTCCTACTCGTCCTCGAGTAGGTAAACGATAAAAACAAAATAATTTTTGAGGTGACATGCTACATCATAATCTTGATCATATAATATTGCAAGGCACATGTAAATGAATGAAGTGATCCAAGTCAATGGTCTATAATTTGCTACCAAATAGATAATGAGTAAACAATGAATCACACAAGCTAAACGTTTTCATGAATAGTACTTTCGAGACAAGCATCAAACAGTTTTGCATAAGTGTTAACTCATAAAGCAATAGTTTCTAATAAAAGGTATTTAATCAACACAAAGGAAGAATTAGTTTCAGCATTTGCTTCAACTTTCAACATATTTATCTCATGGATATTGTCAACACAAAGTAGTATAACAAGTCCAATACATTGCATATAACGCATGTTGTAACAAAGTTGACACTAGTGTTTGCTTGTGGAAGACAGAAAGAATAGGAAAACTGACTCAACATAAAAGTAAAAGAAAGGCCCTTCGCAGAGGGAAGCAGGGATTAAATCATGTGCTAGAGCTTTTAGGTTTTTGAAAGCATATAGAGATTGCATAAAATATTTGATACTCCTCCCAACCTTGCTAACACAAGCCATGGCTAACCGAATCCTCGGGTGCCTTCCATCAATCACATACCATGGAGGAGTATCTATTTTTGAGAGGTGTTTGTTAATTGTCAACGAATGGTAGCGGGTGAGAACAGTATTCTACCTGTCAAACGGACTTTTAAGAGCGGCTCCCATGAAGGACGTTATTTCTACCAGCAAGGCAGATCATCCCTCTTTCTCTTTGGTTTACACACATTCAGGTATTTCACTGTTTGTCATTGCTTACTGATGAATCAGGGCAAAAGTGTGAAGAGAATTAATTGGTTAAAGTTGTAATTAATTGGGACTGGGCACCCCGTTGCCAGCTCTTTTTGCAATTATTGGATAAGCGGATGTATATGCCACTAGTCCAGGTGTAAAAGTCCATTGACAATAGAATAAAGAATAACCACACTAATTCCTCATGAGCTAGTAAACATTGACACAAAAAGGGAATAATAACATTTTGAATAATTTAAAGGTAGCACATGAAAAATTTACTTGGAGTGGCAAGGAAATACCACATATAGGTAGTTATGGTGGACACAAATGGCATGGATTTTGGCTCAAGGATTTGGATGCACGAGAAGCATTCCCTCTCAGTACAGAGTTTAGGCTAGCAAGGTTATGTAAGCAAACAAGAATATCAACCCGTACACCAAGTTTTATATGACAAACATATTGCAAACGTTATAAGACTTCATACCGTCTTCCTTGTTAACCAAACCCTGTTATTAGAAAATATCTAGACCTTAGAGATACCACCGATGCAAACCAAATTTTCAACAAGCTTTACGGTAGTTCTTCACTAATAGGCTTAACTCATGTGATGCACAATTTAATCATGATCTACTTGTTAACTCAAAACAATTGACAAGCATCAAGTTATCCATTTTAGTGATCTACAAGATTAAGCAAGTTTTTCCTTATACCAATTACCACATGCAACATTTTCTGAACCAACCAAACACCAATCAATTTATTTCATCAACTCTCCAAACAAATATAAGTGAAGCAAGAGAGTACTTTCTACAAAAGAAAGCTAATAGCTCTGACAAGAGATACATGAAAACAAGAGCTAAAAGCTGAACAGCGCTAGATATGAATACTCAACAAATATAAGTGAAGAATAGGAGTATTCTCATGAAAAAGCGGAGCGTGTCTCTCTCCCAATCAAGAATGCTAGGGTCCAGTCAAGCTTTATTGAAAATAAAAGCAATACTGAAAATAAAAGCACACAGACGCTCCAAGAAAAGCACATATGATGTGAAAGAATTAAAATATAGTTTCACTAGAGATGACCTGATAATTTTGACGATGAAGAAGGGGATGCCTTGGGCATCCCCAAGCTTAGACGCTTGAGTCTTCTTGAAATATGCTGGGGAGATCCATGGGAGCCTCCCCAAGCTTAAGCTCTTCACTCTTCTTGATCCTATTATCATCCTTCTCTCTTGACCCTTGAAAACTTCCGTCACACCAAACTCAAAGTAGATCTCATTAGAGGGTTAGTGCATAATCAAAAATTCACATGTTCTATAAAGACGCAATATGATTGTTACTTTAAACATTAGCTACAGCCACTGATGTTATGTGAAGCTCTTCCACCCAAAAAAGAATTTCACTCAACACTAGTAAAAGAGAGAATGCAAAATAAAAAGGCATAATCTGTCTAAAACAGAACAGTCCGCAAAGACGAATTTTTTCGAGGCACTTACGACGCTCAGATAAAAACTTGAACTAATGAAAGTTTCAGACATTCATAAAGATTACGCACAAAAATTTCAGATTTTTTAACAATCTGGTGATTTTAGGAATTTCGTACAGTGAACAGCAAAAATCTGTTTCTGCGCAGCAATCAAAATTAAGCATCATCTTAACATTAGAGGCTACTCTTGGCACAACAATGCGAGAAAATAAAGATACAAAGGAGTTGCTACAGAAGTAAACAAACTCCTTGACTCAATAAAAGAAAAATTGCAGAAAAAAATAATGGGTTGCCTCCCATAAGCGCTTTTCTTTAACGCCTTTTAGCTAGGCACAAAGCATGCATCAAGTATTACCAAGTGAAAAGCATCAAATCTTACGCTTACCTTTCCTCCCTTACTTTTAGGAAATTTGGTTACACATAGGTGAGAGGCGAAATTCATAACTCCTTGGCCCATGTCTATTATTGCTCCAAAGCGTTTCAGCAGAGATCTCCCAAGCGTAATTTGTCCTGTCCTGCACATTCAATGACAACATAATCAATAGATACTGTTATCCCCAGGAGTTTTGTAAATACCCTTCGGCTGCCCTTTTGGTATTTTAATGGTATTATCCCCAGAGTTATCAGATTTTCACATTTGGAAAGCTCCCAAAGGTTTAAGGAATCATAAATTTCCCTAGGCATTAAACAAAATTCAGACATGATATCACATCGGGCATGGAAGGTTTCACCATTGATAACAACTTTCACAGATGGAATCCATCCCGATGGTTCAAAGTTATTGGCTCATTATCATAATGTTCACGAATCTGATTATACCCTTCTTTTAGACCAGATATATTTGTTTCAAGAGCATTTAATCTATCATTTATGCTTGTGAGAACTGAATCAATTTTACTAATTGGAGGGCTAGAAATTGTAATCAACTTTTTAATAGCATTAAAAGCTTGATCCCCATCATGACGAAGGAAATCTCCTCCTACCACAGCATCTAAAGCATATCTGTAGCAAAGAACAAGACCAAAATAAAAGCTACTGAGAAGCAGGCTTAGAGTCATTTTAGGTTCAGTTTTAGCATAGGACTCAAATATTCTAGACCAAGCATCTTTAAAACTCTCCTCACTCCCTTGCTTAAAAGTGAAATCTCTTCTTCAGGTGACATTACTACGGAACAGGGCTAGACATGATAACTAACAGAAAACAAAACTGAAAATAAACTAAATGCAAGTAACTAATTTTTTTGTGTTTTTGATAATTGAAAGCAAACAAGATAAAATAAAATAAACTAAGCAAGACAAAAACAAAGTAAAGAGATTGGAAGCGTGAAACTCCCCTTGTAGAAGACTGCTGTCTCCTCGGCAACGGCGCCAGAAAAATAGCTTGATACGTGAATCACACGTTCGTTGGGAGACCCCAAGAGGAAGGTATGATGCAGTTCAGCAACAAGTTTTCCCTCAGTATGAAACCAAGGTTATCGAACCAGTAGGAGCAGCAACTCTTCAGAAGGTTGTCAACAGCGAAATATGATGCGGCGCAACACCAGGGTTTCCGGCGCTGACGTGGACCTACACACAACACAATCAAAGGGTAGACATGATTTCTAAGAAGTTAGCACGAGCATCTTTATTCTTTGAAAGAGAAAGAATAACCATTTTACCCTTCTCAAGTATAGAAGCATCATTATCATTTTGTTCATCACTATCATCATGAGATATGTTGGGATCCAAAGTAGGAGATACCTCGGAAGCTTTAGCCATAAGGCAAAAGTGAGTACATGATGATGACGATGAAGAATTTCTTGAGTCACCATTTAAATCCATATCTTGTTCCATGGAGTGTTCGGTTTCCTCTACATTATTAGCCAAACAAATACTAGAGGAAATAGAACCATTTTTATCATGGCAATAAGATATAGAGAGCATATCATCACAAGGATTAATCAAGCAATTTGTACATGATATGCAAGGACTATCAACACAAGCATGTAGATCATTTTTGGTTCTAGATGCGTTTAAGTCCAAAGATAAATCATTGCAATAAGATAGTGGTGAAGTATCATCAATAATAAGTTTACTATCATTATTGCAATATCTATCACTACTCACCATTGCATTAGTTAGTGGCTTGCAACATGTAGGTGAAGTAGAAGAAGTTGAGAACTCATCACGGCCGGAAGTGGAGGGACGACAATCATCTCCACAATTATTGGACACATCATATTTATCTTGAAGCTTGGTCCAAAGCTCATGAGCATTCCGAAAAGGAGAGACCGACACAATAACTACATCGCTCAAAGCATTGAAAATCACATTAGAAGCTTGAGCATTTAGATAGGAATTATTCTCATCCAATAAAGATAATCTTTTGGGATTCCTTGGAGGAGAATAACCCTTATCTAGAATTCGCTCTATGTATGGGTCAATGACCCGAAGAATATCAAGAATGCGAATTTTCCAAACATCATAATTTGTGCCATCTAATATAAAAGAAGCATTGTGCACTAGTTCACTAGACGGCATCTTTACTCTCCAGGCGGTGAAGCCAATAAGGAGAGAACCCGCTCTGATACCAAATGAAAGGTCACGGATGTCGCCTAGAGGGGGAGGGTGAATAGGCGATTAAAATTCTTTGCGGTTTAGGCTTGAATAAATGCGGAATAAAACTAGCGTTTAATTTATCAAGCACGAAACCTAAACAAGTTAGGTTAACCTATGTGCACCAACAACTTATGCTAAACAAGATAAACAAATATGTGATAGCAAGATATATTACTTCAAGCTCGATGGCTATCACAAAGTAAATAGCATAAGTAAGAAGCTCGGGTATAGAAATACCGAGGCACTTGGAGACGATGATTTATCCCGAAGTTCACTTCCCAATGGAAGCTACGTCTCCGTTCGAGCGGTGCGAAGTCACAAAGTGATCCCCGAATAGCCGTCAAATGGCACACCGTAATCTCCTTCGTGCCTCCACCAATGCGGAGTGCCACGAACCACTATGGGACACTAAAGGGTGGTCACCGAACCCGTACAAGGATGAGGCACACTCCACAACTTAATTGGAGGCTCTCACCGAATTCCCGCGGCTCCCAAAGCCACAAGAATCACAAGGTTGGGGCGCGACTCCACAACTTAATTTGAGGCTCCCAACTATCCCGCGAGCCACCAAAACTCCGAGATCAACAAGGACCGTCTAGGGCACTCCAAGTACCCAAGAGGACAAGCTCTAGGGCACCCCAAGTACCCAAGAGTAACAAGCTTCTCAACTTCGATTTCCACGTATCACCGTGGAGAACTCAAACCGATGCAACCGATGCAATGAAGGCAAGACCACTAGAGGTGGTCAAATCCTTCACTCCCAAATCCCACCAAAAGCAACTAATGCTTGTGGGGCAGAAGAGAGGAAGAACAAGGAAGAACTCAACAAATGGAACTCCAAGATCTAGATCAAAAGGCTTCCCTCACTTAGAGGAGAGATGGATTGGTGGAACAATGGATCTAGATCTCCTCTCTCTTTTCCCACTAAATGGAGGCAAGAATCATGGAGGGATAGAGAGTTAGCAAAGCTCAAGAAGGTTCAACAATGGAGGAAAAACGAGCTTCAAGAGATGGGGAACCATTGGGGAAGAAACCCCCTTAAATAGGTCCCCTGAAAAAGTGACCGTTGGAGGGGCACGGGAGCCCGGCCTGGGGGCCAGCCTAGGCTGGCCTGGGGGCTGGCCACCCAGCAGAGCCGGCCAGCCTGGGGGCCGGCCTAGGCTGGTCTGGGGGCTGGTCACCCAGCAGAGCCGGCCAGCCTGGGGGCCGGCCTAGGCTGGTCTGGGGGCTGGCCACCCAGCAGAGCCGGCCAGCCTGGAGGCCGGCCTAGGCTGGTCTGGGGGCTGGTCACCCAGCAGAGCCGGCCAGCCTGGGGGCCGGCCTAGGCTGGTCTGGGGGCTGGCCACCCAGCTGCCAAAAATGAAACACCCACAACTTTTTCATCCGGACTCCGATTTCGATGATCTTGGGCTCGTTGGAATCACCACAACGAGCACGACAAGATGATGCAGGAAAACATCATAGTCCAACAAGGGAGTATAAAACCAAATGTAGAAAGGTGAAACCTCTCTATAGAAGATGAACCGGGAGAAACTCCAAACCGAAAACGCAACAAGTTTTTCATACGAAATCCGTTTTCGAGAACTTGAGCTTGTTATGAAGGTCACAACAAGCTCCAAAACCCCATAGAGAGATAAGCCAAATAAGAACTAAGAAAGATGATGAAGGCAAGTATGCAAAGGTTTGAGCTCTCTCCAACTGATACGCTAAAGCTCAATCGAGAGCCCCTCTTGATAGTACGGCATCTATCCTATAACCCGGTCTCCCAACTAGTACCACGAGACGGTAAAATAGAAACCCTATCATACCTTTGCCTTGCGCATTCCACTTGAGCTAGATGACGTCGATCTTGATCTCTTCAAGTGGACCACCTTTCTTGATTGCGCTTCGCTTGGTGAAGACCCAAACATTGCTCCCCCATACTCCACTATGGGAGAGCCTCTCTTAGGCACATCTTCACATGAACATTATCTAAATGGGTGGCAAGCTTCAAGCCTAGGATTTCTTCGAGATGCTCCTCTTGAACTTGCGCTTCTCAACATTGATGACGATCACCACTTTACGTCATCGATCATGGGCCATATGAAATCTTCATTTGATGCAAGCCCATAGAAAGATACCTAACCACACATAGAAATGCTACACACATATCATGGGTTAGTTCACAAAGCTATATGGACAATTGCTTACCATACCAAGAGATACATGATCCCACTTGGTACATCTTGTAGCTTTGTGTGTTGATCAATACTTGATCAACCTTGTATCTTTTTTCTCTTTTCAATAGATGATGTCTTGAAGATAACCATGAATGATCACATAATTCTTTTCTTCAAGACATACTTGCAATATGCTCAACTCTATGATCTTGATGCCAAATACTTCATTATATCAATATACTCATGGCATCAACCTTGAATCCAACATATGGAGTTCAAGCATGGTCTATGGACAAACACTACAAGTAAAACTCAATGCAACCATTAGTCCATAGGGATTGTCATTAATTACCAAAACCACACATGGGGGCGCCATGCCCTTTCAATCTCCCCCATTTTGGTAATTGATGACAATCTCTTTTACAAGGGTTTATATAATGAATTAAGCAACTATGCAAATCAACAAGCATAGATGCATGAGCATGAAAGGTAAATGCTTATGACCAAAACAAAAGCATAACACCAAATTCCCTTAAACCCTATAAAACTTCCCTTAAACCCTATAAAACTTCTCCCCCATTGGCATCCATTTCCAAAATGGGCGAAAAATCTTAGAAGGTCAATATAGTATGAGCTCCCCCATAACGTGTGCATTTCTCAAAATATGAGTGGAATCAAATACACATATCCAATGACGAATAGTTGGAGAGAGCACAAACTATATTGAGGATCCAAAGATTGCAAAAGAATGATATGGAAAACTTTTTACAATTTCCAAATAAAAAGTGAGCAATCAAAAAGATCCAACTAACCAAATAAACACAAGATATTATGATTTGAGCAAAAGAGTGTTTTAAAAGAAATAGAGGAGCTCCCCAATATTTGTACACAATTTAGAATTATTGTATTTGAATACAAGGTGTACAAACATGGAATCCTCACTCCTTCGGTATCCTCTAAAACACAAAATCAAATGGATTCACAAGCTCAATAAGATGCAAAAGAAAAACAAAGCTTGTGTCATATCCCAAGGTGAAGATTATTGACTTGTAAAGACAAGCATGAGGTTAAGGATATTCACCAAGATGAGTGCACCAAGATGTGATAAAATAGGATATGCACTCATAAACCAAATTCTTTTCGGAGTCACACCAAAGAAAGAAAGGGAATAAAAGAGGTGACACCGAAGAATTAGGATCTAGTAAAGATGTAATTTCTCTCATGTATATAAGTTTCTAAGTGTACAACAATCATGAGATATATATCCAAAAGAAACATGTACACATAAAATTAGTTACTAAAGAAAGAACAAGATATCCAAAATAAAGTCATATATTATACACATATGATAGTTGTGTAGGATCATAGCCCATAGCTCAATGATTTCATATTGTGTAATAATGAACTTCAAATTCAACCTCAACACAAGCATCACAAATATCACTAAGGGAAAAGGAGATAGTTGGGATGCATTGAGGAAAGCAACAAGTATCATAAGAGCCGAATAGAATTTGCAATAGCTACAACAAAGGCAAATAAATACTTTTCATGCCATGATGCAACCTACACAAGGTTGGATGCTAGAAAAGTATGCATGAGGGTGAACTTGTTACCGAGATGACATGGGTTGATGTAGTAGATAAAATTTCATCAACCATCCTCGCTTGGCTCCAATAAGCATGTGGTGAAGATACTTTCATTGTAAATGAGACAAGCATCCAATGCATCTCCATGTACCTAAAACACATTCAAGTAAAATTGTTCCCAAACTAATTGGGTCCAAGTAGTTAGTCAAACTACAATACATAGAAGGAACTCCACATAAATATGTGCATATAGATATGAAATTGAATTTCATGCACATCTTAGCCGATTTAGGATTCCGTGGAGTTTCCCCTATATATTGGCACAAAGAAGGAAAGCATGCCATAAAATAAACATGTAGTAGATATGCATGCCTATGACCTTCAATAACCAAAGGAGATACAATTTGGACAAATATCAAGAAATCAAAGAGGTCCAAATTATATCAAAGATCCAAATCAAAAATTGATTTAGAGAAGCCAATTGAAACTAAAACAAATCAACACATATTGATGAGATACCAATTGGACAAAGATATCAAAAAGAAAATAGGATACCAATTAATCAATAAATAAAGGACTAGATATCAAATTCCAAAGAGATACCAGAGAGCAATTGAGAAACTCTCAAAAAGAGCAGGTTCTAACAAATAAACCATCCCTCTACACTTTTCATGATGGCACAAAGTACCAAGCCGAAAAGGTTTGTCTTCCATGAGACATGTCATCGGGATCAAAGACCAATGGAAAGGATCAAATACCAATATAATAAATAGTGTTTAAAAGGATACATGATAGCTCTCCCAACAAAAGTGCATTATTTATGATCTTGTATTTGAATACACAATGCACACACATGGAATCATCGCTCTCAAATATCTATTCAAACACTAGTCATATATCAAGAAAAAGCAATAAGATCCAATACTAATGAAAATATAAGTTGTACTCAATATAGGATAGCTCACCCAAGAATAGTGCATTATCTATAAGTAGCCTTTGAATGCAAGGTGCACAATGATGGGATCAATGCCTCTCCTATACCAAATAAAACACTAGGAAAGTTTGAGTAAAGCAAAATGATCCACAAGAGGTAAGGAAGACAATGGAGTTAAAACAAATTAATTTTTGGCAAGAAATAAGGCAATAAAATCAAGAGCCAATATGAAGATGATCTACAAATTTCACCACAATTATGACATCAATTGTCATGGAAAAGGAGTATATGTAGAAATTTCTTAGTGGTGTATTGGATTGATTTCAAGATCATCTTCACAACCAATAAGCACATGGTGAAGGATAAGATTTAAGCGCGATGCTTATGTAGATAAATGTTCTTGATAGCTTCAAATATTCACGCGATAATGCAAAGCAACTACAAAGAGTGCTTTGAAGCAATCGGTTTTCCAAAGAGATATATGAGAACATATTAGAGGAAAACCTTACCAAGAACATTCATCACAAACAAGATCCAAAGTGTGAGTAAGTAAAAACATTTAAGCAAATGGGAACTTGTTTGAGAAACATGCCACAAAGGAATAAGATAATTAACAATATCAATTCTAGGTGGCAATACCTCACATGTTCACATTGTCTAGGTTTGTAATATGCACATAGCTTATTACTCCCCCATAATGTGATAATCCATTCATTCTCCACAAGAGGCAAGTAAAACCCAACTAGAGATGATTAATGAACATTATAGAATTTGAATTTCTCATGAGAAGACATACCATATAGAGACTAGATAAAATTGATATATCAACACTAAGTGGTAGTACTCGTATATACATTTTTAGGATTGTGAAGTGCAAAGCATATCACTCCCCCAAAATGGGATAGTCCATTAATCTCTCAAAAAGAGCCAATTAAGATATAAGCAAGTTGATACAAAAGGCTCAACACAAACTCACACATACATGGTGTGCAAACCAACATACACATACTTGATTGCTCAAGATAAGTAAGTAGAGAGCACAACATATACAAACACTAGCAAGGTACAAAACCAAACACATGCAAGGGTGCAAGCAACTTTCAATGTATATATGATTTAAATACAAGTTACCGCAAGGAGAAACATTGGATATGAGATAGAACAATAATCCAAATGACTTGGCTTGAGAGAATATAATTGATGAAGATCCCTTAATTCTTCATGATGTAGCCAAGTCTCCAATGCCCTCCAACACCTATTGATCAAGTTTTAGCTTGTTGGTCCCCAACCAAGTTGGGTCCTAAGAGGTTAGTCACAATAGGCTTGGCAACCCAAATGGTTCTTTTCTTGACACCACTTTGAGTACCAACATATTTGGCAAACACATTGCCAACCTTATCCTTCCTAAGAGAATAAATTATCAATTATGATAGGGTTGGATAAGGTACCACTAGTGCATGAAGAAGCAAAGTGACCCTTCTCACGGCATAAGTAGCAACATTTGCTTCCTCCTTTCTTCTTTGTTGAAATCTCAACTTGAGAAGGAATAGCTTGATTCTTCTTGGGAAGTGACCGTTCTTCAACTTGGGGAACTTTAGTTTGAACTTGAGGCATCTTCCCTTGTTGCTTCTCACTAAGAGACTTCTTCTTCAAAGGGCAAGATCTAACATGGTGCCCTTCAACTTTGCACTTGAAGCAAACAATCTTGGCCAAATTCTTGACTTGTTCATGGCCCTTCTTTTTCTTGTTATACTTGGACTTGTTCTTGTTATTGGAGTTGAATCCAAGTCCACTCTTGTCATTGGGGCGTCTTTGCACACTCAACATGTTGTCAAGTGTGGGCTTCCCATCATGACGCTTTTCCAAGTCTTTCTTCAAAGAAGTGACTTGGGCCTTGAGCTCTTTTAATTCCTCTACATGGTTAGTATCAACAAAAACACTAGAGGAAGTTGAAGCTTCATTGTTAGAGCAACAAGGCATGGAAAGTAATTCATCACAAGATGTAGCAATATTATGAGTGGATGAATTACTAGGACTAGCACATGGCAATAAAGCATTTTGAGTAGAAGTTGTGCCATTGTCCACATGAGGCTCACAAGATTTACCTTTGTAATAATAGCCTCATGAGCTAACTTTAGCTTATCATAGGAGACTAGAAGATCCTCATGAGAGCTCGAGAGCTTTTCATGGCTTTCTTCCAATTTCCCATATTTGCTAGATAGCAATGCAAGTTGAGCCCTTAGCTCAACATTCTCCGTTAATATGGATGCTTCACAAGAGATAGAGTTAGTAGCACAAGCATCATTATTTATGACAATAGGAGAAAGTAACTTGGCAAGCTCTTTAGAGTGAGAAGCTTTAAGTTGCGCATGAGACTCGGTGAGTTTGATGAGCTCACCCTTAACGACCCTAGAGCCATTTTCTAGGTGCTCAAAATCTCAAGGAGTTTGGCATGTGCATCTATAAGCTTACCATTTGTTATTTGAAGTCATTAGCCACTTTAAGAGATCTATCATGGATCCCTTTACTCTAGAAAGTTCGAGAGCAAAGTTTCCTCAAGAGTCTCCTTGGTGGTTTGTTCTTCTTCAAGAGCTTCCTTGAGATCGGCGATCTCTTCCGCATACTTGTATTCGCGGTTAAGACTTTCATCAATGTGAGCTTCCAACTCCTCAATGGTAAGTTTGCGCTCAACAAGGGTAGACATGATTTCTAAGAAGTTAGCACGAGCATCTTTATTCTTTGAAAGAGAAAGAATAACCATTTTACCCTTCTCGAGTATGGAAGCATCATTATCATTTTGTTCATTTTCACTATCATCATGAGATATATTGGGATCCAAAGTAGGAGATACCTCGGAAGCTTTAGCCATAAGGCAAAAGTGAGTACATGATGATGACGATGAAGAATTACTTGAGTCACCATTTAAATCCATATCTTGTTCCATGGAGTGTTCGGTTTCCTCTACATTGTTAGCCAAACAAATACTAGAGGAAATAGAACCATTTTTATCATGGCAAAAGATATAGAGAGCATATCATCACAAGGATTAATCAAGCAATTTGTACATGATATGCAAGGACTATCAACACAAGCATGTAGATCATTTTTGGTTCTAGATGCGTTTAAGTCCAAAGATAAATCATTGCAATAAGATAGTGGTGAAGTATCATCAATAATAAGCTTACTATCATTATTGCAATATCTATCACTACTCACCATTGCATTACTTTGTGGCTTGCCACATGTAGGTGAAGTAGAAGAAGTTGAGAACTCATCACGGCCGGAAGTGGAGGGACAACAATCATCTCCACAATTCTTGGACACATCATATTTATCTTGAAGCTTGGTCCAAAGCTCATGAGCATTCCGAAAAGGAGAGACCGACATAATAACTACATCGCTCAAAGCATTGAAAATCACATTAGAAGCTTGAGCATTTAGATAGGAATTATTCTCATCCAATAAAGATAATCTTTTGGGATTCCTTGGAGGAGAATAACCCCTATCTAGAATTCGCTCTATGTATGGGTCAATGACCCGAAGAATATCAAGAATGCGAATTTTCCAAACATCATAATTTGTGCCATCTAATATAAAAGAAGCATTGTGCACTAGTTCACTAGACGACATCTTTACTCTCCAGGCGGTGAAGCCAATAAGGAGAGAACCCGCTCTGATACCAATTGAAAGGACACGGATGTCGCCTAGAGGGGGGGTGAATAGGCGATTAAAATTCTTTGCGGTTTAGGCTTGAATAAATGCGGAATAAAACTAGCGTTTAATTTATCAAGCACGAAACCTAAACAAGCTAGGTTAACCTATGTGCACCAACAACTTATGCTAAACAAGATAACAAATATGTGATAGCAAGATATATTACTTCAAGCTCGATGGCTATCACAAAGTAAATAGCATAAGTAAGAAGCTCGGGTATAGAAATACCGAGGCACTTGGAGACGATGATTTATCCCGAAGTTCACTTCCCAATGGAAGCTACGTCTCCGTTGGAGCGGTGCGGAGTCACAAAGTGATCCCCGAATAGCCGTCAAATGGCACACCGTAATCTCCTTCGTGCCTCCACCAATGCGGAGTGCCACGAACCACTATGGGACACTTGAGGGTGGTCACCGAACCCGTACAAGGATGAGGCACACTCCACAACTTAATTGGAGGCTCTCACCGAATTCCCGCGGCTCCCAAAGCCACAAGAATCACAAGGTTGGGGCGCGACTCCACAACTTAATTGGAGGCTCCCAACTATCCCGCGAGCCACCAAAACTCCGAGATCAACAAGGACCGTCTAGGGCACTCCAAGTACCCAAGAGGACAAGCTCTAGGGCACCCCAAGTACCCAAGAGTAACAAGCTTCTCAACTTCGATTTCCACGTATCACCGTGGAGAACTCAAACCGATGCAACCGATGCAAGAAGGCAAGACCACTAGAAGTGGTCAAATCCTTCACTCCCAAATCCCACCAAAAGCAACTAATGCTTGTGGGGGGAGAAGAGAGGAAGAACAAGGAAGAACTCAACAAATGGAACTCCAAGATCTAGATCAAAAGCTTCCCCTCACTTAGAGGAGAGATGGATTGGTGGAACATGGATCTAGATCTCCTCTCTCTTTTCCCACTAAATGGAGGCAAGAATCATGGAGGGATAGAGAGTTAGCAAAGCTCAAGAAGGTTCAACAATGGAGGAAAAACGAGCTTCAAGAGATGGGGAACCATTGGGGAAGAAACCCCCTTAAATAGGTCCCCTGAAAAAGTGACCATTGGAGGGGCACGGGAGCCCGGCCTGGGGGCTGGCCACCCAGCAGAGCCGGCCAAGGCTGGTCTGGGGGCTGGCCACCCAGCAGAGCCGGCCAGCCTGGGGGCCGGCCTAGGCTGGTCTGGGGGCTGGTCACCCAGCAGAGCCGGCCAGCCTGGGGGCCGGCCTAGGCTGGTCTGGGGGCTGGCCACCCAGCAGAGCCGGCCAGCCTGGAGGCCGGCCTAGGCTGGTCTGGGGGCTGGTCACCCAGCAGAGCCGGCCAGTCTGGGGGCCGCCTAGGCTGGTCTGGGGGCTGGCCACCCAGCTGCAAAAAATGAAACACCCACAACTTTTTCATCCGGACTCCGATTTCGATGATCTTGGGCACGTTGGAATCACCACAACGAGTACGACAAGATGATGCAGGAAAACATCATAGTCCAACAAGGCAGTATAAAACCAAATGTAGAAAGGTGAAACCTCTCTATAGAAGATGAACCGGGAGAAACTCCAAAACCGAAAACGCAACAAGTTTTTCATACGAAATCCGTTTTCGGAGAACTTGAGCTTGTTATGAAGGTGACAACAAGCTCCAAAACCCCATAGAGAGATACGCCAAATAAGAACTAAGAAAGATGATGAAGGAAAGTATGCAAAGGTTTGAGCTCTCTCCAACTGATATGCTAAAGCTCAATCGAGAGCCCCTCTTGATAGTACGGTATCTATCCTATAACCCGGTCTCCCAACTAGTACCACGAGATCGGTAAAATAGAAATCCTATCATACCTTTGCCTTGCGCATTCCACTTGAGCTAGATGATGTCGATCTTGATCTCTTCAAGTGGACCACCTTTCTTGATTGCGCTTCGCTTGGTGAAGACCCAAACATTGCTCCCCTATACTCCACTATGGGAGAGCCTCTCTTAGGCACATCTTCACATGAACATTATATCTAAATGGGTGGCAAGCTTCAAGCCTAGGATTTCTTCGAGATGCTCCTCTTGAACTTGCGCTTCTCAACATTGATGACGATCATCACTTTACGTCATCGATCATGGGCCATATGAAATCTTCATTTGATGCAAGCCCATAGAAAGATACCTAACCACACATAGAAATGCTACACACATATCATGGGTTAGTTCACAAAGCTATATGGACAATCTTACCATACCAAGAGATACATGATCCCACTTGGTACATCTTGTAGCTTTGTGTGTTGATCAATACTTGATCAACCTTGTATCTTTTCTTCTCTTTTAAATAGATGATGTCTTGAAGATAACCATGAATGATCACATAATTCTTTTCTTCAAGACATACTTGCAATATACTCAACTCTATGATCTTGATGCCAAATACTTCATTATATTAATATACTCATGGCATCAACCTTGAATCCAACACATGGAGTTCAAGCATGGTCTATGGACAAACACTACAAGTAAAACTCAATGCAACCATTAGTCCATAGGGATTGTCATTAATTACCAAAACCACACATGGGGGCGCCATGCCCTTTCACTACTGCTATGGACCCGTAGTCCAAGGATGAACTACTCACGCATCACTCCGGAGGCAGGCATGGCGATGTAGAAGCCTCCGGTGACGATTCCCCTCTCCGGCAGGGTGCCGGGAAGAGATTCTGGACCCTCCCGAGCTAGGGTTGACGGCGGCGGCGTCTCTGGAACTGCAAACAATGTTGCTTTTCATTCTCTGCAATTTACTACTGTTTTCCACACCATACGTTTAATCCTTTGTTTTCAGCAAGCCGGTGAGATTGACAACCTCACTGTTTCGTTGGGGCAAAGTAGTTTGATTGTGTTGTGTGCAGATTCCACGTCAGCGCCAGATTCCCTGGTGTTGCGCCACATCATATTTCGCCGTTGACAACCTTCTGAAGTGCTACTGCTCCAACTGGTTCGATAAACCTTGGTTTCATACTGAGGGAAAACTTGCTGCTGGACTGCATCATACCTTCCTCTTGCGGTCTCCCAACGAACGTGTGTTTCACACCATCATTAGGTAATACACACCTCCTCCCCAAACAGATACTGAGTATATCTGGTTGTCCAGTCAATTACAAATGAGACCCACATGTCATACCATCTTTGTAATTTAGAAACCTGAAGGGGTAGCCACACACAATCCAAGATATGAATTGCTTCACTTCACTTAAACATGGGAATTTCCATGCACGAGGTAAGATAATTTACTTATTATTGCCATGTTGATGTGCATTTGAATGCGCAAGCTTGCTGGAGCCGGCGACTGTGACGAGGTTGCTCGATTCGGCCATGACGAGGCGAAGCTTTGAGAAGGAGAGGAGGGATCTCATGTTGGCGTCGACGCTCTGGGGGGAGATGCAGCACGGTGCCGATGAGCTAAGTTAGTGACGGACAAGCTGAGAAGATGGTGTTGTGGATGGAGACGGGGAGGAGGCAGGTGGGGGGTAGATACAAAATGGATGAGTAGGCTTGTTTTACTAACGATGGGTCAGCCATATAGAATTTTGCGTGGCCTTTTGTGTCCGGATAACCGGATTTGTTTGGACTCCCCTTGGCTTCCCGAAAGATTACACAACGAGTGTAAATTGGTAGGAAAACTTGAAATTTAGGACGAACTGGTTCACTAACATGTAACGCGTTACAAAATTGGTCTAAATCGTCCTCATACTTACATGTGACACTTTTTTTACGAACCACCGGCCCCATCCCCAGGCATATTTGTCTCCCACAATTGTGACCTTAACCTCTCTCGTCCCTTCGTAATTGTATTTCCACAAACCCAGATGCCCCTCTCGACCTCGACGCGCGTAGAGGCACCGTGTGCTAGGTTTTTCTCATTCTTTGTCATTGGCCCCTCTTGTCTTGCTGCATCATTATCCCGGACCACACCTATCCCCGCCCTCCTCGACCATGTTCATCTCCACATATTCCTCTCTCTAGTCAAACGCATCCACACCACCTCATGTCGTTGGCACTGTCATCCCTGAGATATTAAACACATGTTTTAATGTACTCAGTCTTTAATAGAGTCGAACACATTCTATGTATTTCTCTGCTCTATTAATGTTGTGAAAGATACTATATGGTTACATCAGGATATTTAATGCATAAATATATGATTGCATTACAATCTTGTCTATAGTAATTATCTCCCATTGACATTCAATTGTGTAACCCTGTAGTGGCATAAACATTAGTAACTTTTATACCTTGTACCTATAAATAACTTAATAAATATTTCTTTTTACCTATAAATATCTTGACAAAATATATCTTTGAAACTAATAGTCTTGCAAATTGTCTTTTCGACAACTTTATACGGGTTGACTTTTATTTATTGCACTGATCTTTAAGTAAGCTTCTCCTACCAATTATGAACCTTTCAACAAATGATTATAAAGGGGAGGAACAAAGCAGTGTGAGGTTACTACGATGATATTCATGCATAGCTAGCGCAAACACTCTAAGGTACGGTGTTCTTGACACAAAACTACTAAACACCCCGATTAATCTTTTATGCAATAGCACCACAATTTTTCATATGGATGTTACCGATCTACATGTTTCTTCAATTTTACGGTGCAAGGCATTGGCAGAGCTGTCCACAAGTAAGATATGACCGATTGCATCTTGACCTCTGCTTTCAGGAAAAGTAAATAGAATGTGTTGTAAATAATGATCAATAATCTAGGCCAAATAATAATGCTAATCTTAGAATCTTAGAATTGATCAATATTCTAGGTCAACTCAATGTTTATGTTGACAACTAAATAATATGGGCCACCATTTGGTTACTATGTACTTATACAAAATAATGTGTTCATAGCCTCACACATACACCGAATCAATAAAGTTTCTTCCATTTATATTTTACGGTTTTATTTCATGTGATGATATCTACGTAGAATTTTCGTTGAAAGTCCATATAACACATATTTTTCAGCAAATGTAGCACAACAACGCGTGGGATATCATCTAGTAGAAATAAGAACGTCTTGCTCCGGTTGTCGATGTAAGAGACTGAGCATGTGTCTTAACGTACTTAATCATTAATAGAGAAAGAAGTATTATTATTTAGGTATAGTAATATTGTGTGTGTCTGTATTTTCTCTATCACTGACGTGGAATTTATTATATGGTTATTTGAGGAAGTTTAATACATACATGTATGGATCACATTAAAGTCTAGTCTGCACCTATTAATTATCTTCTTTTGACAGTGAGACTAGTGATCCCGTTGTTGTTGTTCTTCGAGGAGGAACGAGACAATGGTCATGGCTGCTAAGCTCAACAGGCATGTGCGTATTCCTCAAGCGATGGCCTGAACATACCACTGAACTTTTCATGGTGAGCAATGTAGTAATATTTATGAAACATGATCATCAATGCACTGCTATTTGATCCTTACATTTATAGCTTTTAATTGTATGGGGATATACGAATTTATCATAAACAATTTTGTTATCTGGTGAAGAGCATAAAACAACGATAGAGGCGAAGACAATGATGTCCCAACCACATAAAGGTGATGTTGGTAGGAGGCGACCCAAGCAAGGGAGGGGACCGGTGTGCATGCATGAGGCTTAAAGTTTCGTGGCACAAGTGATGTAGACAACACACGAAAGAAAACCAATGAACTAAAACCATGCCACTTATTTCAAAACATAGAGAATATAAAAAATTAATATGAAATTCCATAATTGAGTAGATGTGATCAAGACACGTGGATTTGAGAATGCCAAGACATATACAATAGTGGAAACCTATAGTAACATCGACATCTTTTTAGGTTATAATGTAACATAGACATTTTGGAGGCCGAGCTCCATGAAGTTCAGTATTTTTTTAAAAAAATTTAACATTTTGAAATTTAATAAAATCTGAAAAATACCTAGATAGAACTAATGTATAATCTACAAGTGTGTAAAAAACAATTTAAAATTCGTTTTATTTTACGCAGGACAAAAATTATAAATGAGTGGATCTGGATCTATGAACATTACACATTTTGAAGAACTTGAAATTTTGTCGGACTTGTCGTTTTTGTGTAGCTTAAAATAGTATAAATTTTGCACACCTGTATAGTTCGACATTATCTACACCTATGAATTTTTTCGATTTATAAAACTTAAAATATTGATTTCTTGAATTTTTTATAATACCGAGCTCTATGGAGTTCGGCGTTTGCACTTTCCAACATAGACATTACTATGGAAACCATAAATATCATAAATAGCTCTTATTAGTTCGTCACTATTTCTAGTATAGCACCTATAATTATCTCGGCAAAAATTTATTATTATTGAAACAAAACTAGTGTGTCAGTTAATGGCGAAGTTTGCATAAAATCGGCATGGATATCTCCCACACGATAGCCCATAATCTCCATGGCTAGATTTCTCGAAACCAAAAAAGAAAACTCTCCATGGATAGAGAAGCAGCGCCGCCAGGATCAACTGTACAAACACTCCCAATCTCTCCGTCCCGCTCGCACGTCGCCCCGCCTCCTCCTCTTCCCGCCCACCTCCCACACCCATGGACCAGTCCCACGTGAAACCACCGCAGATCCCACCATGCGGGACCCACAAGCCGCCTCACAGTAGCGTACACCAGTCCCACGGAGCAAACAGCGCCCATAGAAGTTCCCGCCAGTCCTCCACCCAACCAGCGGCGAGCTCATATACCCACCCCTTCCCCGTGTGAATCCCACATTCCCCACCTCACTGGCGGGCGCCGTTTCGAACTCGGAAAACCCTAGCCCACCCACGCCCGCGGCCGCGAATCTCGACCGATCATCGATGCCGCGGAGAGGCGGGGGGCGCGGGAGGGGGAGAGGACGGCGAGGAGGCGCCGCCGCTGGGCCGCGGGACGAGCTTGCCGTGGACGTCGGCGCGATCGAGCTGAGCGACGGTGAGTGGACTGCTGGATTGGTTTTTTAGGTGCGCGCATCTGCTGTTTTTCTTACCATCTGGTTTAGTGATGGATACGGGTTTCTGCGACTGTTTTTTCTGGGTATTTCGCTGGATCTGTGAGGTATTGCGGTCACGCAGTCGTAGGTTGGAAGTTTTAGCAAGTTTGGAGGTATATTTTTCCCGACCGGTGCTAGAAAATACCGGCATTTGTCTTTGCCATGTGCGCGCACCGGTGGATCTTGTATTTTCTCGGAAGGGGCTGGAATTGACCGGCATTTTCCATGTGCGCACACCGATCGATTTTGTATTTTTCGGCAGGGCTGGGAATAACTGCATCTCCGGCATTTGCCATATGCGCGAAGCAATTGGTTTTGTTTTCTGAGAGTGTACCGGTCTGTTTAAACGAGTTCGGAAACAAACAATCCCCATTTTTGCGGGCGGATTTTATTAGTATTATTTTTTTATGCGATTTATTCTTTAATTTTTTGGTGTGCGAACGTCTGTCTCAGTTGCTCAGTTGCTGTGCTGATCACTGCCTCAATGCAGAATTCGGTTCACATGTTCACACTTTCCTCAATGGATCTAAAAAGCAATGTAACCTTGCAATTTTATTTTGCAGATGATGTAGAGGCAGCTCAAGCGAAGCCACTATACCGAGAAATTGTCAGTGCAGAGAGATGTGCGGCAGATGTCTCTGAAGCGCGCCAGTGCGATTCACGTGAGGAAGGTGAGCTCGAAAATCTGAGTTCCTCATGATTGATGAGTCAATGTGAAAACCCATTCACATTCTATACTTCTTCAACTAATTGTCTGTCTTTTTATGTTGATGACCGAATGATAGTTTCCACAAGGAACCTGGGGCGTCTGAGGAAGCGAACAGCGGCTAGCGTTGCTGCAACTGCAGATGTTCCTGATGTCAGTCCGAGCGACGACGAAGGTGTGTGTATGATGAAGGAAAGCTGACTGCTCTGAATTTTCCCGTTAACTGGCTATGGTGTTTGATTCCATAATGTTCATTTGTTTGGATACTGTTTACTAGATGCTAGAAACTTTACATATCTGGTGAAAAATGAATAGCTTCCATTAAGCAGAGGATGATTTAATGGTGTGGTATAGTGTAAGGTTGAGCTTGTGGAGGAGACCATCCAATTTCTGATGACGATAAGTACCATATTTGATTTCCTGTACATAATCAGTCAAATTGCCTGCACAACTGTTTGGCTAGAATGTAAGCATACATTTTTGTTTGTAAACAAGTTAAATTTGTCATGCAAATGCTCAATTGTTTTCTACGCTTGACTAATGCTTAAGCTACAGTGCATTGTTATCATTTGTACACATCGACACCTGAGTCTAGATCTTTTGCCTCGATTAGTATGGAAACTTTCTAACCTCTTAAGAGTGACTGTCTAGGCTTCGTTTCTTTAAACCTGTTTCTAATAAATAAGATAAGCGTTGTAGTATAGTTACACAAAGTCATGACTTGTTTAACAATTTTGACCCACTATATTAGTTTGAACTTTCTTTACAGCAGATGGCAAGATGTTACCTCCTTGCAGAAGGTCCAATCGCCTGCAGAGAAAACTAACTGGAAAGCAAGATTTGATTGACAGTGAAAGTGAAGATGATGTATTCATGAACAACGAGGATGGTAAGAGTGACGTTACAGTTTTGAAACTTGATGATGTATGGATTAATGAATTGTTATGTATGTCTTGTTTTCTTTTACTCTGGATGTTGTTTCACATAGATTTAAGAGTAATTATGCAAAGTTACAGTTCGTATTGGAATTTTGACTCATAATATTAGTTTGAACTTCTTCACGCAGCAGGTGGACAAATGTTGCCTCCAGGTAGGAAGTCCAAACGCCTACTGCGAAAACCAATCAGAAAGCAGAATTTGGTTGACAGGGACACTGAAGTTGATGTTATTGCAAATAGTGAGGATGGTAAGAGTGAGCTGTTTTACATTTTTTACTGGGAAGATTTCCAAATTAGTGTGAAGTTGTTATCCATGTCTTGCTTTGTAAATTCCTAATGCTGTTTCAGAGTCCTGGAAGATGGTCCAGCAAAGAAGGCCAAAACGACTCAGAAAGAAACTTGTATCTGAATGTTTCAGTGGTAAAGTTTCTCACGATAAAGACACCTGGCGGAGTAGCTCTGATGGTATGCTTGCAATGTTCAGTTTACTGCGTGTTTACTACTCCTAATTTATATAATTATGAAATAACTTTTTGTGTAGATGATGATCATCTACCCCCTCAACGAAGATCAAAGCGCCTTCAGCAAAGGGTGCGAACTAGAACTCCTGAATATGACGACGATGGTGATAGTGACACTATGGATAGTAAGTGGGCATCCTTTGAGATGGATATTTTATCTACATATTGTTACCATGATTCTCTTCTTTTGCGCACCATGTTTTTTCTTAATAAACTTGTCATATTGATTTTCTGAGGTTAATTGAGCAGCCTTTTGGAAGCCTTTCTTTTCTTTAAAAAGACTAGATCAAATAACTGAATATGCGATTAAGATAATATTTACAACTGCACTAAGTTTTTTGTTTCATTGCACACTATATTTCATGGTTTATTTTTGTACCGGGTCAAACTTGCAACCTTGTCTTAAGCTCCCAATATAATTTGATCAGATGCCTCCTCATTAATAGCTAAATATTTTTGTTAACGCACCCATACATGGATTAAGCAATACACGTCTTAAGCTCCCAAACTTGTATTTATCTTGTGATACTTGGGTGATAATGTGCTATGCAAATGACTCGACATAATTGAACTGTGCTCTGAAATTACCACAGATCATAGGAAGGAAATTCCATGCAGAATGTCAAAGCGCCTACAAGAGAAACGGAAGGCTGATCATATTTCAGATGTAAATTCTCAAAAAGAAATGGTTCATTAATGCCTGCTTTTCATGAGGTGATAACTGTTTCCTGTTCATTTTCAGGATAATAATTGTACTGAAGCTTCTTCCTGTATGCTGTCAGATTCTTCATCTTCAGGATCAGGTAATAAGCAACCAATTTGTTGAGAACCTTCAGTTTAATAATACCCTCGAGGACAATGGTTTACTGTGCCAATGTCGTGCACAAGAAATTCGAAAACTCCTGTAGAACTGTTTTATATGTATGATGCATATGCATGTATGATGCATGCACTGATGTTCTCGAGTGATATTTATCAGTGGATGTTGCAGAAATAAGCCTTTGTTGTGCTTGTTGTTCCAATAGTATTTAGATTCAGTCATAATTTTCTGCCTTTTAGTGACCTGTCGGATACCTGGTCCTTGTTAGAGGTTGATCTTCTAACATGACCTTTGTGCTGTACATATATTTCTACCAGATGATGAATTATTGCGCAATACTGTAAAACCTTGCAAAAGTGCTTCCGCCGGACCTATGTGCTCAATATGTAAGGTATATTATTTCCGGTGGAAATTTGTATGGTTTGCTCAGGCTGGTTGTTTTCATTCCCTCTTATCCATATGTGCAATCTTATTTGGTTTATTTGTGTGCAGAGTGGAACTGGAAGCTGTCTTCTAATCCAGTGTCAGAATTCTAGCTGTTCCCATAGCTTCCACATGTTCTGTGTTGATCCTCCTGTGCAAAACAGTGGAGGCATCTTGGAATGTCCGGTGTGCAAAATCAATCAAGCTTCCTTGGCCAAGGGGACAGAAGTGAATCCCTCAAGAAAGATCCAAAGGTTTGTAGGTTGCAGACGGGTGATTCTTCAGGAGTCGGATTTCCAATATCAGTTGCTAGTGAAATGGCACTTGCTTTCTCATCATCACGACAGTTGGGTATGTTTTGCTCGTTGCCGTTTTTGCTTAATGTAGCTTTATTGGCATTGCAGTTTCCCTCTATTGCCACGAGCTCTATAGACTATACTTTTATTCAAAAATCAAAGTAGGTCATTGAGTGTTTTTTCTTTATGGACATCCTTCATTGCTTCCTGCACTTTAACAACACCCTGAACTAGTTTCTATTGGTATAACTAAAAATGGAGCTTGCGCTCTTGAATGAAATATCACACTTCTGGCCCAATCTTGATACCATCTGTTAGACTTCTACCATAAGTTCATGCATGCCTATAGCTGCCTAGAGATCCCCTTTGTTAAATTGGCGTTCTGCTGCATTTAGCAAAAGATTTAATATGTGGTTACTATTATCAATGTAAGATTGTAATTATTTTACCGAAAATTTGAACTTTACATGCTCTAGGTTCCACTTGACTGGCTTTTGACTTTTCATCGTCTACGGGTACAAGGCTACATCAGGAATAATACGTAAGCCCTCTGTTTTTATTTACTTATAATTGCTCACGTTCTTTTGCTATCACATCAGAACCACAATTTGTAAAGCCAATTATCTATGGTGGTAAAGTTTTATTTTTCGATCTGATATAAACTATTTATGTAATCTGAACAGTCTAACAGCTGCTTTAGTAAACTCCTATGAATAGAGTGACATGCTCAGCCTTTTTAGCAGTGTTTCTTTTGCACTTTTAATCTGCTATCTACTGAGTTGTTTGCTCCTTATCAGTACCACATAAGACTCGCATGATATTTGCATACACCAGTAGGAATGATGAACAATAATGAATTTGTACTTGCCATTTCCTTTTAACTTATGTGTTGTGTTCTTAATTGGTACTCCCTCCGTTTTTAAATATAAGATGTTTTAGCATTTGTTCACATTCATCTACTCCCTCCGTCCATAAAAGGATGTCTCAACTTTGTCTAAATTTGCATGTATCTAGACATACTTTAGTGTGTACATACATGCACATTTAAGAAAAGTTGAGACATCCTTTTATGAATGGAGGGAGTATATATAAACGTATCAAGGCATATTTTAGTGTGTATGTTCACTCACTTTAGTATGCATATAGACAACATGTGCAACACCTAAAACATCTTATATTGAAAAACGGAGGGAGTACGACTCATTTTTATTACTGTTTCTTATGATCTTGCAAACTTATCCAACAGCTTGCCAAAGGAGGTCTACTCGGAGGATGAAAGGAAACCAGAGTGGTTTGAAGTAGATCGTGCCATTGCATGTCGTCGGAAGTTTGACCCTGATGGTTTATGTGACATCTTGGCAGTTTTCAGGATAATGAAGACTTTGAGGGATATGAGTTCCTTGTCAAATGGAAAGGCCTTGATTACTGTGATGCTACATGGGAGTCATATTCGACTGAAGGCGTGCAATCAGCTGTTTCTATGCTTGTTAAAAGGCATCGAAATACATTAAAAAGGGCTGATTGTGTCAGTCAAATGTACATTGATGAAATTATACCAGAAAATATACACGGTGGTGCTTTATATGACTATCAGCTTCAAGGATTACAATGGATGTTTGATAATTTCAAAACTGGGAGGAGCGTTATTCTTGCCGGTATGCCCATTGAACTCTAAAGACAATTCATGCACTTTTTTGTCTAATATTTTAGTACACCATCTCAGAATTATTGAAGTATTGTTGCAACGGTAGCTTTACTATTTTATTTTGAGAAATGAAAAGTGCTCTCTCTACATTGATAGATATAAGAATTTTTGTGTACATTGACTATTCGTTACAATTTTATTGATTAGACTAATAAATTTTGTTCCTTCTACAATACATGGTTTTAAAAGATACTTCTAACAGTACTCCTAATTGATGTAGGATGTTACTTTTGAATTATCGCATGCATGTCTTGGTAATCTATATAAGATAGCAGCTTCTTGGCATATCCAATATGCTTAACTGTTCTTTTTTATTTATATCGTGCAAAGACAACAATGGGAATTATTCTATTTCCTTTTCCATTGCCAGATGAAATGGGTCTTGGTAAAACTGTCCAAGTAGTTTCCTTTCTCAGCCACATAATCAAGGGAAGTTTCACGACATCTCCTGCATTGGTTCTTGCTCCCAAGAGCATCCTACTACAATGGAAAAAGGTTTGTATACTTTTATGATATTCTGCCATATTACTCTGAATGTTGTAGTAAGGGAACTTACTCTCGAAAAATATTCTCGTAAGGGAACTCAAAACATTGTCCTAATTCTTGCCTTCGTGATTAAAATATTTATGCTTTATCAAATTTATTTATTATGTAAGCTGGGCAGTCTGTAATTTCTCAATGCATGCTCTGTGCTAGGAATTTGGTCGCTGGGCAAGCGATCTAAATATTGTTGTTTATCAAGGAGATAAGGACTCCAGGAAGTGTATCCAAGCTCATGAAATGTACTCCTCTGAAGGGAATACTTTGTTTGATGCTCTTGTGACAAGTTACGAGTTTGTACAACTTGATAAAGCAGTCCTACAAAAAATTAAGTGGTCGACGATTGTCAGTAAGTTTTTCTGAGATGTTGTATTGGGGCTATCTGATTCTTAATCATCTCTCTTTATTGCATGCAAGTTAACACTTCTGTTGCCGTTCATCACCTCCTTCGCATTTCAGTTGATGAGGCACACAGACTGAAGAATCTTGATTGCAACCTTGCATCGTGCCTAAAACGATATAGCTCAGAGTTCCGTCTGCTACTTACAGTGAGTCATGCATACCATAGGAGTATTTCTGCCAATTTTGAGAAGATAATTCTTTGTTCCATCTACGTTGTTATTGTATGTTGCATCTTTTACAATTAAATGCTGTTGGTAATCCAAGACTAGACTGGTTCATGCTCAGTAGTTGTGGATAGTCTGTCTGATAATGATTCTGAACTGAAGGTAGATTTGGAGACGAGCCGGACTGATTCTGGACATTCCATTTGTGTACTGCAAAACACTTGGTATTAAAAATTATATTAAACCCAAATCCTTCAAAATCATAGTTCACTTATGATATATCATAAATGCTCATCATGAGATGTGTGAATCCATTTATTTGGAACCATACTAGCATGGTATCATTGATTTATTTGTTTTAAAAGAGATCTCTGTCCAATTTTTTTAATCGGAATGAGGTTTACAGACTTCTGGGGGTATGGCATCATTTCCCTCCACTTGTTTGCAACAAAAAGAAATAAAGATACCCCTCCCGTGGTATAGCATTCCAGAATAGCTGTGTTTCTCGTTGACACTGAGGAACACCTAGTTGTGGTACTATTTGCTATGGAATTGCCTATGGGTTGATAGAATATATTTCTTATCACCGAAGTGCAAAATGTCCCTTTTTGTACTAATCTAATCATGTGCTTGGACCTTGTTCATCCTTTTTCTCTTCACTGTACAGGGAACACCGTTGCAAAACAATATCCTGGAATTGTTTTCATTGCTTCATTATATTGATCCAGACGAGTTCTCCGACCCAAAGGCCGATGGGTTGTTCTTACCAATTGAATCTGGACGGGATTTGTCAATAGATGAAAAAGTTGCTCGCATTCATGATATTTTAAAGCCTAGGTGATTATTTTGCTATCTGCTTCATTTGTTGGATAACTTAGATGTTGCTCTTAATTCTTTCATGTTTGATTTACTAGGATGTTGAGGAGGATGAAATCAGATGTGCTAAAAGATTCTATGCCAATAAAGAAGTGGGTAGAAGTTCCATGTACACTTACAGATTCTCAAAGAGACCTTTACATTAATATTTTAGAGAAGAACTACTCGAAGCTGAACAGCGCAATTCAGCATGGTTAGTTCAAGATTCATTCTCTGCATTTATCGTTAGCATACACTTTACCACTTTGTCTTCATCCAAATCATTTTCTCTTGGTTGAGCTGGTTTGTGCTACTTTTTCTCTTGGACATGCATCTACATGCGTGCCATTTTGTATTAGAAGAACACGTGGAGAAGGCACAAAGTACAACTTTATGCAATATCTATGTCTATATAATTGGCCTTATACTTATGCTAGCTGACTCATATTTTACATTGGGGCTGACAGAGCTTGCTTATACTTTCGCAGGCAGAAAACTTTCTCTGAACAACGTACTTATGGAATTGAGAAAATGCTGCAATCACCCGGTAGCTTTTTCTTCCATTTTAGTTCATGAACTTTGCTACATTTTCTTCACTTGAACTAAACCTTTCTCAACTTGTGAACATACGAAATTCAGCGCAACTGGATATTTTACGATAATAAACATTTTGACAATGATTTGTGTTTGGTGGTGACAGCATGACATAGTCAATGCATAAGAGAAGCCTAAAATTAACTCAGTGTTCTTTGCATTATTTCGTATCCATTTGATTGATACATTCTATAGTTGTTCTCATTAAAAATATTAGTCTTGCTCTTCAAGCTAATTTGTTTCTCCTTTTCCAGTATCTATTTCCAGGACAGGAAGTTAAACAGCATGCAGGAGAAGATGTTTTCCTATCACTTGTTTCTGCATCTGGGAAACTTCAACTCTTACACAAGGTACCTTCACCTACTATTACATCCTATATAGGCAATGCATGCTAAATTTGTTCCATGAATTATTTTCTCTTTCTGTCTCAACTCGTTGTTGGACTTAAGGATTGATTATTGTTGGCCTGCAGTTGCTTCCAAAATTGAAGGAAAGGGGGAACCGTGTACTGATTTTCTCCCAGATGACCAAGATGCTTGATATTCTTGAGGACTTTCTTTTTACCCTCGGATACAAATATGCACGGTATGGTTCATTAATCGACCCTGCATTTGTCTTGCTTTTCTGATTTATACTACAATGATGCTCTTAATAATTTCTTCTCATTCCACTGAGTACAGCTGACAATTTTTCTCTTTGTTTTTTCCACTTTATACTTGTTTTGGCAACACAGCATTGATGGAAATACATCACTCTCTGCAAGGCAGGAGAGCATAAAAGAATACAACAACATTGAAAGTGAAACATTTATTTTCTTAATGTCAACGCGTGCTGGTGGTCTAGGTATTGACCTGGTATGAATCCTAATCCTTGCAGATTCGTTTCTGTTTCGCATTTATGCCATCGAACTAATATTGTTCTCTATTATGGCAGCCTGGTGCAGATCGTGTAATTATCTATGGTGAGTGGTTTTAAATATCTTTTCTGTTGACGTGTGTGCTGCTCATTTGCCTTAAATCCTCTTGGCACTGATTCTTGCATCCCCGTGTTCAGATCCTGACTTCAACCCATTTATGGACTTGCAAGCACAGTCCAGGGCTCACCGGATTGGCCAGACCCGACCGGTGGTTGTTTACCAACTTATCACAAAATGTTCTGTTGAAGAAAAGATACTGCAGAAGTCTAAGCAGAAGCTGGCCATTGAAAACATGTTTATCAACTCTTCTTCCAAAAAGCCAAGTGCAGATGAGCTGCAGTCTATACTACTACATGGAGCCAAGACAATTGTGGACAAGAAGAAGATTCACGCTACATCAATCCATTATGATGACGAGGCCATCGAGAATCTCCTCAAGTTAGATCCTTCTCGTGGCGAGATGTGCTCTTCAGATGACAACGGTTATCTTGGGAGCATCGTGAGCTTTGCTCATGGCGGCGAGGTCCGAAGGACCTCTCTCCCCCAAGGCTGAGGATCTGAAAGTTTACAAGCCTACTACTCCCAAGGTGGAACTACTTGGCCGTGGGAGACGTCAAAGGAATGTGGTGAAATATGATCAGTTTGATAATGAAGACAGCGATGACATGTATGCTCCGGAAGCTTCCTCGGAGTCCAGTAGCTCTTCCTCTGATGATGAAACCGAGCGAGAAATTCCTGAAGCACAAAGCATGGAGCCTGAAGCGGCTACAAAGACTGAAGTGGTGAGCGTGGAAGCTGCTCCCGTGCTTGACAGTCAGTCGTCCTCGTCTGATGACGAAGATGACTGTGAAGCCCGAAGCACCTGACAGTTGATGCAGAAACTGTCTAATCATCCTAGGAAGTAGAAAAGTACTTTTGTATATGGCTTAGGTAATATGTGGCTGGTTTATATGCCGGCTTATTTTGTGGCATTTGGTGACGTATGGTGAAAACTGATGACATCTTACTCCAAGTTTAGGGAATGGTGACAGTGCGGATGCAGCTATGGTTGTTAAGTTTTTGGAACCTTGTTGCGATTTCCATGCGTAATTGTCAGATGCTGCTACTTGCTAACACTACAGTTGAAACCTGCACTTGACTGATAACATGGAGGGTTTTCCCTTTTATGAACCGTCAAAGGACCTGCTTGCATAAGGAGAGTTTGCAAACCCTTTGAAGGGTTTTATGAGCCAGGGTGCCTTTTTTTTTTGGAAAATTCAAAAATGACATTCGTAATATTTTACATCGACAGAGCTTACATCGCAAAAGGATTAGTGGATTCAACGGATATAGGTAGAAACCATTCAGTCTCACAGTCACGTCTCACCAAGCCACCAACGTTATAGCTCTCTCTTAAAAAATAAAGCCACCAACGTTATAAGGTCTGGTCGCTCCAAGCCCCTGATGAGCGGCACCACCGTGAGTCCATGGCTGCCCGAGCGAAGCAGCTCCACGCGCAATACCTTACAGCCGGGTGCGGCGACCCTGACAAGTGGGCTCACCTCGTCAAGGAGTACGCCGGCAATTCCTTCCTCTGGCAATTTCGGAACGGCAAAATACAAAAAAGAAATATGAAATTCCATAATTGAGCGGATGTGATCAAGACACATGGATTAGAGAATGCGAAGATATGTATAAATGTATAATACAGGAAACCTATAGTAACATCGACATCGTTTTAGGTTATAAAGTAACATAGACATTTTGGAGGCCAAGCTCCATGGAGTTCAGTATTTTTTAAAAAAAAAATAGCATTTTGAAGTTAAAAAAATTCTGAAAAATACCTAGTAGATATAGATAACAATATAATCTACAAGTGTCTAATAAACAGTTCAAATTTCGTTGTATTTTGCGCAGGACAAAAATGATAAATGAGTGGATCTAGATCTATGAATGTCATTTTTGTGTAGCTTAAAATAGTACGAATTTCGCATGAAGATTTTGCACATTGGTATAGTTCGACATTATCTACACCTAGGATTTTTTCATTTTTATAACTTAAAATACTGATTTTTTGAATTTTTTATACTACAAAGCTCTATGGAGTTGAGCGTTTGCACTTTCCAACATAGACATTACTATAGAAACCATAAATATCATAAATAGCTCTTATTAGTTCGTCACTATTTCTAGTATAGTACCTATAATTATCTCGACAAAATATGGAGTTTTGTTGAGACAAATACTAGTGTGTCAGTTATGGGCGAAGTTCCATAAAATCGGCATGAATATCTCTCCATAGACGGAGAAACTACAAATAATATAACTAAGCTGCCTCCTCCCCAACTTTTCTCATAAACCGTTCAACTTATTGGTTTGGGTTTCTAAACTAGTTATCTCATAACTAATAACTAATGTGAAAGCACCAAACAATAAGCTTCCCAGCTTAGAGCAAGGACAAGAGTATAGCTGGCAGTTGGCTATAAGATAGTGTCATGTCACCTATAGCCCATCTTATAACCAACAAGTATAATAGTTGACTGTTAATATGGAAAACTTTATTAAGAGTTGACCGACCTTACAATCTCATAAGTTGCTTAGAAGCATGTGATGCAGCTGGCTCTTACCTACAACCCGCTTCTCTTTCCTCTCCTATTCTCAATCATCCAACTAAGTAAATACACAATATTTAAATCCTTACATCCTGCTGACTAGACTCTCTACTATATGCTATGCTCTTATGAATAAGGGCATCTCCACTTGTAGCGCCCCCCAGGCCGAAAAACGGCGCTAAATTGGGCCGCCTCGGGGGGGGGGGGGGGGGAGGGGGCAGCAGCGCTATTTCTCGCCCTGGGGGCGGCGTTTTTCCCAGTCGTGTGAAACCTAGGAAACTGGCCCAAACTTTTGAAAAACAGAAATTCAGGCGAAAACTTGATAATTCAGGCGATATTCATAGAAGATAGGCGAATTTCATACAAATTCGCATTGTTTAGGCTAATGCCGAGTACAAAGACTTAAAAAAACATAAAATAAAAGATAAACACGGCTATCTACATGCCCAGCTGGCTGTAGAACTGCGTGTAGTTGCCGCCGTCGTCGTCGGAGCCACTCGCGGCATTGGATGGGCCAGCGCCGTCGTCGCCGTCGTGCCACCTGCTCGGCCCTGGCTTCGTCGGCGCCTCCTCCTCCTCGTCTGTGTCATCAATGAGGATGAGGCCGCGTTGGGCCACGTCGTACCGCGCCTGCTCACGGGCGGCGAGACACAACATCCTCGTCTGGCGCTCCCGCTCCTCCTGCTGGTGCATCTCCCACGACCAGGCGCAGGCGGCGTCGACTGGGCCCGGCGGGACGTCGTTGAGCGACATCTGCTCGGCGAGCTTCTGGCCGAGGAACTGCTCGGGGTCCTCCGGCACGCCCGAGTTCAGCGCCGTGCAGACGTAGTCACGCGGTGGCGACCACACGGGCTCAGTCTTGGGCTTCTTGAGGGGGGCGCGGTCGGAGCCCGAGTTCTTCTTTGGCCGGACAAGGCGCAGGAGGCCCCGCGGCGGCGAGGGAAGACGGCGACCGGAGTTGAGGATGATGCCGCCGTTGGGCCTGCGCGGCGGCGAGTCCGGCTCCGGCTTGACGCGGACGAACCCGGAGCGAGGCCTGGATGCCGAGATCGGCGTGGATGAGGACGATCGGGGAGTCGAGGAGGAGCGCAGGCCGGAGGAGGGGGAGGAAGAACCGCCGCCCATCCTCCTCGGCATCCAGGAAGAGCCACGACATCGCGAGACGGACGGAGCCCACGGCGACATGGTCTTGGTGTGGGGGCGAGAGAGAAGTGCTTGAGGCGAGGGCGAGAGAGAGGAAGAAGGCGAGAGAGAGGTGCGGCTGTGCACGGCGAGGACGCGGGGTATTTATAGCGGGCGCGGAAGGCCAGACCAGCGGGTGGTGGCGCGCCATTACTGCGCCGCGCGCCCCGCGATTGGACGTGTCGACGACGACCGTTCACTAGCGTTTGCCACGCCATTTATTCCGGCAGGCTTTTGACCGGCGCGGGAGCCAAGATGACGAGAACGCCGCTCACGGGCGGTTCTGTTTCGCGCCTTTTCGCCCAGGTCGCTGACAGCGCTGACCCGTCGTTTTTGCGCGCCACTTTCTCCCAGGCGGATTGGGTTCCGCCTGGGTGCCCTGGCGCTATTTTTCGTCGAAACGGCGATATTTAGATTCCAGGGAGTGACTAGGAAAAATCGACGCTATTTGGAATAAAACGACGCAAAAAGGCTCCAGGGACGAGGGGCGAGTGGAGATGCCCTAAGCCAGCAGCAAAAGAACGAGGCGAAAATCTCATGAATCTCCTCCGCCCCGCCTCCTCCTCTTCCCGCCCACCTCCCCACCCATGGACCCGTCCCGTGTGAAACCACATCAGATCCCACCACACGAGACAGACAGGCCGTCTCTCAGGCTCTCAGCTCATCAGCTGCGTACACCATACACCAGTCCCAACGAGCAAACAGTGCGCATAGAAGCTCCCGCCGGTCCTCCACCCAACCAGCGGCGAGCTCATAAACCCACCCCTTCCCCGTGTGAAACCCACATTCCCCACCTCGCTGGCTGCAGCCGTCGTCTCGGAAAACCCTAGCCCACCCATACGCGCGCGGCCGCCAATCTTGACCGATCGTCGATGCCGCGGAGAGGCGGGGCGCGCGGGAGGGGGAGAGGACCGCGAGGAGGCGCCGCCGCCGCTCGGGCGCGTGCCGAGCGTGCCGTGGACCCTGAAGTGATCGAGCTCAGCGACGGTGAGTGCACTGGATTGGGGTTTTTAGGCGCACGCCTGTGGTCGTTTTTTGTCTTGCCATTTTGGTTCGCTGATGGATAAGCGTTTACCCGATTGTTTTTCGTGGGCATTTCGCTGGATTCGTTAGGTTTTCCGTCACGTGGCTGCGGGTTGAAAGTTTTGGCGAGTTTCGGAGTTACCTTTTCCCCGATTGGAGCTAGAAATTACTGATACTTGCCATAAGTGCGCACGGATCGATCTTGTATTTTTGGTAGGGGCTGGAAATGACCGGGATTTGCCAGATGTGTGCAACGATAGTGTTTTGTTTTCCGAGAGTGCACCGATCACTTTTAACTAGATCGGGAACAAATCATCCCCATTTGTTTTTTTTCCATTTTTTAGACAATTTTATTTACATGATTTGGTGCTCAGTTGCTCTGTGTTGATCACTGCGAAATTCAATTCCTGTGTATTTTACATTTTCTCAATGGATCTAAAAGGTAATGTAGCCTTGCAATTTCATTTTATTCTACAGATGACGTGAAGTCAGTTGCACACCCGAAGCCACTAGTCGACGGAGAAATTTCCAGCGCGGAGGGATGTGCAGCAGATATATCTGAGACGCACCCGTTTGACTACACTGATGAAGGTGAGCTTGGAAGTTCATATTCCTCATGGTTGATGCGTCAGATGCAAAATGTCATACACATTCTGTACTTGAAGTAATTTCCTGTTTTTGTTTATGCTAACGACCGGATGATAGTTTCTTATCTATATGTGATTAGTGATTAATCTGCTCGAACTTAAAAATAGTGGATTTCAGGGTCATATTGGTTTGACCTCCAAACAGATATTGCAACTGATATGTCTGCAATATCGGTTGATATTTTTAATAGTTATGCAGATGATATTGCGGTCGCTACAAACGGCATTTGGAATCATGGTCCACACAGTTATATTTTTACCCATTGAAATCTAAATCTAGATATTTTCCTTGATGAATGTAGGAACTTGCTAGCCTCTTAGAGTGACTGTATGATCCTGTTTTCTGTAAACCTGTTTTTAATAATATAATAGATGTAGTATAGTTGCACAAAGTTATGACTTGTTTTTCCACTTTGACCCTTAATTTTAGTTTGAACCTATTTTCACAGCAGGTGGTGAGATGTTGCTTCCATGCAGAAGGTCCAAACGTATAGAGAATAAACCATCTGGAAAACAACATTTGGTTGGCAGTGAAAGTGAGAATGATGTAACTGTGAACAGTGAGGATGGTAATAGTGACCTGTTTACAATTTATATACATCTTCAAATTTTAGTAGCCTCCGAGAGCCAGTTTCTCGAAGAAATAGCGTAGTTGAGTTTCATTCCTTGTTTGGTTAATTCTGAGTGAAGTTTCACGGACTCCCAAAAATTGCTTCAACCAAGAAAGCCAAAACGCCTCAAAAAGAGATTTACAGCAGAATATGTCATTAATGAGTTGACAAAAGATAAGGAAACAATGCAGGATAGCTGGCAATGACAAACTTTCTGTGTTATTACTTATGTACAGCAATGCAATTCCTGCCTATATAATGTGCATTTAATTCCACGTTTTCATTGTATAGATGATGATCATTCAGAAAAGATCAAAGCGTCTTCGGCATAGGGATAGAACTACTGCTTGTCCCTACAATGATGACAGTGATAGTGACACTGTGGGTTGTAAGTGGGCACCTTTGAGCTGAACATTTTCTATTTACATCCATGCCTCCTTTTCTGGGCAGCATGTTTCTGCTGAATGAACTATTGGTATGCACTTTATGGGGTCGTTTGAGCAGCCTGATAGAAGTTTTTTTTCCCTTGATATGTCTACACTCCATAACCAACTATGTGTCTGTTTTCTAAAAGAACTATTTTGATCTACTATGGGTGCATTTGAGATGACATATGATATGCTATTTTGAAGGGACAATGTACATATTTGCTGAATTTCTCTTGTCTCATTGCCCACTATATCTCATGATTGTTTCTGCACTAAGTATGCACATTTATGTTTGTAAATGATGTAAAAAATTCTATGCACCTCACCTTACTTAAATAATTTGGCATTGTATAGCTGATGATTATTTGCCCACTCTGAGAAGATCAAAGCGCCTTCGGAACATAGTGGGAACTAAAAATCATTCATCCGATGAAAATGGCAACAGTGACGCTGTGGATGGTAAGTTGGCGCGCTTTGACATCAATATTTCTTTACATGTTGCTATCAAGATTTTTATTTGTTGGATGTACCTTACTCTGTCTTGGCAATCCCTTCTAATACAAATGATGCACATTTAGATGCGTGTTCAAGAAATAAAAAGTTTCTTGTTTGTTGGGACCATGTTGTTTCTTAATTGAACGTGCATTTTCTGGAGTAAATTGGGCAAAATTTTGGAAGCGTTTTTTCTTGATAGTCATTACTAACAATACTAGAGACCATATCCTCATTTCTTTTAGAGAAGCGTTAATTAAGGGTGCATTTAAGGTTACATAGTCAGAATTGTTTTGACACGGAGGCCTAAATGCATTTTTTCTTGACAGTCATTACTTGATACCATTTCCTCATGCATTTTCTTTTAGTGAAGCGTTAAGTAAGGGTGCATTTAAGGTTACACGATCAGGCCTTCTTTGATTTGAAGGAAGTATGAAGGAAAAGTATAGGGTTAGGAATATTTCAAGAGATGCTACTGTTATCCCTTTGATTCATAGGAATGGTGGAAGGGAAATTCATAGGAATTTTTCCTCTAGCTGTCAGTTTCAGTGCAAAATCGTAGGAAAAAAGAATCTACGTACTCTGAGCTCATGTTTTGATTCCTGTGCGGCAAAGGATTACAGCTGCCATCCTTTTCTATTCCTTCCTATTTCCTGTTCCTTTAAGTTTCCTTCCCTACAAATCAAAGAAGCCCTCAAAATTGTTTTGACACTGTATTTGAATATATTTTTTTGTAGTGGGTCATATTTGCAATCTTTTTTCAATACGATTGTGTGCATGATATTATGCGTTCAGATCTCCGCTCTTCATTAGATTAATTATTTTGCATATGCACCCTTTATATTGTCCTACACCTTTTAAGCCCCTTGAGTTGATTCTTTATTTTGTTCCAATTAGGTGATAATATGAGAATTTTAAAAAATGAGATTGTGTGATATGTGAATATGTTAACATAAATCCATTATATATGTGTATATTTAACTTCTGCATCACCACAGATCACAGGAAGGCAATTCAATGCAGAATGTCAAAGCGCCTACAAGAGAAACAGAAAGTTGATCATGTTTCAGATGTAATTTGACCAAATCAAAATTGTTCATTAACTCTTATTCTTCATGAAGTGATAAAATTTTCATGCCCATTTTTAGGAGACCTGCACTAAAGCTTCTTTTTGTGAGCTATCACTGCCTTCATCTTCAGGATCAGGTAATAGCTGACTACATTGTTGAGAATTATCAATTTATCACCCAGCCGTTATGAGTTCATGGTACAAATGCTGTTGCTTTATGCACATTTGAGAGGGAACTAGCCAGAGGCATTTCATAAGAACCTCTAAAATTGTTCTGTACGTATCTGTGAAGCGTAGCTTAATGTTCTGAAGTGGCATCTAAACAATGAATGTTGCATCTATAATTTCATCAGTTGTACTTGTCTTAGCTTGCAGTTGCAATTTTGTAAAGTGTTGCACCCTACCATTTTCTGCTCTTTAGTAGCATATCTGATACCTGGATGCTTGTTATGACACTGATCTTCTATCAGGTATGATATGTTTGCCTATATATTGTTTGTACCAGGTGACGGATTATTCCGTAATACTGTAAAATCTAGCATGCACGCTTCTGATGGACCTATATGCTCAATCTGTAAGGTACATTTCTTTTGAGGAATTTGGAAGTTTTGTGGGTGCTGTTTATTTCGTTTCTCATATTCTGATGTGCAATCTTGTATTATCTGTGAGCAGAGTGAAACTGGCAGCTCTCATTTTATTCAGTGCCAGAACTCTAGCTGTTCTTGTAGGTTCCACATTTTCTGTCTCAATCCTCCTCTGCAAGATAATAGAGGAACCTACCAATGTTCTTTGTGCAAAATCAATCAAGCTTCACTGGATCAGGGGACAGAAGGGCATCCCTTGAAAAAGATCGAAAGACTTGTAGGTCACAGACGGGTGATAGCTAAGGAGTCAAATTTTGAATATCAATTTCTAGTTAAATGGAAACTACTTTCTCATCGACATGATAGCTGGGTATGTTTTCAACCTTGCAAATATATACTATTTCCATTGCATTTGGCACTCTAATGCCACAGGCGATATTATTTCTGATAATGTAAGTAGGTTGTTGATCGCGTTTTCCCTTTTGGGCATGCTTCGAAACTAAACTCTGCACTTGCACTCTTTTGATACTTTGTACATCTTGACCAGTTATGATACATGTATTGCCCTTTTCTATCACTAGCGCATGCGTCGTTGCAGATTCAAAATGGTGTTATAGCTGCTTGCTTACAAATTTATTTTGTGATATCGTGATGACCAGTGTGAGATTTATTATTACTTTACTGAGAGATCTACAATTTATATGCTCTAGGTTCCACTTGATTGGCTTCATGTTTCTGATCGTGTGCGGGCACAAAACTACATAGGGAAGAATAGGTAAGCCCTATGCTCTGCACAATTGTTCTCTTATTTAATTTTCACATTCAAATCAGTCTTTTAAAGCCAATTATCTACTTTAGTTCATTCAGGTAAAATGTTCCTCATCAATGTAATATATACTAATTACGTAATCTCCAGTAGTCAAATAGATGATTTGGATTACTCTGATGACTAGGTTTTGATATGCTCGGCCCCTTTTAATGTAAAACTAAGCCTTGTAATCGGCAGCATTGATCCATTGTATATATATATAATAGAAAAGACGAGTGCAGTTTTGACCTGCTCTGCACCGAATTGGTTGTAACTTCTCAATATTGCACAATTGTACTTTCATTGAAAATGTTTTTGTCTGTTATTCTGAACAATGAAAAGTAAAATTGCAAATTTTAAAACAACCGTGTTTCCCATAACTGGTACTGCTTCTCATTCTAATGACCCTAAGAACTTGTTTCAACAGCTTAATGGAAGAGGTTTACACAAAGGATGAAAGGAAACCTGAGTGGTTTGAAGTAGATCGTGCCATTGCATGTCGGATGAAGTATGATCCCGACGGTTTGTGTGACATCATGGCTACTTTTCAGGATAATAAAGACTTCGAGGCATATGAGTTCCTTGTGAAATGGAACGGTCTTGATTATAGTGAATCCACATGGGAGCCCTATTGTACTGAAGGTGTGCCATTAGCTGTTTCTATGCTTATTGAAAGGCACCAAAATACTTCGAAAAGAGTTGATTGTGTCAACGGAACATGCATGGATGGGATGTTACCAGATAAGTTGCACAATGGTGCTCTATATGGATATCAGCTGCAAGGTTTACCGTGGATATTTGAAAATTTCAAAACCAGGAGGAGCGTTATTCTAGCTGGTATGTTCATGAGCTGTAAAGCGATAATGCATGATGCCCCTGAAATTTTACTTTTATTTCATTACATTAGCGAAGTATTTGATACACATTGTTGGAGGAGTTCCCTAAGTCCCTAACACGTTTATGTGTGGTAATACATTGATTTTAACTATTGTTTCAGTATGTTCATCTACTTTCGTCCAAAATATAGAGCTTATTATGTTTTTCAGTCCATCTCACAACTGACAATGTGCTTTTCACTTCTGAAGTTCTAATATGCCTTGTTTTCACACATAATCATGTGACTTGTATTCTAGAACAGAGTAGTATTAGTTAAGAATATTGAAGCAGGGTGTTGCCTTTGAAATGACTGTACACATATGCTTTGATAACATATGCTAGCTGTGAGAAGCTTCATAGAAAATCCATTATGCTTAACTTTATTTCATTTTATTTGATGTCGTTAAAATATAATTATGGTGCTTCCTGTATTTCATTTATGCGTTGGCAGATGAAATGGGTCTTGGCAAAACTGTTCAAGTTGTTTGCTTTCTCAGACACATAATGAAGGGAAGTTTCACGACATATCCTTCCTTGGTTATTGCTCCTACGGCCATCCTATTGCAATGGAAAAAGGTTTGTATCCTCTTCATGATCTTCCATGCCATTTTTCCCGAATGTCGTAGTATAGGGAGCTGAAAACATTGCCCTTAATTCTTGCCTTCATGATTGAAATGTTCATTCTGCATCATACTTATTTACTGTAATTTCTGGATGCATGCTCTGTGCATTAGGAATTTGGTCGCTGGGCAAGCGAACTTAACATCCTTGTTTATCAAGGAGATAAGGACTCCAGAAAGTCTATTCAAGCTCATGAAATGTACTCTTCTGAAGGGAAGACTTTATTCGATGCTCTTGTGACAAGTTATGAGTTTGTGCAAGTTGATAAAGCAGTTCTACAAAAATTTAAGTGGTCAACGATTGTCAGTAAGTTTTTCTGAGATGTAACTGTATTGTGGCTATCTGGTTCTAAATTGTCTCTTTTATTTGTGTGCAAGCTAACACTTTTGTTACTGTACACCACCTTCCTTCCATTTCAGTTGATGAGGCACAAAGACTGAAGAACCTTAAGTGCAACCTTGCAGCCTGCCTAAAGCGATATAGCTCAGAGTTCCGACTGCTACTTACAGTAAGTCTTGCATACAATAAGCATGTCTGCCGAATCCTTTAAATTACTATTGAAAACACTAGATACTATTAAAAATATTATTTAACCCAAATTATGCTTCAGTTGTATGATATAGATTCTGTACCATAAAGGTTCGCTCATGAGTTCTGGTATCATCGATTTGGAACCATACCAGCATGTGAGATACTTAGATCATCGATTTATTTCAATTAAAAGAGAATTCTGTCCGAAATGCCTTTTCAGCAGAAAGAGTTCTACAGACTTCTGGGGCATGAGATAATTTGCCCCTCTACTTTTTTGTAACAAGACTTCTGGATCTCATTCCTCTTTTTTTTTTCTTCACTCTACAGGGAACTCCGTTGCAAAATGAGCTCCTGGAATTGTTTTCGTTGCTTCATTATATTGATCCAGATGAGTTCTCTGACCCAAAGGCCGATGGGTTGTTCTTACCAATTGAACGTGGCCAGGATTGGGCAATAGAGGAAAGAAAAGATCGCATTCATGATATTTTAAAGCCCAGGTGATTATTTTTCTGTCTGACAATAAAGCATCATTTTTTGGATAACTTGGATGTGGTTCTTAACTCATTCATGATTGATATGCTAGGATGCTGAGGAGAATGAAAGCTCACGTGCTCAAAGATTCTATGCCAATAAAGAAATGTATAGAAGTTCCATGTGCACTTACAGATTCTCAAAGAGACCTGTACATCAATATTGTACAGAAGAACTACTCGGAGCTGAACAGCGCTATTCAGTGTGGTCAGTTCATGGATCACTCTCTTGCATTTATCATTAACATACACTTTTACCACTTTGTCTTCCATCAGAATCTTTTTCTCTTGATTGAGCTGGTTTGTGCCATTTTCTCTCTCAAACATGCATTTAAATGTGTGCCATTTGTATTAGAAGAACACATAGATAAGGCACAAACTACATGTAACGAGTGTGGTTGTCGCCAAACAGCTAAAACAAAACCTATAGCAATAAAATCTAGGCTAAAAAAAAAGCAAAAACTGGCTGTTCGAATTTCTGGAGTCCTAGCATGCAACGGTAACCTTTTGTGATTCTTTATTCTACCGAGCTGCCAATTTTCCCTGTTTGAGGATTGCCCCATAAGTTGCAACGCCTCCACATACCTGGTTGTTGTGAGTCTTATATTGTAGGAAAGCAGTGTTTGAGCAAATGCTATTAGCTTCTGTGATAAAAGGAGAAGTTGGTGGTCGTAACTGACAAATACTGCTATACTATAATGAGTTTTTGGCTTGACAGCAACTTATTTAGGCCTTGTACTTTATTTTTTAAGGGTTTTTTATGCGCATTTGGCACCAACTCTTCTGATTGTTTGTGCTTGTAGATATGTATTGTTTTGCCAATGTTTATCCTCCCAAAAAATTATCTTGTTGATTGATTTGTCACTTGAGTTATCTTTGCATCACCATCTTTACCCACTACCAAACAGGTTTTAGTTATTACTACCTCTGTTCCACAAGAAAGCTAGTTTAGCTTGCTAAAAAGACTTTTATTGTGGAACAGAGGGAGTACTACATTTGAAACAGTTAGTGTTTTTTGTCGACATTGATATTCTGAAAATATTTGAGTCATTAAAAATGTCTCGATTGTCTAAACTATACTGAATTTTCTGACTGTTAATGGATTTGGATTGGGTTGATCCTAGTGTCCTAGCATAAACTTTCTTGTCCTCTCTCGCAAAAAAAAAACCCTCATGTTAGAGAAAATGTTTCTCATCTTTATTTAATAAGTGGAATTAGTTATTCTATCATCACCTCAGTCAACTATAACGCTAGTAGGAAAATGAAAGGTTGGGTCATCTCACATAATGCAGGTGTGACCTCATGACGTATCTGACCAAATCATACTTGGATTGATCTAAGCCTTAAATGGAACATGCCCTTGTCACAAGCTTCCAGCTTGGGTTTTTATGATCAGAAATTTACAAATACGAAGAGAAAGCACCATGCCCTTTCAGTGACACCATTTTTTTCTTGATAAATTTTCTTGTCCTAGAACTAATATCCATGTTATGCATTCAAATTGTGACCATTCTCATCATTATCCCAGAAAACTGCACACGTGGCGGGAAGCATGTTGTCTTCATGAAGTTATTATCTATTTTTATGAAAGGCCACAAAGCATTTTGTTATATCCAAAATAACTATATGCTATATGTTTATACTTGATCTTATGCAGTTAGGCTAGCCAACTGATATGGCTGACAACGCTTTTGTATACTTTTGCAGGAAAAAAGATTTCTTCTTTGAATAACATACTTGTGCAACTCAGAAAATGCTGCAATCACCCGGTAGCTTCACTTCCTTTTCAGTTTATGAACTTAGCTACATTTGTGCACTTGAGCCAAACCTATTTCTCGTAAGGTGGTGACATCATGACATATTCAATGCAAAGAGAAGCCTAAAATTAACTTCAGTATCTTCGCATTATTTCTTATCCATTTGATTGCTACATTCTGTAATATGGTTTTCATGCAAACTAACAATCCCAATATTAGTCTTGCTCTTTAAGCTAATTTGTTTCTCCTTTTCCAGTATCTATTTCCAGGACAGGAAGTTGAACAGTCTGCAGCAGAAGATGTTTTCCTATCACTTGTTTCTGCATCTGGGAAACTTCAACTCTTACACAAGGTACCTTCACCTACTATTACATCCTATATAGGCAATGCATGCTAAATTTGTTCCATGAATTATTTTCTCTTTCTGTCTCAACTCGTTGTTGGACTTAAGGGTTGATTATTGTTGGCCTGCAGTTGCTTCCAAAATTGAAGGAAAGGGGGAACCGTGTACTGATTTTCTCCCAGATGACCAAGATGCTTGATATTCTCGAGGACTTTCTTTTGACCCTCGGGTACAAATATGCACGGTATAGTTCATAAATTAACCCTGCATCGTCATGCTTTTTCTGATGCATAGATGGCTCCATTGATCCCATCTTACAGTGTTCCTCTTGATATTTTCTTTGACCATTCCATTGACTATGGCTTACATTTCTCTGTTTTCTTACTTTATACCTGTTTTGGCACACAGCATTGATGGAAACACATCACTCTCTGCAAGGCAGGAGAGCATAACAGAATACAACAACACTGAAAGTGAAACATTTATTTTCCTGATGTCAACTCGTGCTGGTGGTGTAGGTATTGACCTGGTATGAATCCTAATCCTTGCAGAATCGTTTCTGTTTCGCTTTTATGCCACCGGACTAATATTATTCCCTAAGATGGCAGCCTGGTGCAGATCGTGTAATTATCTATGGTGAGTGGTTTTAAATATCTTTTTTGTTGATGTGTGTACTGCTCATTTGCCTTAAATCTTCTTGGCACTGATTCTTGCATCTCTGTTCAGATCCTGACTTGAACCCTTTTATGGACTTGCAAGCACAGTCAAGGGCTCACCGAATTGGCCAGACCCGACCGGTGGTTGTTTACCAACTTTTCACAAAATGGTCTGTTGAAGAGAAGATACTGAAGAGGTCTAAGAAGAAGCTGGCCATTGAAAATATGATAATGAACGCTCCCAAAAAGCTAAGTGCAGATGAGCTGCAGTCTATAGTACTACATGGAGCCAAGAAAATTGTAGACAAGAAGAAGATTCACGCTACGTCAATCCATTATGACGATGAGGCCATCGAGAATCTCCTCAAGTTAGATCCTTCTAGTGACGAGATGTGCTCTTTAGATGACAACGGTTATCTTGGGAGCATTGTGAGCTTTGCTCATGGCGGCGAGGACGAAGGACGTCTCTCCCCCAAGGCTGATGATCTGAAAGTTTTCAAGCCTGCTACCCCCAAGGTGGATCTACTTGGCCGTGGGAAACGTACAAGAAATGTCGTGAAATACTCTGATCAGGTTGATAGTGAAGACAGCGATGACATGTATACTCCGGAAGTTTCCACGGAGTACAGCAGCTCTTCCTCTGATGATGAAACAGAGCGAGAAATTCCTGAAGTACAAAGCATGGAGCCTGAAGCGGCTGGAAAGACCGAAATGGTGAGCATGGAAGCTGCTACCGCACTTGACATCAATGTTGGGGATATCGCTTGTCGGAAACTTATACGTCGACCTAAGATAAGGGGTAAATCATCCGGTTTATCGAAATATCGGCCGATTTGTCGACATATTGGCCGGTTTATTGGCCGATTTATCTTATCGGTCAAACACCGTAAACGATAAATTGGCTGATTTGTCGGAATATCGGCCCATATCTTGAGTCGACTTGCTCCTCTGATGACGAAGATGACCGTGAAGCCTGCAGCACTTGATACCTGATGCAGAAACTGTCTAATCATCCAATAAAGTAGAAAAGCACTTCTGTATAGGGCTTACGTACTAATATGTGGCCGATTTATTTTCTGGATTCTTTTGTGGATTTTGTGACGTATGGTGCAAACTGATGACTTCTCACTCCAAGTATAGGGAATGATGACGGTGCGGATGTGGTTATGGTTGAGTTTCTGTTATTTTTTATGAAAAAAGGTAAAGATATGCCATTTTCATTGATAAAGAAGAACAAAGTTGCTGGTTGATTAGTGGGAAAAACACCAGAACTCGTATCAGCCCATGCCAACAATCGTCCACACAGACAACTTTGACTTTGACAACAAGCTCGACAAGAGAAATATGTTGGGCTTGTGCTGGCTGAGTCCTCTGCAAACGACCACCGGTTGCTTGCAATCGTCGTTGCCTGGACACGCTCCACCGCAGCTCCGACTCTACGACAACATAGAGAAATCTCAGAGGAGCCCATCATACACGCGAGAGACACTACCGAAACCCGAGCCACGTCTCAAACTTTGCTTGACCCATCATCGTTGCCAAACTGCATGCAACGCCCCTGGACAGCCGCCTCGGCAACAAACCTTCCTTCAATAGACCCCTGGCGCAAGGCAACTCAGAGACCACGCCCCCGATGAGAAAGACACAAAACAACACCTCCATCGCCCGATCCCGAGGATCTGAGGATACCCTCCGGGGCAAGGCCACGAAACGACGATGCCTTCATGCAGGTTAGCGATGACCATGGGCTTCACCATCGCCGGTTCTGACTGAGGTCGAAACATGAATTTTTTCCGGAGATGCATCCTCCTGTTGTTTTTCTGGCCAACAAGCCTCAGTCAACCTCCCATGTAGACCACTCCTACCGAGACCGCTATTGTCTGTCGTCAAGAAGACCTCGCTGGAGGAGCAAGAAGCCGCATCCAAATCTCGCAGAGCCGCTTCTCGATCTGCAGCGGCAAAGACGCCCCCTTCTGCCGGATCAAACGCCGCCCTCGCGACCGAAGAAGTCGACGACCACCTGCACCCAACAACGGAACATAACATGCGTCGCCTACACGAATCTCGCCTTCGTTGCCCACCACTGCCTTAACGTCCATCCTCTGCCGCATGCGCTGCAAGCAACCCGAGGGTCCCGCTGCCCTTAGGGAAGCAGGGCCCGTCGCCACCGCGGTCCAAACCGGCGGCACAATGCTCCTGCGAAGGGGACCTGGGGTGGTGAGGTTTTCTTCTCCGGGCCGGCCGAGGGACGACAAGGGGGCGACGAGAGAGGAAGAATAGAGGTCGAAACATGAATTTCTTCCGGAGATGCAACCTCCTGCTGCTCGTACTGGCCAACAAGCCTCAGCCGACCTTCCATGTAGACCACTCCTACCGAGATCGCGTCAAGCAGACCTCGCTGGAGGAGCAAGCAGCCGCACCCAAATCTCGTTGAGCCGCTTCTCGATCCGCAGAGGCAAAGACACTCCCCTTCTGCCGATCAAACGCCGCCCTCACGACCAAAGAAGTCGATGACCACCTGCCCCCAACGACGGAACATATCATGCTCCGCCTGCGCGAATACTGCCTTCGTCGCTCACCACCGCCCCAGCATCCATCCTCCGCCGCCTACGCTGCAAGCAACCCGAGGGTCCCGCTGCCCTTAGGGGAGCAGGGCCCGCCGCCACTGTCCAAATCGGCGGCACAACGCTCCTGCGAAGGGACCTAGGGTGGTGAGGTTTTCTTCTCCGGCCGCCCGAGCAACGACAAGGGGGTCGACGAGAGAGGGAGAATAGAGGACGGGGAGGAGGCGAGCGGCGGCGGGGGCGTAACCCTAATCGCGAGTCGCGAGATCTGTTTACACAAAGGATTTTTTCTGTTATGTTTTTGGAACCTTGTTGAGATGCTGCTACTTGCCAGCACTTTAGTTTTTTTTTGCGAAAAGGACCCCAGATCCATTACAGTTGATCACCAGTAAACCCTCAAGAAACACAGAAATTACATTCCGGTCCCTGAGGACCCAGCTTCCCACCGACACCGCCGCGAGACGGAGACGCGCCGATCCGCCGCTGCCGCCGAGCTCCATCCGAGCCGGCCCCTCCTTGACGATCCGCAGCACCACCGCGTCCGGAAGTCGCCGTCTTCATTCTTCCGAATCGCACGGCGGAGCAGAGAGAAGCTGGTAAAGCACTGGATCCTTGCCGTCGTCTTGAACTCCAACGCGAGCGCCACCGACGCCGCAGACGACCTTGAAGACCTGGAGCCTCGACCTCCTGTACACCCTCACGAGCCTCCCGCCGACGCCGGAGAGCACATCGGCAGAGTAGAGACGCACCTGCAGCCCAGGAGCTTCGCCGGAGACGAAGCCGAGGAGGGGAAGCCGCAGGGCACCAAAAGCGCGACGGCGCCGTCCTTCCCGCCATGGCCGCGCCGCCCGCACACCTTCTATCTACACGCCGGAGCGCGGATCCGGGGATCCCCCCATCCTCCCGCCGCCGGAGCGGCAGGCGGAGGGTGAGGAATCCCCGGATGCGCCGGCGGCCGCTGGTCGCCTCGAAGTCGCCCTCCAAGCTCCGGCGTGTTGAAACCTGCTCTTGACTGACAGGGAGAGCTTTCACTTTATTTTAGCAAAGAGGTTTGTACTCAACAGAGTTCTCTCCTTCAGAATATTAACATATATTGACAAAGGGGTTTGTACAGTTGTACTCAACACTCAACAAATAGGGAACTGCTTTGCGTACGACGATCTCCATCCGATCCTTGTACGACACCCTCCACGGCGTGCTCTTTTACGGCTGGGCTGATTAATCTGCTCTCTCGTGGCCAAATCTGGCCCAATCGGAAAACTGCCCAACAAATATAGGCAGAAACCAGAAGAATGGAGATTTGGTGCTCCCCAACTCCGGTGATATCATGGTTTTTCAAAAAAAAAAGTTACAATTTTTTTTAAAAGCATGCATGTTCTAAATGATATAACAAGCAACATATCAAAGCATGTCATTTAGAACATGCAGGACTTTTTAATAAAGCTTTAAATATAGTTTTTGATTGTTTGAAAAAAAAAAACCAACGTTATAAGACCTGGTCGCTCCAAGGCCCTGATGAGCGGCACCGCCGTCCATGGCCGCCCGAGCGAAGCAGCTCCATGCGCACTACCTTACAGCCGGGTGCGGCGACCTGACAAGTGGGCTCACCTCGTCAGGGAGTACGCCGGCAACTCCTTCTCCGGCACGCCGCCCTCGTCTACGCCAAGAACCTGCCCCGCCAAACGCACCACCTGCCCCTCATGCCCGTGCTCCTCAAGGCCGCCGCCTCCGCCCCCGGTGGCCCGGCCCGGGCCTCGGCAGGTCCCTCCACGCCGAGGCCATCAAGGTCGCCTTCGCCCGCGACCTGCTCGTGGGCACCACGCTGGTGTCCATGTACTGCAAGCGCGGCCTCCTCGCCGACGCGCGCCGCGTGTTCGACGGAATGCCCGACAGGAACGTCATCACCTGCAACGCGATGCTCGACGGGTACGCCGCGGCGGGCGACATGGTCCAGGCGGAGGCCCTGTTCGTCCGCATGGGCTCCCGGACGCCCGTCACGTGGGCGACGCTGCTCCGGGGTTCGCGGACAAGGGCGACATGGAGGGCGCACGGAGGTGGTTCAAGCGACGCCGCTGGGCATGCGGACCGTCGTCACGTGGACCGTGCTCGTGCAAGGTTATGTGGCCGCCGGGGACATGGAGACCGCGAGGGAGCTGTTCGACGCGATGCCTGCAAGGAACGCGTTCGTGTGGTCGTCCATGGTCACGGCTACTTCAAGGCTGAAGCCCGACGAGGCGCGAGCAGTGTTCGACAGAATCCCTGTGCGGAACTTGGTGAACTGGAACGCGCTGATTGCTGGGTACGCGCAAATCGGGTGCTCCGAGGAGGCATTGCAAGCTTTTCACTCCATGTTGGAGGACAGGGTCCAGCCGGACGAGTTCACCATGTCCAGCGTGCTGTCTGCCTGTGCGCAGCTCGGGTCACTGGAGCAAGCGAGAAAGGTTCACGAATTCATCAACCAGAAGCATATCCGGAAGAACCCCTTCGTTTTGAATGGCCTGGTTGATATGTATGCCAAGTGTGGTGACCTTGCATATGCACAGAAGGTTTTCGACAACATGCAACGGAGGAATACAGAATGCTGGAACACGATGATCTCTGCGCTTGCCAGTCATGGCCGGAGCGATGAGGCGATACGGCTGTTCTCCCAGATGGAGTGCTCGGAGCATAAGCCTAGTGACATCACACTTCTCGCCGTGCTTGGAGCTTGCACGCACGGAGGGTTTGTGGAGGAAGGTCTTAGAATTTTCAACAGTTTCAGCGTGTATGGAGTTGCTGCTGGTGTGGAGCATTACGGTTGCCTGGTCGATCTCTTAGGCCGTGCTGGAAGACTTGAGGAAGCTTATGCGATTGTCAAGAACATGGAGGTGGAATCCAACGAGGTCATCTGGGGCGCTCTTCTTGGAGCTTGCAGAGTGCATGACAATAGAGAGATGTCTGAACGAGTATCTGATGAGATCAACAAATTGCGCTCTGGTCGTGCATCAACCAATGATGCAGAGTACATCACGTTGTCCAATATCTTGGCCGCGTCGGAGAGGTGGCAGCAGGCAGAGCGCATCAGGAGAACGATGGCAACCATGGGGTTGAGAAGAGTCCGGGTGCAGTTCAGTTGAGCTTGACATTCGTGAAAACAAACTGTATTGCAGAATGTAATACTACATTATTCCAGCTATGTCAACTGTAAGTTCATTTCGTTTTGTCTCTGATTTTTCATGATCAGTTCATGCTTGTTGGCTTATTGTTTTCTGTGCAACTAGGCATTGTGCTTCCATTGGAAAGTATTATATGCTATCTTGTATGCCACTACAGGCTCATGAGGTTCAGTTGTTCAAAACCACAAACCATCTTTCTAAAGATTCTAAAATATAATATCCCCCTTGTTTCCAAATCCAGAAGCCACTGTAAACCAGCATTGCGTAGAAAACAAAGCACATGAACGTAGACACGACACAGTCTCACAAGTCAGACCATACACTAGAAAACCACTTCACTATTCGATTAATCCAGTTGAACTAACTCAACTGTAAGTTCATTTCATCTTGTCTCAGATGTCTTGGTAAAAAGTCACTTGAAATTTTGCATTTGCTAGCAAATTCACTAAGAGGGTTCACAGTTTTGCTGATCAATAACTGTGGGTCTTGTTCGAAAAATAGTTGTGGGTCACTTGGACTTGATGAATTTGCTTCTGAAAGTTTACCCAAAACTTTTTAGAAAGTTCAGCTAGAAAGGAACTTCAGTAAGTGAAGAACAAACCATTTTAATCTGTTTACTCAAATATATTTCAATGTAGTTTTAAGTTAAATGTGGAATATGTCTGTGCATATGAGCATATATGAGATGCAGTCTCTTCATTTCAAATTTCGGAAAATGTGAAAACTCCATCGAAGATGATAAATGGATGTTTGTTTTCAACTAGGCATTGTGCTTCCACCGAAAAATTACACATTTCATGCCTTTATATGCTATCATCCGTTATTTGGCACGACGATCGTATGCGCATTGCCTTACCCATTCGCGGGATTCAGTTGTTCAAAACTAAACCATCTTTGTAAAGATTCTGAATACAAGAGTTACACCATGTTTCCAAATCCAAAAGGCACTATGTAAACCTACTTTGCAAATAGAAGAACAGAAGAACACAGACAAGGACACGCCATGATCTTCTCAGTCTCTCAGAAGTCAGACCATACACTAAAACACCACTTCCCTATCAAAGATCCAGCTGAATTGACCTTCCTGGGCTCATCCTTCTTGGCCCTGTCGGCCGCCCTCTCTGCCGCGCGCCGCATCCTGGCGCAAGCCCGCAGACGAAGTCCCGTGCCTTTCGTCCCTCGCCAGAGAGCCCGCCCTCCAGTGTCTCCAGCTTCCACCGCTTGACGAGGAACTCGACAATGTCGGTGTAATCCCGCGCAGTGTACACGCCGAGGCGCTGCGCAACGGAGGCAAAATGCTCGAACAGGTCCATGTCGGTGCCGTCGTGCATGAGGTGCGCGGGCATGGTGATCCGCTTGCGCATCATGTCGGCGATGGCGAGCATGGCGCCGTCCGGGTCGAGCTGCAGCAGCTGCTCCACGATGCGGCTGTATGCCGTCTCGTGGCGCTTCTCGTCGGCGGCGATGGTGCCGCAGGTGCGCGCGAGGACGTCGTCGCCGTGCACCTTGGCGAGCCGGGCCGTGTTGCCGTGCGACACGGCCGTGGCGCGCTCCTGGAAGCTGGTGTAGACGAAGCCGAGGTAGGGGTTGTTCTCCGTCCTGGGGTCCATGCCGGAGCCGATGAGGTACTGGACGGTCCTCTCGACCATGCGCATGTCGACGCGGCCGGAGAGGTACATGTACTTGCTGAGGACGTCGCCGTGGCGGTTCTCCTCGGCGGTCCAGGCGCGGGTCCAGACGGCCCAGGGGCAGGCGCTGGCGCCCGTCTCGTCGCGGACGCCGTCCAGGGTGTTGATCATGGTCTGGTACGTGGGCAGCGCCTCCTCGGTCACCATGTCGCCCACCAGCACCACGAAGTACTCGTCGGGCAGCGCCGCGGCGCGGGCGCGCAGCTCCCGGACCTCGTGCTCGAACGCCTCCGAGGACGAGTCCGGCAGGAAGTCCGTCGGCTGCCAGCAGTCCTCCACGGGCTTGAGCAGCGGCAGCAGCGACCCGGCCGCCCACCCCCGCAACGAGCGGAACACCTCCTCCTTCTCGGGCGGCATCGAGTGCGTCACACGGCGCTGCGCCACCGACGGCGGCGGTGCCGTGGACACCGCCACGGCGGACACCCGGCATTGTCGGCGCGAGAGGGGCAGCGCCGCCGGAAGGTGGCCGGGGACGCGGAGGATGCCCTGGGTCTGCATGGCTGTGACTGACAGTGAGCGACTGGATCTAGTGAAAGTGATGCGAGTAGTGGCGGCGCGGTGGTGCTTGTGTCGCGTTCTTGGACTCTGCCACGAGCCCAGGACTGCGTCGTGGGGGCTGGGTATATAAACTGCGGTGTGGGTGACTGGCTGGTGGGCGGAAAACCGGTGGGTGCAGTCGTGGTTTTGTGGGGGCAGCGTAGGTTGATTGATTGATTCTGTGGACTGCGGGGGTGTCTCCATGTGAGCAGGGGCGGGTTGAGCTACACACCGTGGTCCGCCCCCGGGTTCAGCTACAGATGTTGCTGACATGCCATGTCGCAAGTCGTAAGTCGTAACTCGCCAGCGGCGTTGTTCAGACTTGTGCTGTGGTCGATCATTCCGAGGCACTCCGATTCCAACGCCACGTGCTGGTTGGATACGGCATAAAAAAAATGAGTTATAGGCAAGGAAAAAATAGCGCACTATAATTAAATAGCGTTGGCCTTAAAATACGTTATTAGCAAAACATTGTACATGATTTATTTAGCGAGATAATTTTCAAAACATTATGGCGTGCTACTAGCAACATTATAATGCACTATTTTTTCCTATGGTTATAGGGCATCAAAACTTGTTTTGTTTTGGCCGATGATGTAAAATCGGGCATTAGAAATGTGTTTGGTCCATAAAAAAAAGTTTTTGGTTGGAGGAGGTCGAGGCCGGTAGGGTTGGAGGAGGTCACAGCCGGCAGCGTCCAAGCCGAGGTGACGCCGGAGATGTCGACGGGGAGGATGAGCTGGCCTCGTTCACGCCGAAGTTGTCGCCGGCCGATCGCGGTTGGAGCCAGGGGGCGACGGCTCATTCGGCGCATGGCGGTCGATACATCACGTCGATACATCGCGTCAACGGAGGCATACGGTGGGTGAGCAGCTGGAATCGGGCGGAAGGCCCAACGGCCAGGGGCGGCGGCCGATCCCAAATTGGGAGGCTCTAGGATTGCTGCGGCGGTGGAAATCAGTGGCGGAAGACAACCATGAGTTGGGACTGAGCGGGAGCGGCGAACCAGCGGCGGTGGGGGGAACCAGCGACGGTGGTGGGAGAAGTGAAACTCCGTTGCGCGCGTTTTGAATATAGGGCTGCCACATCGGTGACGTATATTTGCACCACCAAAGCCAAAAGTTTGGCACATGCCCAAAAAATATACATGGATATGTCATCTCTTAGAGCAGCGTCGTTTGATGATGTAAAAAACAGTATTTTTAGCACGTGCCCTAAAATAAATCATCTATCGATGCTGGTACGACACAAGTTTAGAACAAGATCTCGTCTTCGGCAAGGCATTTGCACGGGATATGCCGGCACATGAACACCTCGTCCTGCTCTAGTGTCGACATCTATACCCTTCACGAATCACGAGGTTGGACGCACCGTCGAGAGAGCAGTGGTTCTCTTGGCAAAAGTCCATTTTAAACCCTGAACTCGTAGAGGTCGGGCGATTTGAACCCTGAACTTTGAATCCCGGTCGTTCGAACCCTGAACTTTGCAATCCCGGTCTAAAATAAACCCTACAGCTGTTTGGCACACCGGGAAACAAAAAAATCCCGGCCGGGAATATCTGTTGTCTCACTGACTGGTGGGTCCCACATGTCATATTCATCTCTATCCTAGATTCATCTCCCTAACTTTAAAAAAGTCAAAGCCAGCTCCTCTTCCTCGACACCCTCGCCGGCGCGCCTCTCGTTTTGCTGCCAATGAGCTCCTGGTCCGCCGCGGTGGGGGCGGCGGAGCGGCATCCGCGGCCATCCTGGCCGGCCGCGCTGCTCCGGTAGAAGGCAGGGGAGGCGGAGCGGCGTCCGCGGCCATCCTGGCCGGCCGCGCTACTCCGGCGAAAGGCGACCATCGCGGCGGCCGCCGCCTCGGCATCTGGCGGCTCGCGCCCACAATTAGGTAGCACGGAAGCCGGAGCAAGGGGTGAGTAGGGAGGCGAGAGTGGGGCCGTTGCGAGCAGGCGTGGCCGGCGGACCTCGCGCAGGGCGCAGTGCGCGGCCGGCGAGCGTTTTCGACGCGCGGGGACGCGGCCCGCAGCGTGCGAGCACGGCAACGCGATGGCGGCGCTCGGCCGAGAGCTTGAGGGTGTGGCGGCGAGCTGGAGTCTGGGGAACGCGATGGAGGATGCCGTCGGCAGGGCGGGCCGCTGCAGTCCTGTTTTTTTTTTAATCGGGAAAAAGTCCACTGGATGAATATGACAAGTGGGCCCTGGATGTCGGTGAGAATAGCAAATTATCTATTTATTTATTTCACTAGTGAAAAACTGTTCCAGGGTTCGATTTAGACCGGGATTGCAAAGTTCAGGGTTCGAACGACCGGGATTCAAAGTTCAGGGTTCAAATCGCCCGACCTCTACGAGTTCAGGGTTTAAAATGGACTTTTGCCGGTTCTCTTCTCACATTCTCATGCCTCGGCCCAAGCTCAACTCATGACACATGTCCTCGAGCTGGGTGGTAGACACTTGTCACCCCTGCCGAGGCTTATTTACTTGTCCGTTTTTGCCGAGTTCTGAAGGGAATTTCCCGGCCCACCAACAAATCCCGATCATCCCCACAAGATGGTTGACCTGCAGCGTATTTCCAAGTTTCTTCCCGGCCCATCCCGAGAAATCCCAACCAAAGGCCTACACATATCCTCTAGGCCTTGTTTAATTGTCTGGTTTTTGCCCGTGTTGAAGGGAATTTCCCGGCCCACCCAAGATGATGAAGAGTTTATGTTTTTTATTTTAGCATTGTTGCGCTTCCGCCTCATGGGTAGTAGAGGACAAATGGAGAAAAGGCAGGGGCATAGCTCCGTCCTATACGGCAAGAAGCATGTTGAAGAAATCCTTGACAGACATGTTAAGAACTGTCGGGTAGCTTATAGCTTATAGGATGGAGGCGCACATTGTCTCTGAAATCCATGTCTATGTGAAGACGAAGTTGATTGCTGACTGTGCGTGGTAGACTGTTATTTGGATATAGCAGTTATGTTTTCATGTTGGCACGCAGCAAGCATCTACAGTAGAAGCACTGATGTAAAATCTGCAGCCAGTTTGTTGTTTGCTATCTTTTTTGGCTCGATAAAAATGGTAATTTCGTAAGTATCAGTGATATTTCCTCCAAAATTAACTAGCTATTGTCATATGTAGTGTAAGCTATTGTCCTGGACCTTTGTTTTCCTTCTGCTACTCATCAAGCAGAAACAAACAGGGATAAGGCATGGTTAGGCAGTAGTGTTTTGCCATCTAGTTTGGATTATTTGCAAGTGTTTATGTTAGTATGTTACTGTTTGGATCAAAACAAGATAAGGCTTAGAGCAAACAGGGATAAGGCATTTATTCGGTGCATTTTTTTCTAGACAGCTCACAGCAAGCTTGTTCTATTGTTTTTGGCTTACAATCTTGCTCTGAATTGAATATCTATATGTCTGCAGCTCCTACATCCATAGAGCAGACAGGCCAGAAGAACAAGATTTACCTTCCTCTGAAGTTAAGAAAAAGAACTGAGCTAAGCCGTGAGAAGATGTCAATGCCCTAAGTTATTCATGTCATGTATCTCAAATATGCCAAATGTTAGTGTAATATCTAAGATGTATTTTTGAGACCTGCGTGTTACATGTCTGTAATGATCCGTTGAGATATTGCAATTGTGAGTTGACATATATCTAGTGCAAAGATTGGATTTTTACTTGAGAGAATATGTCCGACAAAGTTTCAGTTTTTACCATCAAGTCCAATGCACCACAATCCCCTCCCATCCCCAAAAATCTAAGTAACCATAGGGGGTTGGGATTAGAGGGGAAATGTGGGGATTGGATGAAAGGGAGAGATTCACCAAATCCCCTCCAATCCCCAAGAGTAAACAAGGCCTAACCTGTTTAACACTGAAACCAAATTTACTTGGTCTTTGTCTGGCCGGGTTAAAGCTTCAGTTGTCCTTGAAGATAGCTTGTTCAACCTATTAAAGTTGTATAGGTAACATTCATTCCCCCCCAGTAGATGAATGTTACGGCCTTTATTTTCTTTATTTTGTAAGCGAATTTTGGTATTAGTGAGACATCGCACATCAGGAGACATTAACACTTCCCTGAATTAGAAGCCAAGTTCGTGTCCATATAAACACTGGAACCTAAACAGTGGGATTACACATGCACTCCTCTAACTGTACACTAGCACACTTGCCACCTAACAGGGCCATACAAAGTTCGTGTCTATATGAACTGAAAATCACATTACTCCACAGGAGAATTGACAACAACCTGATGCATGCCTCCCGTGAGTATTTCCATAGCCACAAAATAGGATCTCGGGCCCTTCGTTTGACAGCAGAACGGCAGAACCATCTCATGCTTGTTTCCTTTTGCCAACCATGCTTGCAGTATGCCCTCCAGTAATTGCAACTAGCTCTTCTTCATTCCCGTATGTGATACACTGCCACTTAGGGATGCCATCTCCAATTTTTATACCCCCCTTCTCAGCATTTTGCACTTGAACATCTACCATGGCGCTATCTTGAACATGAGCAACATCCATGCGACCAGAGGTACGACCATCCGTATCACCCTTGTGCCTTACCAATGAACTAATTACTGAATCAACATCTGCAGAATAGTACACCTTTAATTTACCACAAAAGAGGAAAAAAAACTATAGTATAGTAATAGTTGACTGAGCACAGTCGGTCAGATCTACCTATGTTTTTTGTTGTTTGTCCAGTTAAAAGCATTTCATTCCAGTATCGCAACTATGTGAAAAAATAAAGCCTGTAAAAATGATACCAAAACTGTATTGCAGTTTGAAAAACACGTGTATAACCAGTAGGCATACCTCATGAGTCTTCCTAGTCCATAGTTCTCAACAAGTAATTGCACGCCACAAGGGAAGCGCATAATCAAGATAGTGATGGAGTGTTAGTGATCTGCCGTTATTGTAGTTGCTTACTTCCTCCCAAGCTCCATCCTGTATATATACAGCTGTCACAGGAGTCTATACTAGTTTTAACAGAACCACTGAATAAAGAAAAGTTACGCTTGAAACAACCTGCACTTTGGGACTTCACCAAAGAGGTGTTTCTGCCACTTCTTGGCATGGAATAGACGATAAATCACCACATGGATTTTTAACTCAAAATATTGCAATTTACGTCAGAATGGATCCTCAGCGTTTCTGGTTCCTGTGAATTAAGCGAGCCAGCAAAAAATAGATATAGGTCAGTATTACTGCTTATCTAGTGAGAATAAAATACTATGTATATAAAAATACAAAAAAAAAGTTAGAAATAGTACCTAAAATACAGCCGTAACATCTTACATATACTTATGAACTTGCTTGCATGTCTATCAACATAAACACACCGAATGTTTTTTGTCTTCCTGCACTGTTCCTTCAATTCTGTGCTGCAGTTACTCACATACAACTCCTGTAGGGAAGCTGGCAGGCCCTTTTCTGGCAATGATAGAATTCCTGGACAAGCCTTGATAGATAATTTCTTGATGGAGGAAAGACGATGCAGTTCCTTAGGCAGCGATATGAGGTCAGAGCAATAGCAAAAATCAAGAATATGAAGAGATGTTAGGTGACAAAGTGCTTTGTCTTGTTCTTCTGTGAAGGATGTCACATTCATTGCCTGCAGAGAATGAGGGCATGAGAAATCATTGTATACCGAGAAAGTTCACCACATAAATGCAACTGTTAAGTATTATTACCATGAAAAACACCACATGTTGGAGAGAGGGGAGCCTCTTGCAAATTGCTGTGTTAAAGAATGAAGTGTTATCAATCTCAAGCTTCTGCAGATGCATTAAGAAATACAGATCCTTGTTCTGCCCATCTGCTGATGAAGGGCCGCAAGGTATAGCCAAACTGGGACACTCAAAGACCCTCATGTGCTTGATACTGCAGAGGGACCCCATGCCGTCAAGAGCAGATAACCTAGCACATTTCTCGATAATAATTGTTTCCAAAGATGTGCAAGAATGTAGAGCAATAAATGTCAGCTCTGGACTCCGTGATATTGCCAAGATGGACAATGAAGTGAGATTAGAAAGCATAAATGACAGCAACTTGTTATCCATGTGGGTTACCATAAGGTCTTGTAGTGATGGTGGTAGGAGGGACCAGCTGTCACTAGGTGACTCTTTTTCAGTCAATATGGAGAAGAAAAACTGTGGGCATCCTGTTATGTGTAGTGTTTTCAGTGAGATAAATCCAAGAAAGCCTTCATTACACAGGAGAACCAGATCTGGGAAATCTTCTATGCACAAATACTGAAGTCGATTTGTGAGGTCAGAAGGGATTTGCAACAAGCCATCAATTGTCCAGTGGTGGTTTCAGATGTTGATGAGCTGACATTCCCGTAATCAGACCACCAACTGCCATGGATGTTATATTTGGACAGCTTCCAATAGTCAAGAAATAAAGGAAAGGAAGTTGCAACAACAAGTCAGATAACTGCTTCCCGGTGATACCACATTCTTGGATTACAAGCTTCTTGAGCAAAGATGGGAAGAGACATTTACCCCCTCGGTCATACGAATATGCAGGCAGGAAAAAACTTGGGCAATCCATAATTACCAGCATTTCTAAGGACAGAAGTTGGCTGAAAATTTCCCATGGCAAATATGCAAGATCCAGGAAGCTTGCAATTGTTAATTTCACAAGGCCACTAAGCCTGCAGTAAGTCAAAACTAATGCTAATATCTGATCCAAGGTTCTCACACTAGCACTCCCTTTGATATGTAATGCTCGCACAAATAATCTGATGTTAGGAAATGATCCTACTCCCTCAATATACATCGTGGATAAAGATTTCATCACGCCAAACTGGGGCAAATGAATCAGCTGAGAACAATTGTTGATGTTAACACGACGGAGACAACCAAATGTATGAAAGTCTTTGTCTTTAGAAGAACGTTGGGATATTGCAAATTTCCTTAGTTTAGGGCAATCTCTTATTACAAGTTCTTCTAGACATGGAAAGAGGGCATGCTTTTCAGATTCATTCCAATTGTCACAGGACATAATTGGTACTTCTACTGCAGCAGGCAACTGAATCAAATGTAATATTTTAAGGAGAGGAAATTGCCCAAGTGGTGGAAGTAGCTCCCATTTTGTGCAATTATCCAGATAGATAGACTCTAAGCTGACTAGTGGAAAACTGGAGCTCAACCATGTCGGCGAACAAATACCTCCATAACCAGTTATATGAAGGCGCTTGAGCCCACAATACGGATGAAGACCCTCAAGAACCTGTGCCTCAGTAACAGATTTCACATCAAACTGGTTCTTAGACCATGAGAGCAACAAATCATGGATGTACCGTTTGTCCCTTAATCCAGCATTATTTGACTCCTCCCTGCTTCCCACATTCTCCAGATTGTAGATTGCAAGTGTTCCTTGTAATTCTCTTAATCCATTTAACTGACCAACCTGAAAGTCACTGGTCTTGCCAACATGGAATTCCTTTAACTCCTGGAGGAACTTTAGCCTCCCAACTCCAGCAATCATTGCATGCAACTCACCTCGAGCAACAAAATGCCTCAAGTTCACAAGATTGTTCATGCCATGTGGTAAAGTAGAAAGGTCCACACAATACTCTACATCAAGAACCTGGAGATGATAAAGTCGACATATAATCTCTGGCAAGGGTCCACCAGGACCACTAGATATTAGTTCAAGATAGCGAAGATGGATCAGTTTGCCGAAGTTACTAAGAAGAGAGTCTATGCTGTAACTTAATACGGGTAACCTCAAAACACGAAGATGTTGCGCCTCTTTGAATACCTTGGAAAAAGTTTCAGAAAACCCTGTATCATACTTACCGAATAACATTAACGTCCTCAAATTTTTGGTCTGCACTTCTCCACCAATGTAAGCCAGTTTTCTTTCAAAGTTATCATTGGGAGAAAAATTCCGTGCACTTGTGTTCCACTTATAAGCAGATCTTGTATTGATAGATAGGTGTTGAACAGTTGGGTGACCTGCTCCACTTCCTGAATCAAAATTGTCGATCATGTGGCATTCAGCGATAGAAACTATATGTGCCAGATCGTGAATTAGATCATGCATATAATAGTATGTACTTCTTTGGAAAAACCCTCGGTCCACTAAATCATTCAAGTAATGATACCCAGTCTCCTCCATTTGCTTACTTCCAGAAGAAACTAAACCTTGTGATATCCAAATGCGAACCAAGTCCAACCCATCAAACCTGTTACCCTTAGGAAATAGTGAACAATAAGAAAAACACCTTTGGAGATGGAAAGGCAAATGTATGTAACTTAGTTTCAACGCTGGAATGATATCATCTGGCCCTTGCTGCAGCTTCCATTCATCACTTTGCAAAACAGACATCCAGTGTCCACCATCAAGGTCTCTTTTCAACAGTGCACCAACACTTTTTGCAGCTAAGGGGTAACCCTTCAACTTGTTGGCTATCCGCTGTCCAATAATCTGCAAACTTGGATGTCCTTCATATTTCTCATCACCAAATGCACATGCTTTGAACATAAGCCAAAAATCGTCATCTTCCAAACCATCCAAATGGATAGGGTCCATGGTAGAAGTCATTTTTGCGACGGAGTGATTTCTTGTTGTAACCAAGATAACATTGCCCTTGATTGAACATCTAAGTGGTGCTAATAGCTTGTCCCAGCGGCTTTTATCATTGCTTTCCCATAAATCATCCAAAACAAGGAGCAGACGCTTCGCCTTTAAGTCCTCCTCGAGAATCTCTTGGAGTTTATTCAGGTTTTTGATTCCATCATGCTTGCTCACACCATTTGACACGTAGTCCAGCATCTCGCGAGTGAGCCTTACTTCATCAAAGTCGACGGACACCGAGATCCATATCCGCTTGCTGAAGCAACCTTGCACTCTTGCATCGTTATAAACAAGCTGTGCTAGAGTAGTTTTCCCAACACCACCATTACCCACAATCGGGAGGACTGACAAATTGATACCACCAGCCTCTGCGCTCACCAGCATCCCCACAATGCGCTCCTTTACAGCGTCCCTTCCAAATATCTTCGGCTCAGTAACATAAGCTGTAGTCGTGCCCCGGCGATCCACACCAGCATCCTGACTTCCCCAAGTGACAACAGCGTCCAACTTCTCCATCTTGATTGCCTCACGGACATGGTCTCCAGCTTCACACATTTGCTTCAGGATCTCATCAATTCGACCGGCAGCATCCTCACCTTGACCAAGTCGCGCCCTTTTGGCACCACGAATCTTGGAGACCACTGATTGGACGGCCGACAACAAGGAGGAAGTGTCACTAGCCTCGTCCGGATGGAGCTGGCGGTGGATCTGGTGGTACAGCATTTCGTCGAGCAGGTTATCGGCGTGGCTGGCGAGACTGTGGAGTCGGCAGAGGGCGCCGAGCAGGGCATCGCTGCGCGCCCTGGGCGCGCGCTCTTGAGCAGCGGAGAGGACGAGGTGGAGGCTATGCAGGCGGGAGCGGAGGCGGTGGACGTCGCCTCCGGGGTCGGCGGCGCGCGCGACGGCCCAGGCTGAGTCGATGCCGTCGCTGACGAGCTTCTCCAGCACGACCTGGACTAGCCAGGACGCTGCGCCCACGACATCCATGTGTACGAGGCGGCGACGGTGGTAGACGAGAGAGATCCGGTGATGTTAGAGATAGCGCAGAGCTGGAGGAGCCTGGAGCGCCGGAGTTTCTCTGTAGCAGTGGTTGACTAAATCGTTGGCTTTGCCGTGTCAATGTGTCATGCTGACCATGTAGCTCGAGCAAATGCATGAATGGAAGGAAAACGGGATCGCTGGTCTAGTTCGGCTGAGCCGCTCACTTGTTTGTCCTCAGCTAACCCGCTCGTCAAAAAAAGCTAACCCGCTCGTCACACTTGACACTTGCATGCTTTTTTCGCAGGTAGGGGCTTTATTGCCTTATTGGCAATGTGAAAAAACAAATATAAATTATTGTGATCGATCCTTGGGGAAAAATAAACATAAATTATGGTGATTAATTGGCAATGTGAAAAAGGAAATATAAATCAATTGTCCGGTGTATTGTGGCGATTATTATTGTTTTAGTCCTAATTGTCCGGGTGTATTGTGGCGATTATTTTGAGTATTATATTTAGAAATCCCCGTCGATTCCCACACCTTTTCAAACACAACTAAAGTATTCCAAAAAATAATAATATCCGATTCTAAGATCTTTCCTCTTGGCCATGAACCTCCCATCGGAAAAATATAATTCGATTTTCAGTGAATTTTTGAATAAGACATAAATAAACAATTTAATTTGTAGATACATTTCTTTCTATTTTGTATTATTTCCTTTCAATCGGACCATCTTTTTGGAGTGAGAGGTGAAATATTTCTCTATCCTTTACAAATACTAAACTCTCTAGAATTCGTGCCTTCTCCTGCTCCACATGTTCTCCAATGAGGCAACGACACCACACTGATGCAGGCTTAATCAGCCTGTTGGGAAACCCCAAGAGGAAGATATGATGCAGCGTAGCAGAAGTTTTCCCTTAATACAAAACCAAGATTATCAAACCAGTAGAACCTGGAGAAAGCCCCCACGAGGTGTCACGGCGCCAGACAAGTTCTGGACGGAGACTTGACCTGCACACAACACAAACAAACCACTTTGTCCCAACTAACAGGAACGTTGTCAATCTCCCCGGCTTGCTGAACACAAAGAATTAAATGTATGTGTGTAAAATAATATGAGAGCAAAAATGACCAGTGAGTACATGACTAGGAAAAGTTATGAAAACGGTTGTAAGCAATATAGGAAAATAGGTTCGGGGTCCACAATTCACTGGTAGTTTCTCTCTGAAAGATAAACATGTTGGGTAAACAAATTACAGCTGGTCATTGACAAAGCATGGGCGTATAACAATACTACCATAACATAATATAGTTGGGTTCACCGTTTCGTTTAATATGCGCATTACATCGAAATACATAGACTGTTATCCAACTGCATCTATGACTGATAATCCACTCCAGATCGCTATTCAGCATGTCACCCGAAAGTATTATGTTGCAAGTAACAGATAATTGCAAAAGCACGGTGCGTAATGTAAGCAATGGTTACAAACATAAAGCAATAAACACCGCTGTTTTACCCCTAGTAGCAACAATACATCTTAAGTCTTAATCGTTTCTGTCAACTCGAACTCAAACAAAAAGAGGCATGAACCTACTATCTAGCATAAATACTCCCTCTAAAGATACTAGCAATTACTTTGACCAAAGCATACACTAACATCGGAGAGCATGCAAGATCATAAATAAAACATATCATAGATAAACCGAACAAGAATTTCATGACTCCACAATTCATCGGATCCCAGCAAACACAACATGTAGCATTACAAGATCTAAATTAATGGATTACAAGGAGAAGAGACAACCATCTAGCTACTGCCATGGACCCGTAGTCCCGTGGTGGACTACTCACGCATCACTCCGGAGGCAGACATGGTGGTGTAGATGCCTCCGGTGACGATCTCCCCCTCCGGCAGGGTATCGGGAAGAGCTTCAGAACCCTCCCGATCTAGGGTTGGCGACGACGGTGGCCTCAGACGTATTTCTGGAAAAGTGATCGGGTACCGAGTGTTTTCGGGAGGAGGTGAATTTATATACGTCTGAGACGTATCACACACCATGATGGACCCACTTAAATCTCACTTTATAGTTAAATCTAAGCTGCCTAAAATTCTTACTCTCCTTACTCCACACCACACCATGGTGGACCCCACTTGGTTACACAAAAAATCATGTTGGATACATACACATGTATTTTGTATATATTTGCCAAATTTCCGGTGAAAAACTGGTATTCCCAGCTACACAAAAAGGAAAATTGTGTCTGAAAAAAGGAAAAATAGCTCCATTTCCTCCTCAAACTTTCTCTTTATTTAGCTAAAACTACAAAATATTGTTTAGCAAAACTTCTAGAGCATGTACAATACGTAGTTGTATGCTTTATTTTCCAAATATTGAAACCTAGACATGTCATTTCAATTTTTGTAGAAAAAAAGGAGATGCGATGAGTTCAAAACTACTGGCACTTTATGACAACTCTCTCTCTTATCCTTTGTCTGCTGCCAGTTCTCACCATAGCATCGCGCAGCCTAAGCCACGCGACACCGTTTCTCTCCCTCTGCTTCCCTCGAGCAGTATTCTACCGAAAACAGTCGTTCTGCTGCAAATTTTGCATGTATCTCCGCACACACCACTGGCTGCATCAAGCCCCTAGGAATACGAGGCATGCACCTCCGTCACCGATGACGTGTTTTAAGTCCATTATCACCTTTCAATCCACATGCGCTCCCGCCGGTGCATATTCTGGTGGCCACCAAACGCCAATGAGAGATTTCCTACATCTCTCACTGTAGTTGCACGTGAATACCTATGTCACCTCTCGATGGTGAATGGGGATGGAAGGACGAGTTAGACGTCTTGTTGTTGGATGCCACCTAATTACTGATGAAAGATGATGTGTGTATTTATCTTTGAACCTTTTATCTGCACTCTGTTTGCTTATCTCTCACTTATATTAAGAGAACGGATTAGGTAAGCAAGTTCACGCGAATATTTGGTATATGGTTGGATGCATACATTGAAAATGACCTATGTGTATCTAGGCTCAGCTTAGTCATTAGAGTGCAAAAAAGTCATGACTCATGAGTGTACAATAATAAAAAATAGCATGTGTTATTAAATTGGTAAACATGACAAATTATATGTTTAGAGACGGGTATTCCTAGAATTAGATATATACTCATAATTATTTGTGGTAGTCATGCCATTTGTTTTAGTTTTTATTTTAAACCGCTTAAGATCTCACTTTGCTCTGTTCTTTTTGTGCATTATTTTGTATTTATCGGTGGAATGTTCCTCCATTTACATAGTATCAATTATGCTCAATCGAATTGATTTAAGTTTCCCAGACATAATTGTGCCAACTATTACTGATTTTGGATACCTTATGTCAGAAAAGTCTACTTGACTTCATTACAATAAAATCAATGACCTTGACTAATAAAATCTTGACTAATCTATATCTTGAGTCTGCAATGTTCATCATATATATATATCGTACATTGTCTACGAATTGTCAGAGTTTGTTCCTTTTTTTTTAATTAAAATCTTCATAGAATCATGTACACAATTTAACTATCATGACATTTCATAATTGTGGTGATCGTCTAATTGAGTATCTTAGAGCTTAATTTATAGCTTAATTTTTTATGTGATCATGTATTCTCTATGGTGTACTTCTAACAGTACTACAACTAACATAATTGTTTTCCCTTATCTATTTCTCTATGTTTATATGAGAATGTCTGAGTGATCGTGTTGCAACAGAGTGAGCTAGTGGCACTATTTTATTCATTATTGCTACTGTTTTTATATATAAGTTTCGTGTTTATTTATCTATTGTCGATTGTACTAGAGTGGACGCGGCAACGCGCGTCTTTTCCTTCTAGTATATTGTAACCTGACGAGTAATACAATCAACAGTTGAGCTATTCTATTCGACTGGCAATTGGCTTCTATTTTGGCATTTGGCTTCTATTTTGTCGAGTCGACTCCAGCAATAGATCATTCAATTTGGTAACTTGTACACATCTTTAGATCATGACACAACACTTGCTACTACTTGTGTATACATTTGTGAATTGCAGAGGTGGATAAAAGTACCAGAGAGAACATAAAAGATTTAAGGATTTAAAGTAAAGTCATCTCTACACAGCCGTGCCAGACCTTGTGGGCTACAGACAGGCATGTGGGCAGTCCGCTGAACCGGATGTGAGGGATTTGGAAAATGTGGGGCGGGATGATATAGGTGGGGTTGATGGGGAAGTGGTAGACACAGGAGACAACAACGTTGGGCCTGGGAATCTATTTTCCTCAAGGTGAGGATTTGGAGCTGGTATTTTTTGAATTTAATATTCATATAGTGGGTGGAGCACCCGATAGCTCCTACGTATTTACCTTTGCCTGAATGCTTATATTGTGGAACAAATATTGTGGAACAAGTTTTGAACGCAAGATAACATAATGGATTGAGGGATTTTTTTTAAACCAGGAAGGGCCTAGTGCTGCATTAAAACCAGCGGTTGGTCATTGGTGGAGCAACAATTTGTACTTAGGACCAAGAAAGAACGAAAATTACAACACAGTCCTGAAAATTAGCACAAAAGGACCCTAAAACGTAAATACGAAAAGCGATCAGGTCCTTCACCACCGGGATTGGGACTCCACCGTCGGCCTCTCTCATCGCCACCGGGGACAATACCACTTGGGGCAAGGAGGACGGAGGACGCCGACAAGAATCCCTGCAAAGGCCTCCACTGTAGGTTGAAGATAAGATGCCGTAACATCGGCACCTAGAGCAGCCGCCGCTCGGCTAGCTAAGTTAATGGCCAAATCGAAGGCACCGAGATTGAACTCCAATTCGCTGCAGCACAAGATCTTCCCCGCCGTCACCCAACGCGGTAGTCCACCGCACCATCCTTCTTCTTCCTCAAACCACCATGGCAAGTTGAAAGAAGCAGGACCACGCCACAAACTAAGATGAAGTAGCAGCCACGCACCAAGGCCTTATTTACGGAGTCCCCGGTGGTGCATCGCTTCCCCGCATCCAACACCGACCACCGACGCACCATGACAAGCAAGCCAAAACCAGCAGGTAACACCAGGTCCGGCCCAGGGACCTGGCACCAACCTCCCGGCATGGAACCGAAAACCAGCATAAAGTCGACAACCAGCACGAGGCCAAAACTCACACCTACTACTACCACAACCAAACCTACTATATACACAAGATCTGGCCGCCGAGGGAAGCATCAGAGAGACCAGCCCACGGGGGTCGACTCTCAAAAGAGCTCTTCTTACTATTCTATGAACAGTGATTGAAGGAGTATAAGTTTACAATTTATGAGACACGACATCTACGCATGGATGGATCGCTTCATTGCAAATAAACAACTCTTCTTTTTTTAGTCCACTATTTTTTAAAGATATTTATTATTGTTCATACTTATTATTGTCAATTCTTTTTTATTCGAGGCAGTTGACTTTTATCGTCATCTTTGATCATCGGTTTTATTCAACAGATTGGTTCAAATGTTTAAAATTTGAAGTCAGGTGTCAAATAATTTTAGATAAAACACAATATAACAAAATATATGATATTTACTAGAATTTTTTAAACAAGATAAATGGTCAAGCGTAACTAAATAGTCAACTGCCTCAAATAGAAATAACGGATGAGGGAGTATTAGTAGTAAACACTGTGCACTGCTCATGATATTTTAAGCCATCCTTTTCCTCTGCAATTACCATCCTGCCATGCATGATTGCAAGAAGAAAGAAATAAAAGTGATGCTCATAAATCAGAGGCAAGAAAGCAACCGGACGTTGAACCTTTAGTAACTTTTTGTGAATCAGCCCAATCACTTTTATGGTGCGATCACACATACACACATACCTCATTTTTCTAGAAAACGGGAATTACCCCAGGTCTCTGCATTATTGCGATGCACATAGTCGTTTATTAAATAAAGTGTAAGTATCAAGCACCACTACACAGGTGCCAACAACTAAAATATAAAAGATCACAACCGGCAAAAATAAGGATATATGTTGACGCACATAGCCTACTATATATTGGCTGCACCAAGATACCACAGGATCCCACACTTCCGCATGGTGTAGAAAGGATCACAGACGGATCCATCTTTTAGTGCGGAAGATAACCTGCAAAAAATTGTGAGTATTTGCGCTGTTAAAAGTATATAATCCTTTCGACAGTTTCATAAAGTCCAAAGCAAGGCACAAGCTTCCACATAGATATGTGCCTTAGTTTTAGACTCAGCCCCACCCAACTAGTTTCTATATAACGTGCTCCAAATGACATGAAGCTCAGCTCACCAAGTGATCACCAACCATGGAGCTCCTCTTGTTTTGCACAATAGTTCTCATCCTCATCGTCTCCTCTGTGTACCTCTTGGGCCTCTTAGCCGACAGTTGTCGCAACCTGCCCCCCGGTCCTCGCCCGCTTCCACTCGTCGGGAACCTCCTCTCCCTGGGCGCACTACCACACCGCTCCCTCGCGCGCCTTGCGGAGCGCCATGGCCCGATCATGGCGCTCCGCCTAGGCACGGTCACCACCGTAGTCGCCTCCTCCCCAGACGCCGCCCGCGACATCCTCCAGCACCATGACGCAGCTTTCTCGGGGCGCTTCGTCCCTGACGGCACCCACGTGTTCGCGCACAACACACACTCCATGGGCTGGCTCCCGGCCAGCAGCCCCCAGTGGCGCGCCCTACGCAAGGTGTGCTCGGGTGGGCTCTTCGCGCCGCACCGCCTCGACATGCACCAGTCACTGCGCCGGGAGAAGGTGCAGCAACTCGTCTCCCAGGTGACGATGCTGGCGCGAGAGGGCACCCCGGTTCGCGTCGGCCGCCTGGGCTTTACGACAGCGCTTAACCTGCTCTCCTCCACCATCTTCTCCACCGACTTGGCCGACCTCGACGACCGTCATGTCAAGCCTTGGGAGTTCAAGGCCATGCTCGCAGAGCTAAACGTGACCGTCGGATTGCCAAACCTGTCGGACTTCATCCCTGAAGTGGCGTGGCTAGACCCGCAGGGCTTGAGGAGACGCATCGAGGGCTTGTTCCAGCGGCTGCATGCCATGATCGGCGAGCGGATCGAGCGTCAGATTCGGGACCGCGCCGCCGCAGGTGAGTCGACCAAGAAAAACTTCCTGGACGTGCTCCTCGACTACCGCAAGACCGACGATGGACAGGGCTTCGAGCGGCAAACGCTCCTCTCATTGATTTCGGTATCTTCCAAGTACTTTATTGAGTCTCTTTGCAATGCACACATGCATCTATCTCTACTATATAATACGAGTAGTGTTTCTTCCTCCCGATTTTCGTCTGTTTCTTGGTACGTCGTACGTCCCCTTCGTCCTACGTCAACTCATCGCGCGCTTCAAACAGATCCATAGTTGGTCAAGGTGGTACTAAAACACAAGTCGCTAATCGTTTCATCACTCAGCTGGGCCGAGCACGCGGAACAGACCCCGATCGGGAGTATCTGTGCTCAAATTCAGTCCGTCCCCTCTATGGGCCTGGCCCAAAGTCATCCACGAAAATTATTTTTGCCGTTTAGTTCATCTGCTACAACAAGAAGCAAATAACTTAGCTCGCTATGCACTCTCGCTAGGCCAGGGGCGCCACTTGTGGCTGCCAGAGTGCCATTATGCGTCCTGCTGGTACGGGACTCTGAGCATGGGACGCTGGAATTTTTTCAGGTTCTACATTATTTTCTGTGGGTCATGTATGATATGGAATTCAGAATAAATTTTGCAAACTGCAGTCAAGGTATAGCTTATGCAGTGCATGCAGCATGGAATTTCTTTATCGTCTTCCAAAGCTTTCATCTATCCTCCAAGGTTTGTCATGTGAGTTCAGCCAGATGACGTCCAGTTAATTATGTTTTGAAGGTTTCAGGTATTTGAGTAGCATACTTTTCTTCTGAATGACGATCAGTGTCCAGATCATCTCGTGTAGGTATGCAATAATATGTTTTCTGTGGTATTATTTAAATGCAAATATTGTATTCACGCTATTGTCAAATATAAAAAAGCTGCATATAATTACGATGGGTGGGTTAGAGGAAAATTATTGTATTTTTCTTTTTTTATCCGTCGCGCTCTCCCCAAATCCCATGGCGACGTCGTTCAAATTTGAAGGTAATTCGTCTGTGGAGGCCTCAACGTCACCGGTTATAGAAGATGATCAAATGGCCACCTAGACTCCTCTCCAAAATGATTTATCGGCCTTCCTATGGTTTCTCTACTCCCTAATTCCGAGGGAGGCAAAGTCCTTCCCGGAGCAATATACCGTGTGGTCTGGTTGTAGCGGCAGGAAAATAGGCAGCATAGGTGCACCAACACGTTGAACCTGATTGGTTTCCGCGACATGCCGTGACTGTACCAACTTTTTTCTCCCGTTGCAACGCACGGGCACGTTTCCTAGTACCGATATATAGCGACAAATACCTCACGTACGGTACATATGCATGGTTGTTTGGTTTGGTGATCAGGACTTGTTCAGCGCCGGGACGGATACAAGTTCAGCCACCGTAGAATGGGCGATGGCCGAGCTGCTACTGAATCCATCATATGCATGTCCAGAGCTCGTGAAGAGCTCGACCAAGTGATAGGCTCTAAAGAGCAGGTTGAGGAGTCCGACATTGGACAGCTCAAGTACCTCCAAGCCATCGTGAAGGAGACGTTCCGGCTCCATCCTCCGGCGCCGTTTCTGCTGCCGCACCTGGCGGAGACGACGACACAGGTCCGGGGATACACAGTTCCCAAGGGCACGCGCCTTCTGGTGAACGTGTGGGCCATAGGGCACGACGGCAAGGTATGGCCGGAACCAGAAACGTTCAGGCCGGAGAGGTTCCTGGAGAAGGAGGTGGAGTTCAAGGGCCGAGACTTCGAGCTGCTGCCCTTTGGGTCCGGGAGGAGGATGTGTCCGGGGTGGCCGCTGGCCGCTCGCATGGTTCATCTCATGCTCGCGTCCTTGCTGCATCGTTTTCAGTGGAAGCTTCCCGTGGACGTGGAGAAGAAGGGGCTGGACATGGCTGAAAGGCTTGGGGTCAACTTGTCCATGGCTACGCCCCTTGAGGCTATAGCCACGCCAATTTGAATATTTGTAATCGTCATCCTACTTTGCAACTGACCTGACGTTGTGGCATGGGAACATCATCAACATGCGTAAATAAGGAGTAACCAAAAGAGTTTGCCTTGTACTGCTAGTCTGCTACAAGTGAAAAGGTAGTAGGGTCTATTCAGTACATGTTCTTGTGTTATGAACTAGTATTACTCAACGTCAAAAGAGTTTGCGTCGGCTTTCCCAAATCGCCATAGGCTAATACAGTATGTCTTTTAGCCTTTACCGTTGTCAGCTCTGTGTCTTTGATGATTTTCAGATTATTTAGTCAAAGGAAAGGCTAGGTAATAAATACTCCCTCCGTATCATCAAAATATAAGATGTTGTACTACCTCCGATCCATATTAGTGGGCACAACTTTGTCTAGATACACATGTATCTAGTCTAAATACTTAACTAGATACATATGAATTTAGATAAAGCTATGCCCACTAATATGGATCGGAGGGAGTAACTATTTTGATCCACATGTATATAGACATGAACCTTGCACTAAAACATGTATATATACATGTGGGTCAAAAGTAGGTAGAACATCTTATATTTTGATACGGAGAAAGTAGTAGTGTGGTGCCGGCAACCGTGTCACTCACGCGCATACGTCTGAGGTTGTTGATCGCCGTCAAGCTGCTCACACACATGAACATGCACATCTCGGAGAGGCCATGACGATCGTCAAATTCTAAGCTATGGAGCTTAGAGAACATTTGACGACCATCGAAGCGCAGCAGTGTAGCAACTAGAACAGCTAATTTGGTTTTCGAAATGGAGGTTGGAAACCCCGGCCTCACACAATTCTTTTTATTATAACACCTAACCTAGTAATCTAATTTGAAAATAAATCGTAGACAAATCTTCAAGGTGAACAATCAATTCCATTTAGGAATACATGCACGTACGAGCCGAGTAATAAGAAGGAAAACGTCAGAGCTCACAAGCATCGAAGGCAAAGATCTTGAAAATGTGAGGTTTCCTTACTCAGCGCACCGAACTGTCAGGAAGCAGCACCGAACGTCTGAGCGAAGGAAGCAGAGAAAATGTCCAAATTCCTACGCGAGGTCCATGGAAATGGATGGCCGAAATTCCGACCGACTTCATCATCCTTGGCTGTTTCAGTGTTTCTCAATCACCTGCAACGAAGCATGCGGCCGCTGCCAGGTGGGGCAGTCAATCCTTGCGCCAACGTTGGCAGCGACGTCAGATCCTCGGCCGGCACCTCCGGTCAACACGACACGAACAGCCATCCACCCACCCCGCACCCACTCTGAGTCGTCTCCTTCCCCGGCTCTTCCTGTTCGAACTTGGCTTCATCGCGCTAGAGCTCACGTAGCTGCCGGTGGGGCACGCCGGTCACCACCTAATCGATAGCTGTCTCTTACTCGGCTGCTCCGGATCGAGGGCGGAGAGGGAGAGTTAGTCGCCGGAATCCGGCGAGTTCCCGGCCTCCCTTGCCTCGTGTCTCCTGGATCCCGACACCCGCACCGGAGCTCTCTGATCTCCAGAGCTGCATGCCTCGGGCTGCCACGGATCGATCCGCTCGATTTGCTGGGAACATTGGAGGTCGTTTGACGATCCATAGTGCTTTACGGTGAGAATCGATCCGAACCGATTCCCAAACCACAACCGGCGAGTTGTGGAATGGGAGATCGGGGGGCGTCGGCGGCGGAGAGATGGTGACCGGGAGCTTCAGCCGGAGCACGTCGGCGCGGCTCACAGCGAGGGTCGGCGCGGGTAGCCCGCGGGTCTCGTCCGCCGCCGCGCACCGCAAGTGGTGGTCCTCACCGTCGGGCCCGTCGTTCGAGTGCATCGCCCTGACCTGTTTCGCGCTCGTGCTCTCCGGCGGCCTGTACCTGTCCGTCTTCCGGTACCTGGGCCGCCGGGACCGCGCGGTGGCCGAGTTTGCTGGGGACAACCTAGACGCCTGCAACGTGTTCGACGGCAGCTGGGTGCGGGATGAGAGGTACCCGCTGTACAACAGCTCCGAGTGCCCGTTCGCGGAGCGGGGGTTCAACTGCCTTGCCAATGGGAGGACGAACACCGAGTACCTCAAGTGGCGGTGGAAGCCGCGGCGATGCGATATGCCGCGGTTCAGTGCCCGGAGTGTGCTGGAGTGGCTGAGAGGGAAGAGGGTCGTGTTTGTGGGGGACTCGATGAGCAGGACGCAGTGGGAGTCCTTCATCTGCATGCTCATGACAGGGGTGGACGATCCGAAAAAGGTTTATGAGATTAATGGCAACCAGATCTCGAAGACGATCCGGTTTTTAGGAGTAAGATTTGAGTCGTTCAACCTGAGCGTGGAGTTCTTTCGATCTGTGTTCCTTGTACAGCAGACCCCTGCTCCTCCGTTCCATGGGTCAAAAAGGGTCCGTGCAATTCTCAAGCTTGATAAAATGGATGATATGAGCAGGAAATGGGAGAATGCTGATGTGCTCATTTTCAATTCAGGGCATTGGTGGACTCCCAGCAAATTATTTGACATGTGAGTGCTCTTGCCCTAGCTCCGAGCATCTTTTGTTCATTAGTAATTGCTTTGAGATTCTTAACACTGTCTTGCTAATTCGTAACAATCTGATTGTATATTTTGTGACAGTATTTCTCTTTTTCTGTATGATCCTTAGTACTAATTGATATTATGTATATATCAGCTGTAAGCTAAAGGGCACCAGACTATCCCTTTGGGATGAATCATTGACTAGGAATGATTGTAGCTGAACTTCCAAGGAACACAAGTAGACAAAATCACCGTATTGTACTGCAAATTTGGTTACCATTTCTTGTTATTTCTTGAGGTTAAAGCAACATCGAGGATGTTAAGTTCATATGTCTCAACATAGTGAGGCTGATGTCGATTAATGGGCTTGCCTGAGAAATGATTACTGGTTAGGCACTATTCAGTATGTTTTGAGGATGCTAGTTTCATGCATCTTCTGTATGAGGTTATTTCCTTCGCTGGTGTCCAAAAATGGTGCTCTGGTTTTCATGTTTGTAAAATCATGGCATAGTAAGTTTTAAAACTCTATTTCGTGGTTTTAATATTTATGGGAATTTCTCATTATTGAGTATGTTTGTCAAGACAATTCGCCTTTTGAATACCTTGTCTTGATGTATACTGCATACTTCTCAATGAACACTAGCATGCTCCTTAGAGGTGCTCACTAACTTCTTCTTCTAAGTCTTTTGTCCCAAACAAGTTGGGGTAGGCTAGATATGAAACCCTTTCACGAGTACTTCCCAGGAGGTCACTGATCCTAGTACTACTCTGAGTACTCTCGCCCAAATGGGTTTCATACCCATAGGACTGGCTAGTTTTTATGTTGGCTCGCCGAGCCTATCACAACCTTTAAATATTAAACCCTTTCACGAGGACTTCCAGGAGGTCACCCATCTTAGTACTACTCTCGGCCAAATGGGTTTCATACCCATGGGACCGGCTAGTTTTTACGTTGGCTCGCCAAGCCTATCATAACCAAGGAAAAAAATAGCATGCTATCGAAAATAGCGTGGCCCTCCCTTCTCCAGAAGCTATAGAAGATATAGCGTGATATAGCGAAGTTACATGTAAAATAGCGTGATGAAAAAAATGCGATAAATAGCCCAAATTAAAGATTTCAGCACTAATAATTTGTCCAGAAGCACATGCATAACCAGGTAACCACATTCAAATGTCAAGCCCAAATCCATGGCACAAATACAAATATGAGGCTTAAATCCATGAACATCAAAGTAATAAACTCTAAAACACAAACTATTTTAATCAGAATCACTAGAAGAACCATCAGATTGCACACCATCATCAGCTAAAACAGGAAGCATCCTCTTCCTACGATGAGAAACTCTTATGTCCTTCTGATGTTGCTTCAGGTTCATCATCTGCAATTGGCACAACTGGAATAGGCACAACACCTGTGATCCACTCATTTTCTTCATCTTCTACGACATCTGCATATGTGGTGTCTTCAAGTGGGTCATAGTTTCTCATTTCTCTCTTTTGGGTGAGTTTGGAGTTGAACTTGATAAACACAAGGTTTCTAAGTTTTTTACTTAGTAGCCTGTTGCGTCTCTTTGTATGAATCTGTAGGTGAGGTGTTCAAAATTATGAGTACAAGAAGTAAACATGCATACAGTGTTTAAAATAGAAACCTACAGGTCTACACATGGCAAGAACATGCATACAGTCAGTGGTGGAGCTTGGGCCGAAAATCTGGGGGGGCGATGGGCTTCTGGGGGGGCGATGGGCTGCTGGGGGGGAAAAAATGGGCCAAATCCTTATAGATATTAAGCTGAATCTACATGGGCTGTACATGGGCTGGGGGGCGACCGCCCCATTCGCCCCCATTAAGCTCCGCCACTGCATACAGTGTTCTGGACTGAATGTCTCTTGCAAGAAACAACAAATTTAGCTGCTGATCATAATTTGCAAGAAACAACAAATGTACCTGCTGAAAAACACTAAAATTCCTCTCGCAAGGCGAGGAGCTGCATGTCAAACTCAAGATACGCATAGCCAATACCCTGAGAGTTGGTGCACTTGTCCCATGAATAGACCACCATTTAGCTTCATTACAAAGTAAGAAAACAAGAGTTAAGAAACCAATGCAAGATCTGATTTGACAATTGAGAACATTAGAAAGCAAATATTCACCTGGATCAAAATTTTTGTTTCTCCGCTGCCTTTTAGCGCTGTCTCTTCCAAATGACCCCTCTTCATTCTGATATACCTGGAGCTCAAGCAATATTTTGTCTTGTTTGACAGTATCTTTAACCATCTGTTCCTTGCAAGTGACAAGTCCACTTTGAAACTGACCATCTAACTCAATTTCTAGCTTGTTTTGATAATAGTAGTATGGATTTAGGAAGTATCCAGCCCTATGTAGTGGCCTCTTCAACTTGCCATCCCATCTTTTATCCACAATATCCAACACTTCTTGAAAAGAAGTTTCCTCATGTTCAAACTTGGCTGTGATTTCTTGCTTTGCATCCAAAAATGTGCCGTATATGAATCCCATAGCTGGTATATCGCTGTCCATTCTCCTTAGCGCAATAGCCAACGGCTCAAAGAACTTGACAGCAACATCTACTCCTCTCCAAAATAAATCCGAGCACACTGTTTTATTGACTGCACTTCCTTTCGGCTTTTCTAAATAGCCCAGGTCATCCATCGCATCTGATCTAAATAGCTTTTGGAGTTCCTTCTTGCTGTCCAGCATGCTCTTCAAGTTCAAGTATGCTGTAGCAAACCTTGTAATACCTGATCTGACAAGATCTTTCCCAAGGAACTCCCTCATTAGGCTCAACACCCTTGTGTGTGCATAAAGGAAAACAGTGACAGCTCTAGCTTCTGCAATAGTAGAGTCAACTGAAGGCAGCTTCCCAATGTCCTCTAGCATCAGATCAATGCAGTGAGCAGCACAACCATTCCAAAATATGTTGGGGCGCTTTGCTTTCAACAAAGTAGATGCTGCAAGATTCACACTTGCATTATCAGTCACCACTTGAACTACATTCTTCTCCCCAATCTCTTCTATACATTTATCAACAAGCTCAAAGATATATTTCCCATCTTTCTTCACAGCTGAACAGTCCACAGAATTAATAAAAACAACACCATAAGCACTATGAACTACCAGATTCATTACCCCTCTTCCTCTTATGTCTGTCCATGCATCAGTCATTATTGTACATCCAGTAAGCTCCCAGGATTGTCTGTGTGCCTTGAAGGATTCCTGCACTTTCTTCTTACTCTTCTGCAAGAATGGGCCACCCATTTCATAAGCACTAGGACCTTGCAGGTCTTCGCCGTATTGTCCAATTGACTGAAGCATAAGGTCAAAGCTTGGAAGTGTGACAGCATTGAATGGAATGCATGCTTCATAGAAGAACTGACAGATGTACTCACAAGCATGCTTCCTTTTCCTTTCTCTACTTGCAGTTGTCAGCTTTGATTGGATCTTCTCAACAAATTTCCCCTTCCTTGAAGCTACAGCCTCTTCGGGTGTTAATTCGCAGAATTTGTCCATAGGACCACTGGTGGATTTAGATCTTGCACCTCTCGATGACTTCAACACAACAACAGAATTATTTGTGGCATCTTCTTCGCTTGAACATTCCCCTTCTGAGTGGTTCACGTTCACTGCACTTCTTTTTCTCTTCTGCTCATTAACCTTTTCTGCCTTTTTATCACCCTTCTTTAGCAAATACTGAAGGATTTCATCTCTTACATCAGCTGGAACTTTATCACAGAGATTACAACCAGAAGTTGGAATGTGTGCGAGGTGGAACTTTATCCGAGTAATTCCATTGGTGTACACATTTTGACAGAACATGCACCTCAACGAATTAGTCTTGTTGGGGTCAGTACGAGTGCAATATTTCCATCCTGGGTCTTTTGATTTAACAACAGCACCTTCTCCTTGTGCCGTTGATGTTGTGCTTGACACGCCAACGCCTACAATCGGACAAGAAGACCAATTACAACTTTAAAACTGAACAAGCTAGCTATGCAACAAGAAGAACTATTGGCTAATGAACTACTACAGGAACCAATGAACTACCATCTTTGTACTACCTAGCTAATAGCTACTGATCAAGGAACTACACTTGCACGTAGCTAGTAGCTACTGAACGAATCAAGGAACAGAGGCTATCTTATTCTTACCCGGTTGTGGCTGACTTGCCGCCGGCGTGGAGGACATCGTGGGCTGACTCCTTTCGGCTAGAGGAAGCTGCCGCCGATGGTGGAGCTTGAGGAAGCACGAAAGCCGCCGATGGTTGAGCTTGAAGAAGCACGGAAGCCGTCGCCGCCGCCCGCCGCAACTCGCCGTAGAGGAAGAGGTCGACCCGCCGGTGGAGCAAGCGCTCCCGATGCCACTGCAGCTCAACGTGGAGGAAGAACTCGATCAGCCGCTGGAGGAAGCCCTCCCGCCGCCGCTGCAACTGAACTAGACGCCGCCGCCGCCGCCTCGCTCCTGTCCAGAGCGTGGAGGATTTTGTTAGGGTTGTGAGGAGAGGACTGAGGAGTGCGTGTTGGACTTGCGTGTTATACTGTTGGGGCCTTTTTGGGCCGATGGGCTCTCGAGGAATTCAGATTTTTCATAGCGCCGCTATACGCTAAACACGTTTAGCGCGATTTAGCGTGTTTAAAACTCCATTAGCGCCGTAGCGCTAACTTTAGGCTATATATAGCGTTTGCTCTCAAAATACGCTATAGCGCGCTAATAACCCCGAAATAGCCTGCTATTTTACCCGGGCTAATGAACTACTACAGGAACCAATGAACTACCTCCTTTACCCGGGCTTGGGACCGGCTATGCTTAGAGGTGTTCCACTAACGTGGATGTTATATTGCTGGTAATGCAAACTAGTGGCATCTTATATACCATTGTGACTACTCAATAGTCGTTCGACTGGTGAGCTTAGTAACATTGTACTTTGCTATTTCCTTGTCATTTGTATGTCTTCCTTTAATTATGAAGTAGTATGTACCTTTATTTCAGAAATCTTAGAGATTTTAGCTTGGCCTTTACAACAGGGGTTGCTATTTTGAGGCTGGTGGTCTGCTTAAACTGGGAACATCCATTAATTTTGCTTTCAAAATGGCACTCGAAACATGGGCTTCATGGGTCAAGGAAAGAGTGTTTTAGAACGAACTCGCGTCTTCTTCCGGACATATGAGCCGTCTCACTGGAGGTGTGTTTCTCACATATACTGTATTTTTCCTAGTGCATTTATTTTTCTTCGTTACTGCATCGTACTCCCTCCGTTCTAGATTACATGGCACACATTTGTCTAAAAAAACAGATGTATCTAGCCACTAAACAAGTATATATACATCCATATTTGGACAAATCCAAGTCAACTAATTTGGAACAGAGAGAGTAATACTGCCCAATACCCACAGTTTGAACTGGTGTAACCCTGCTATGGCTGTGGAGTACAGACATTGTGCAATTTATTATTTGAAAACATTCAGTAAATGGTTTTTTCTTTCAGTGGCTTAAACCAAAAGGTATGTGAAGTAACAGAAAAACCTACAACTGAGGCCAAAGGAACTGATAGGAGCGAATTTCGGGATATACTTGCTGATGTTGTTGCCAACATGAGCCTTCCTGTCACTATACTAAATGTGACTTTGATGGGGGCCTTCAGGAGTGATGCGCATATTGGTATTTGGAGTCATCCTTCTACCATACTTGATTGCAGCCACTGGTGCCTTCCCGGAGTTCCAGATACTTGGAACGAACTAATATTTTCTCACCTTTTGACGAATGGTAAGTTCCTTGTTTATAGAACATTTCTTTTCGTGATGTTATTAATGTTAACAGAGTACTATATACCGACTTAACTAAAATATGGCTTTCTTATATATTGTTTCTTCTTGCAAGGCAATCTGGAACTTTTGAACCTTGTATATATACCATGTGTAGATAGCTGTATAAATTACTCAGTAACTCTGCTGTCGACCTGAACTTGATAATTGTGTCGGGTCAAAATTGATTAGAATGCAAATAGATGAGACTGACCTGACCCGTAGAAGTGTGAATGAATTTGTCATACATATGCTCAAGTACTCAAATAACTCACTACCGAAGTTGTTTGGAATGAACCTCAAATGTGGACAGAAAATGAAGATCTTAACAATATAAAGTGGAAACCGATTTTTCAGCCAAGTCCTGAGATTTTCACTCCATAGATGTAGTTTGCAGAACTTCCCTATACAATTCTGAAGTCATGTAAATTTTAGATACCGAAACTGCCCTTTAACTTGATGACTTACTCATTGTGGAGTTGAATAATGGCTTCTGATGCTGCCTCGTGTCCAATTCCCCAGGTTGGCAGAAGCTGGCTACCTGACCTTTGACATTGTACACTCAATTTTTGTTTTTTTCTGCTCAAGCATCATGTTTGCTCCTTGCATTTTTGTGTGCTGCTATGGAGCCAACTGCCAAGGCATGAAGTCTCACAGATAGCATCATCTGTACAAATTGTTCGATTCCCCATCTGTTTTCTCGGTTGCTCGAGTAAGAATTCATATCCCCTGTCATATAGATATTTCATTGCTGTCTTCTTTTGTGTTTTAGACAGGGAAGATCACAATTGTAAACTGCATGTAACAACAGTTGAATCACAATTTTGGAAGTGCATTTCTTTCGCATGAGAAATGAATTTAGTGCCCGCTGTCATTGTTTGGGCATTATCAGATTCAATTCAACAGATCGGTTCTTCGTATCCGGAGATCCCCTTTACCCTTCTGCTAGTGTGAAATTTAATATTTTTGTAGAGCGTTTACATCTTTTCCGAAAGTTAAAGTTGTGGATAAGCACTGGTATTTGTAATGGCGCCGGTGCCTGGCCACTTCCATCTGTTCAGTGGGCACTGACCGGCTAGCCGCCGACCTCGCCACTGTGACCCGTGAACCATGCCTGCATTTCAGCGGATGTGCCATACCGCTGTTATCCTGTGCGGAGATAACTCCAATTTCACGTGATCTACATTTTGAGTCTACAAGAGGTAGGGGCATGTTTGGTTTCTGCATACTGCCGGGCCAGGCCCCGTGGATGCAAAAACGAGTGTTTGGTGGGCTGCCCCGGTTCCGCGTTGTTGGCCCGCACGAATCTCAAAGCATGCCTTAGCCACACCCGTTAGGAACGGCCGATTCGGCCGTTTCCCCTCAGCCATCATTTTCTCGTTCATCTTAGTGCAAGGTAGGGGAACGCGGAGCTGAGCTCGTGCGAGCTTGGAGATGGCGTGAGCTTGCGCGCGCAGACGAAAAATCGGAAGGAGTTTTTCCGTCACCGCCCCACTTTTCGACCCTCTATTTCACCCCCTTCGGCTGACCGCCAAAACTCGCGCCACCATCCCCCCCCCCCCCCCCCCCCCCCCCATTCGAGCTTCACTCCTTCGGTCGAAGGCAGAAGAAGAAGAGCGGCGGCGGCTAGATCTGCTCCTTCGGTCGGCGGTACTCGGCGGCGAGATCTTCTCCACTGTTCGGCGGTGCTCGGCGGCGAGATGTCTTTCGCCATGTCCTGCGGCTCTCCCAGTCGGTCTCTGGTGGTAAGTAACCCTAACCTTATATCACCTCATAGATTGAGTAGATTCTCCTAAATATATGTAGTTCTTAGCATATCGACTAGTTCTAGCTCACTGTGGTAGTGTCGTAGATCTTTGAGCATGTTCTTAGCAGATCGAGTAGTTCGAAGCACATTGAGTTGTCATCCTTGTGAGCAGATCCACCCTAGTTTGTGTATCCTTGTAGATCGTGGTACGACGGTTGGTTCTACAATGTGTAGATCTCATCCTTGTACCACTGTCTCTCTGATACATGACTAATTGTGTCACTGTTTTACCTTGGATGCGTGCTCCGATGCTATGAACTACTCGTCAACTATGAACACCTTTTTATCATGCTATGTGTGCTCCGATGCTATGAACACTGATCGTGGTATAAATTGTACATCTTTCGTAGGACACCACCACTGAGGTCTTGCCGACCTCCCCGGATCTATCGGCTACATCAGTGCTGTCCGTGAAGCCGCTTGGATACGCTCTGCCATCTGACTACATTGGACTGAGAGCGGGATGGGTCCAATGACATGGCCTCCGGCTTTATCCACCTTTGTCCTCGCAAGGATGGCTGAACTAGTGTGGGGGGGGGGGGGGGAGGGGGTTGACTACATTGGACTGAGAGCGGGGAAGGGTCCAATGACATGGCCTCTGGCTTTATCCACCTTCGTCCTCGCAAGGATGGCTGAACTAGTGAAGGGGGGGGGGGTCGACATCAACAAAGGAACCAGAGACAAGTGCTTGGAGGTCATCTGCAAGAACGTTCTTCAGTTCTGCGGCACCAAAGTCAGCACTACGCAGGTGTACAACCATCTGAGGAAGTGGAGGTGCAGGTGGAACAGGTTGCGCACACTGGCGCGGCTAGAAGGAGTGGAATGATGCGAGGAGAGTACTACCTTCATGATGGATGACGATCTGTTGATCAAACATCTCGCGGTGAGCATTTGCACTTCGAGTTTAGCACTTACTTCCCTACCTTGATGATGAGACTAACTCTAGTTTTTTTTCAGCTTCATCCCAAGGATGAACCTTACCTGAACAAGCCAGTTCAGAACTACGATCAGATGATGATCATCTTCGGCAAGATCTGTCTGCAGAATCCTATCAGGGTTGAGTCCCTGCAACTCGCCCTGAGCCACCTCATGGACAATGAAGACGAATGTGCATCCTATACTGCTTCGGGCCCTATCATGAGTAAGCAGTGGTTCACTTCCTTCCTCCGCAAGCACTATCTGTGATGAGGTGATGATGCTGCCGTAGAGTAAGTAGTAGTCCATCTGATGTGGTGATGATGTGTGAAGATGATGAATTTACGGTATATTTTGCAAGGCGGTACATACTAAACCCCTCAGCTGATGAACACCAGGTGCTTCACCAACACATAATGTGCTGAATTTGTGATGCCCAGTCTTTTGTAAACTATGGAGACAACCCCTGACGAACTAATGGTGCATCACCAACACATAATGTGCTGAATTTGTGATCCACCTCCACTTTGTGCTAGTGTAGTACTACCTTTCTTATTTGTCTTTGTTTTAAGTGCATTGTGTGATGGTAATCTCACCCCTCGAACTAGTGATGAGAGTATGTGTGGGCATGCACATAACCAAACACCAGGTTTTTGTATTGGATTCTTTACACAGCCAACCAAACACTGGGGCTGCGGAATTTGGCTGAAGAGGCACGTCCCTGGCTGGCTCTTTGTGGGCAACCAAATTAGGTGCAGAATATGGTTTTTCGCTCGTTTTTCCAGATCCAGACCCTGGCAAGCCACAGATGCAAGTAGACCAAAATAATGCAGGAAATCAAACAAGCCCTAGATTGTTTGTTCACCATAACTGAAGATGATGCAGGGGCAGTATCCAAGCATGCGTGTCTGCCGGCATGGTGATCCACTCCCACTCGTGTTTCTCCGGCAGCTATCATGCCAAACGAACAGACGAGTGAACCGGGTGGAGAGGCAAGGCAACTCAAGTGGAAAGCGTCCTCTGCCGTGCACGGTTCCACAATTTCAAGTGCTCCTTGGACAAAAACAAGCGGATGTTTTGCCATCCTCACTGATGAAAATCGATTACATTGTTGCAGGGCAGAAAAAATAATACAGTTTGACTAAATTCAATACAAACTCGAAAACTTTTACCCCAAAACATTGGAAACGCAACAATTTTCCGGTAAATAACCATGGTATGCACATTTAGAAGAAAAAAACCGGGCTCGTCTATGTCTGACTGGAAAATTGCAAAATCTAAGAAAATCTCAATCGACAAGATTTCAACCTAAATGTAGAAAGAGGAAATTCGGCGATTACATGTAGTATCAATTTATCTCTATCATCATTAAAGTTTGCAGCACCCCAAAATACATTTCCATGATCATCAAACATTTCCTTGTGAGTTTTGACGCTTCTTCCCCAACCAAGCGTGCTTCTTCTCTCTGTCTCCGTCGCCGTTATAACCAACCGCACCCCAAACCCCGGATCCCCCGATCATCATCCACACACTCCACTGCGTACAATTCAACCATCAGCAATGCCTGCTCCCCTTCGCCTCCTCGTCGTCCTCCTCCTCTTCCACCTCCCCTTATCCCTCTCCTCCCACCACAACCACCGCGCCCCGGCGCCGTCGGGGAGGCCAACTCCTCCGGCCGCCAATTACGCGGCGCCGCTCCCGGTCCTCCTCGCCTGCAACGCCACCCGCTTCCAGCCCGCATGCATCTCCACGCTCTCCGCCGCCAACGCCACCGCCGAGTCCTCCACCTCCGACCTCCTCGCCGCCACGCTCTCCGCGCTCCGCGCCCGCATCCCGCCCGCCATCTCCACCGCGCGCTCCGTCCTCGCCTCCTCCTCAAACGTCAACCTCACGGGCGCCGCCACCAACTGCCTGGCCCTCCTCTCCCTCTCCTCGCACCGCCTCTCGCCGCCGCCCGCGCCGTCGTCGCTCCACCCGGCCTCCGCCGCGCTCCTCCACCTCTACGACTGCTGGTCCGCCTACAAGTACGTCAACACCTCCCGGACCATCTCCGACGCCATGGCCTACCTCAACGACACCATCTCCGTCAGCAGCAACTACATCTCCATGCTCGCCGCGCTGCAGCGGTACGGCGACGACACGTCCCGCTGGGCGCCCCCGCAGACGGAGCGCGACGGGTACTGGCCGCCGCCCGCGGAGACGGAGGCCGACGTGGACGCGCTCGGCGTGCCCAGGGGGCTCCCCGTGAACGTGACGGTGTGCGGCGGCAAAGGCGGCGGGTGCGACTATGGCACGGTGCGGGAGGCGGTGGCCGCGGCGCCGGACGGCGCGGGGGACGGGTGGTTCGTGGTGCACGTGAAGGAGGGGGTGTACAGGGAGACGGTGAGCGTGCCGTGGGAGAAGGCCAACCTGGTGCTGATCGGTGACGGCATGGGGAAGACGGTCATCACCGGCGACCTCGACGCCGATACTCCCGGCGTCTCCACGTTCAACACCGCAACCGTAGGTGCGTATCCAGCCGTACTTTTCCTGTATTTATGTGGTGGTATACGTACATATACTGATGGATTTGTCAGCATATTTCGTACACGTACGTTCATGAAATCAATGTGGTGGCGTTAAAGACGGTGCTCGTGTATCTAGGAACGCCAACCTGCCTGCCCATCTGTGTGCGAAGCATGCTTGCTCGCTCCAGGTGACAGATAGCTGGCTGAACTCTGCCCCCTCGTTCCTGGTCACGAGCCTTCTGGCGGATGATCCCAGGACTGTGTTTGTTGAATAAAGCTCTCATAAATTCCCGCAAAAAAAAAAAAGAAAAAAAAAGACGGTGCTCGTGATCGACCGGCCCATTGAGCACTTTGTCCGCACCTAAAACGCTTTCCGTGAAGCATGTCGTGATGTGGACCATCAATTCTTAGCTTTTGTGCGATGCGTCCAGCATGAGGATGGGAAACGTCTTGGGCAAATGGCGCGAAACTAAGATTAGTCTCCGCCTATCCGGGTCCCTAAAATGGAAAACTATAATGAAGGAAATCTCCCATGGAAGAAAGCTCAATCGAAACCAACTCAACTTCATCGTGAAGACACTATTCTTTGCCAGGATGCATGTGTGCGAATGCAAAAGACATGAGAAAATATTTGTCTGTAGCTGTTCCTGAGTTAAGCGCGATAGGATCAGTGCCAAACGAAAACCTGACCTTGCCAAATTTCCCCATAGTTCTCCAAATTTGATAATGGAAACCTTGCTTTTTATGATTTCAACGTTCTGAGATCCAAAAACAACAACAGCTGACCGGCGATGGCCTAACCGACAATGCGACGTGCCGACAGACACATGTCGAACACCCCGAACTTTCCCGTGCTCTCTGCCAAACACATGTCGCTTCGACAGATGATGCCCTCGCATGCACACAGACCAGACCAGGCATGGTGGCTCGACGAGTCAATTCGGCCACAAAGGAAAAAGTTCACCCTGGTCCATCCACCGTTTAAGCTTTATATCCTGCAAATCTGCACCCGCATGTCACGGGACTTGAGTTTTCCCGATCATCACCACAGTAAAATCTGATCGTAACCAATGTGCTTTATTTTCTTTCAGGTGTGCTAGCGGACGGATTCATGGCGCGCGACCTAACGATCGCGAACACGGCGGGCCCCGACGCGCACCAGGCGGTAGCCTTCCGCTCGACGGGCGACCGCACCGTGCTCGACACCGTGGAGCTGCTGGGCCACCAGGACACGCTCTACGCGCACGCGATGCGGCAGTTCTACACCCGGTGCCGCGTCTCTGGCACCGTCGACTTCATCTTCGGCAACTCGGCCGCCGTGCTCCACGACAGCGCCATCATCGTCCTGCCGCGGCAGCTCCACCCGGAGAAGGGCGAGAACGACGCGCTCACGGCGCAGGGCCGCACCGACCCGGCGCAGCCCACGGGGATCGTGCTCCGGGGATGCCGCGTCAACGGCAGCGAGGAGTACATGGCGATGTACAAGGAGAAGCCCGATAAGCACCGCGTGTACCTCGGCCGGCCGTGGAAGGAGTACTCCCGCACGGTGTTTGTGGGCTGTACTCTGGCGGAGATCGTGCAGCCACAGGGGTGGATGCCGTGGAGCGGCGACTTCGCGCTCAAGACGCTGTACTATGGGAGTATGATAGCGCCGGGCCTGGCGGCGGCGAGCGCAGCGGCAGCAGGGTGGCGTGGAGCAGCCAGGTGCCCAAGGAGCACGTCGACGTGTACAGCATCGCCAGTTTCATACAGGGAGACCAGTGGATACCCAAGGTGTAGTCAGTAGAGTAGGTTTGGTAGTATATTTAAGCATAATCGAGAGTCCGTGTGAGTTAGTGGGCTGATCGACTGAGATGGTGCCACTGTCGTAGAGGGACTGCAGTAATGCAAATGCAATGGTGCCTAACTCGAATGGGAGGGTGGAAACCGTTCTTGATAAGTGGTGATTGGCGGACACTCCACTAATGAACTAGTGACTTTAGGCACGGCCTCGATGGCCGCCACATCCAGTAGAAGCAATCTAACAAAACAGACGGTTCTAAAGAGGTACTCCCTCCGTCCACGAATAAGTGTATTTATAAGTTTTATACTAAGTTAAATTTTAAACATTTTTACCAACTTTATACAAAAGAATAGTAATATATATGACATCAAATTGATATATTACAAAATACATTTTGAAATAGATGTAAATATTGCTAATTTATTGTAATAAATGCTGGTATGTTTCCCTATAAAGTTGATCGAAATATTAAAACTTTGACTTAGGCCAAAACCTAGATGTACACTTAATTTGCGGACGGAGGGAGTATATCCTTTCGCTACATGGTCCATGCGAAACACTGCATCTCCATAGGCAGGCATCCTGAAATGTCCATACTTGGCAAAATGGGGTGTTGTCCCAGCCGCGCATCGAAATTATAAAACTTAAAAAGTAAATTGATAATGAATCAAAGTAAAAGGTTCAAACTTAATACGATATCAATTCCATTTTAAATGAATCTAAAAAATTAATTAGAAACCCTAAACCAGGCTTATCTAGTCGTCGTCATCGATGATGAGTCTCCGGCTACGACGTCAAGACGGGTTCGTCTCCTGATTATAAGTATTTTGTTATTTTTGTTCCTTTTCTTTCTGTAATATCGACTTTCATATATACAAGATAGTGTTATAATTGTTAACTTAAATGGAATCATATACAAAATGCTCAACTAGTCACATAAAGAAAATATCTATAAAAATCACTTTATACATCATAACATGGTGTGGACCAAGTTTGGAAAAATTCGCATAAATTAACAATTTATATTAAACAGTTTTACTTCTTTACATATCATTTTGTACATCTTATATGTATGTACGTGCACCTTTGTCAAATAAGTTTAACTGGTATTTTCGCATTGCAGTTAACAACACACACCACAATTGTGTGCATAAGTTCAATATAAATCAACCGCAACTCCTAGATTTTAGAAAATATATTGCTAGAGTAAGAAATTTATATTTGAATGATATCAAATATTTCTTGGTTGAAATTCGTCCAAATGTAGTAACATCATAAAAGATAACAAATCACCTTAACTTGTGGAAGATGCTGTGCTACTTAGGTGTATTTAGAATCTTTAAATAGCTTGATTAGAGTTTGCAATGTGCGGATATCACAAAAATACTAATAGAGTTATCTAGAGTACGATTTTTAGATAAGTTGTAGTTAACAGAAAATTGTAGAGCATATCGTTGTGTCAAAAAAGTTGTTTGTTCTTGAATATCATAGCTTTGATGAAAAATATGTGTATGCAAACTTGAGAGAAAGAGTTTAGTTCATTGCCATGTGGAGCGTCAAAAAACAACACATTGTTTTTAGCCTGGAGGCACAGCCCGACGACACCAAGCAAGAGCAACAACCATAGCTGCAAGAGCCAACACCAGAACCTCTATCTCCTGCGGGCTAGTCCATCAATGCGGCCTCAACGATAAGATTCCCAGAGCCAGGCCACACCACCAACCAAAACAGATGTGTTGATTGCAGGTTCCAAGGTATTCTCTGATGCATCAGGAAAAAATCCAGAGTACCATGGTAGCAGGCGAGGGCCTACATGCCACGGGAATTGGGGCATTCCTCTAATTGAACAGGAACGGAAGTGAATTCGACCTCATGCTCCAGGCTTCTACACCTATGGCATAGTCTCCCTTGCAGAAGGAATCGAAAGCTGACCTCTTGGTAAGTCTTGTTGCAGGTTCCATCCAGCTTCACTGACCCGCTTTCTCGCGACCTCGCCAAAGAACCAGCAAGACGCAACACTTCTTCAGACCATCTCAACTGGTACATAAGGGCAACTCCAACGGCGCACCCCAAATCGGCGCGGACCGTCCGAGTTTGTCCGAGCGGACAAGGAGCACGACCCAATGGCCCGCTCCAAACGGCCGCACGTCAGTGGACCTGTCCGTGGTTTGGTCGAAACAGACATTGTCCACGTCCAGCCTGTGTCCTCCTTTGTCCTCCCCGGGAGCGATAGACAGCCACACAGAGCAGTGCAGCCACCCCCAATCCCTAATCGAGCCACCCCCATCTTCCCCCCGCGGCGCCGCCGGTCGGTCTTGCCTCGCCACCGTCCTGCCTTTCCTCGCCGCCGGTCACTCTTGCCTCGCCGCCCACCTCTCATGCCTCGCCGCTGTCTTCTTTTGCTTCGCCGCTGTCCCTGGAGTAGTTGTTCGCCCACGGTGTTCGTCGGCCGTAGCTAGGCAGCTTCCACCGGTAGTTGCCCAGTAGCCCACGCCGGCACCGCCTGCCGCCACAAATAGGCCGTTGTTGCCTCGGTCTCGCCGCCGTAGTGCCTTGCCCGTAAGCTGTTCGACGGGTTTCCAAGCTGAGGTATGTTGCCCATCTTCTTATTTTTGCATATGGCTACATTGCTCTACTCTTTGTTTTGAACAACATTTTTCCTGTAGATGAATAGCTCGGACGAGTTCTTCTACTCCCACTTCATCGACACTTCAGATTACTCGTCGGATGACGATACCAAGATATGGGTGGCCGCAGCGGCCCTTATTCACAACCACAACGACAATCCGTAATCCTAACGATGAGAAGAGTCGTCGGTTTGCTCAGCAACAAGAGGCCGCCAGGAAGGATGTGGAGCGAGCATTTGGTGTGCTCCAATCTCGTTTGGCTATTGTTCAGCACCCTGCTAGGAAATGGAGTAATGATACCATGTGGAAGGTGATGACTGCTTGTGTGATCATGCACAACATGATTGTTTAGGATGAGCGTGATGACAACAAGTATGATCAAGGGTGGGACTTCCAGGGGGAATTGGTCGAGCCCATGCCTGGACTGGCGACGTTTCAGCAGTACATGCACTTGCAGCATGAGATACGTGATCGAAAAACACACAATGGCCTGAACAATGATCTGATGGAGCATATGTGGGCTTACCTAGGAAATTCTGCTATTTATTTTGATTGTGAACTATGTTATTTGTTGTGATTTGGTGTGTGAACTTTATTGTAAAGTATGAGCCATATTTCATTCATATTTATTTGTAGACTAAACAGAAACGCGCAACAAAAGAAAAGAAAAAAAAAGGGACTTGGAAAAAAAATAGGGAGCGTCGTTGGGTTTGCCCCCCACCCCAAACGGATAAGAGGATGACACAGGCGTCTTTTCTGTACGCGAACCGCCCCAAACGGGTCAAAACAGACATATTGGGTGTCTGATTATTTGTTTAGATTTTTACATTTTGAAAAATATTTAAAAATATTCTAAACCTACGACCTGAAACATCGTGTCCAACACATTGTTTTCCCGACTACACCCAACAAGAATGACAACACAATAGGAAACGCCAACACAAGCACCTCTACCTCCTGCATGCTACTTCATCAAATGTAGGCCTCAACGCTCAACACGCCAAGATTATCAAAACCTTCCTGAGACAGACCACACGGTCAAAACCAGATTTGTTTGATTGCAGGTTCCAAGGAATTCTCCAATGCATCATGGAAAAATTCCAGAGTACCAAGGGAAGCAGGCCGGCTTGGGGGCGTTCCTACAATATAACAAAATTGAAGCGAATTCGACCTCATATTCCAGGTTTCGACACGTATAGTTGTCTCCCTTCCACGCCGAAGTGAAAGTTATGGTCTTTGCAGGTTCCTTTGCAGATCCCATCCAGCTTCAGCGACCCACTTTTCTCGCCAAAAGCAGCAGCAAGACGTTGTCTTCTTCAGACCATCTCAACTGGTATATAAGGGCCTTCATTGCAGATTTCTTCTTCCATTCTTCATCAATGGGGTTGTGGTCAGAGAAGTACTGCGTTCGTAAGGATCGCAATTGTGTCGCACTGGCCGCCGGTGGAGGTGCTCTCAGACTTGCGGAACGAGCCAGTTTTGTTTTTTGTAGAGAGAAGAAAACAGGCTCTGCACAAATGGAAGGGACACATTGCGAATCGCTGGGCTACCCGGTAAACTTGGGCTTGAAGAGCCGGAACCTTCACCAGAAGTTCTGGGCCTTCTCCGTGTTCTTATTACCTATGGCCTCAGACCGTACTCGAGCTAAGCCCACACAGCACAGCTATCAGTCCCTTTAGCCCAGCTATCACTAGAGCACCCAGTAGCGATTCCCAGCCCACCGCAAAGCAGGCCCCGTTATCGCACGCCAGCCGTCTTCGTCGACAAACCGCTTCAATCTACAAAAATCCTTTAGGTCCTCACCCCCACCGTCCTGGCCGGCCCTCGCGTCGCGTGGCAGGCAACCGGAGGAGCTGCGGCTCGCCGGGTACGTCACCTCCTCCACACTTGATCATACTTGCCGCCGCCGTGGAAGGTCGGCGTCGGCGTCGGCGCCGGCTCAACGGCGACAGGTGGTGACGCGCTCTCCAGTACAGACAGGCCGCGCCGACCAAGGAGGCAGGCAAGGACTGTCCTTTCTCCCTTGTTTCTTTCCCCGGTCAAAGCCATCAAAAGTCGGCATCCCGCAGACACATGTACGGTGCCGGACGCGTGTGGCCAAGCTTCGCTGTGGTCTCGCTGGCTCGACCTAGGTATGCCTTTAGGGTACCGAGGCGAGTGCCATGCCATGCCATGCGGTCTCTGACAGACAAAGGGCCGGCTGGGACAGCTGCCGGGAAGAGGGCACACACACGCACTCGATGGCCGAAGCCAAAACAATGGACACCGCGATACGCCGACGCTACCACGTGTAACGTCCAGACCAGTGAGACTGTGGGCGAACGAGCAGTTTGGCACTTGTAGGTGTGAAAACAAAACTCAGGAACTACTTGACTCGTCGAAAATTTGTGGCTCATTTAGCTCGAACTCATGAGCTTAACTAGTCGAGCCAAACTATACATTTTGATCCCTACAAATAGTGAGGGTAACAAATGAACTAACGAGCTGCTCACGAGACTCGGTAAACTTGTGAAAATCTCTGCCAACTAGCCACAATCAGCCGTTCCATCGTCCAGAATTATATCCAACATTGGCTCAGAACTGTTTGAATATTTGTTGTGAGTGTTTTGAAATTAGATTGCTTATTGTAAAATATTTTACATATTTGATGTCAATTTTTTTAACGACTTTTGCCAAGTTTAACGAGCTCACTCAGGCCTTTACCTAGTCGAGCCGAACTAAGCTTTTTCTCATTAAAATTAAATAGCTAAGAGAGTTCCAACTTAACGATCGGAGCCGGCCATTGCTAGTCAACGCCGTTCGAGGGACAGAGACATCCTTGAGGGTAATAACAACATCTCGTACTTCTTATCCATTGCTAGTCAACGCCGTAGGAAGACTAGAATTTCTACCCTTGAAGGACCTTTAGGTCTGGTTGAATCTACTCAAGAGATTCTGAAAATTGCTACTAACTATTATAAAGATCTTTTTGGGTATGAACCCAGGTCGAATATGCATCTTTCTCCCGATTTTTGGTCTGATACTGAGCTGGTTCCCCCCTCAGAGAATGCTGCTCTTGGGAGACCATTCTCTGAAGATGAAATTAGAGCTGCTATTTTTGGTTCTTATGCTGCGGGAGCTCCAGGTCCTGATGGCCTGTCGTTTCTCTTTTATCAAAATTTTTGGGATTTGATTAAGAAAGATTTTATGGCCTTAGTGACTGATTTCGAGAATGGCTCTCTTCCTGTTGAGAGACTTAATTTTTCCATTGTTACCTTAATTCCTAAGGAAGCAAATGCTACTGATATAAAAAAAAATCGTCCCATTTCCTTGGGTAATTGCTGCATTAAGATTATTTCCAAAGCTTTGACCAATAGGCTTTCGCCAGTTGCTGATCGTTTGATTTCCCCGAATCAAACTGCTTTCCTTAAAGGCAGATTTATTTTAGAGAGTGTTGTGGCTGCCCACGAGCTCCTCCATGAGATCAAGCGATCTGGAGACCCGGCTCTTATTTTAAAAATCGATTATGAAAAAGCCTATGATAGAGTTAATTGAGATTTCCTTGAGGAAATGCTTATCTCTAGAGGCTTTGGAACGAAATTTGTTGGGCTTTGACCAATAGGCTTTCGCCAGTTGCTGATCGTTTGATTTCCCCGAATCAAACTGCTTTCCTTAAAGGCAGATTTATTTTAGAGAGTGTTGTGGCTGCCCACGAGCTCCTCCATGAGATCAAGCGATCTGGAGACCCGGCTCTTATTTTAAAAATCGATTATGAAAAAGCCTATGATAGAGTTAATTGGGATTTCCTTGAGGAAATGCTTATCTCTAGAGGCTTTGGAACGAAATTTGTTGGATGGATCAAAAAAATTCTGTATAACAGTACCATGAGTATCAGGATCAATGATGAAACTGGGCCTTATATCATTGCTGGTAAAGGGCTCAAGCAAGGGGATCCTATGTCCCCCATCCTGTTTAATCTTGTGGGCGATGTCTTTTCCAAAATGCTTGGAAAAGCTGCTCAAAATAATTTCATTTCTGGTATTCTTCCTTCTGTCTGCCCTGGAGGCATTATTAGCCTCCAGTACGCAGACGACACCATACTCTTCCTTAAGGAAGATGAGAGCGGTGCCCGTTATCTGAAATGGATTCTTTCCTGCTTTGAAGCAATGTCTGGGCTCCGTATTAACTACCACAAAACTGATCTTATGACTCTAAATATGTCCCCAGAAAAAGCGAATTTCTTCGCTGCTATTTTCTGTTGCAAGTTGGGAGATTTCCCCTTTAAGTACCTTGGTGTGCCTATGCACTACAAAAAACTGAGAAAAGAAGACCTTCATCCTATAATAGATAAGATTATCTCAAAGTTTTCTGGCTGGAGAGGGAAACTCCTTTCCTATGGAAAGAAGCTAGCCCTTTTAAAAATTTGCATCTCTAGTATCCCCACTTATCTCCTTTCTGTCATTCGTTTTCCCAAATGGGCTATCAAAATGATCAACTCTCAAATGGCCCACTATTTTTGGGGTAATGTTGATGACAACCACAAATACCATCTGGCTAATTGGGAGCTTATCTCTCAAGAGAAAAATTATGGGGGCCTTGGTATTCATAATCTTCAGGATTTTAATCTTAGCCTTATGGCTTCTTGGATTAAAAGATATTTTGCAGCTGATAATCAACTTTGGAAGAAAATTGTCGATTTCAAATACAATAACTCTTCTCCAAACATTTTTTGGGGTTCTGAACTTTCTTGTTCCCCTTTCTGGAAATCCTTTACTTGGGCAGCAAGAGCTTGTAGAATGGGTTATCGCTGGAAAATTGGATCTGGTACTCAAGTAAAATTCTGGCTCGACGTCTGGCATGGCAATTGCTGCCTAGCAACTTCCTTCTACGATATCTTTCAAATTATAAATGAAAAAGACATTACTGTCGCTCAAGCCTGGGATGGTTCCAACCTAAGAATTACTTTTAATAGATGTGTTGATCAGGTTTTGATGAACAGGTGGCAGAAACTGCTTGAGATAGTGAAGAACTTAACACTTTCTTCGCTACCCGACTCTCCCAGCTGGATGTATACCTCTGGTGGTGTTTATACATCTTCCTCCTTTTATTCTATAGTAAATTTTGGGGGTGTTACTCCAGAACATACACACAAAATCTGGAACGTTGCTGTTCCGGTTCGTGTGCAGGTTTTTCTTTGGCTCCTCATCAATAACAGACTGTTGACCCGTGATAATCTGCTGAAACGTCGCCCTGTGGTAGACCTTACCTGTGTGTTCTGTTCTGAACCTGAATCTCACCACCACATGTTTTTTGACTGCGTGGTAGCCAGAAATTGTTGGTGTGTCATTGCTGATATCACTAATATGCAGATTGTCACTGACCTGTCCCTATGTAGGACTTGGTCCTCTGAAAAACAAGACATTTCAAACACTTTATCTACTGCTTTGCTCTGGGCTATCTGGAACTTACGCAATGCTGTATGTTTTCAGGGCGTGACCTGGTCAAGTATGAAGATGGTGTGGGATCTGGTGGTCAAACTGCTTCATCTCTGGAAGCCCCTCTTCAAGTCCTCCGTGCTGATAGACCGCTGCATTAGGGTGCTGGAGCGGACTAGTGGAGAGCTCCTAAGGATCGCTTGGAACTGAAGCTCGGCTCATCATCACTCCGGAAAAACTCTTGGCGTCGAGCTTTCTTGCTGCTTAATTTCTTTTTCCTGTGTGTTGGTGTCTGTGGGAACTTCAATATCCCCTGATTCTGTAATAAGTAGCAGTTCCCGGACGCTTTGAACCTGTACTCGAGTGCTTGCACTCTGTTTCATTTTTATGGAAATGGAACAGGGGGAAACCCTTTTATTCTAAAAAAACGATCGGAGCCGGCTCGTTATCCAGTACTACTTTACTCCGTACAGAAGCAACACTGAAGATACAGTGGTGATGTAGGGCTGTTCGCAGATCTGCACGATTTTATGAAAGAAAAATCCTACTGGGTCACTTGCGATCAATCAAAAAATAGCACGTTATTTCCCGGTTAATAGCACGATATAGCGTATTTGGAGAGGCTACGCTATATTTAGCCTAAAGTTGACGCTACGGCGCTATTTTTGTCTTATACGCTCGAAACCACACTAAGCGTGGTAACTTTATAGCTACGCTAACAAAAAGTCTGGAAATAACGTTAGGTGATAATGATGGCGGGCAATCTGGTGGTTCTTCTAGTTATTCTGAAGATGATGTCAATGATTCTGATTAAAATTTAAAATATTTATCTTTTAGTTTATTACTTTTTCATGGTTTTAAGCCTCATATTTGTATTCGTGCCATGGATTTGGCCTTGACATTTGAATATAGTTACCTGGTTATGCATGTATTGTTTCTGGAAAAAAATTAGTGCTGAAATCCTTAATATTTGGGCTATTTCTTACAACTTTTTCATCACGCTATTTTATACGTAACTTCGCTATATCTTGTATAGCTTCTGGAGGAGGGCCACGCTATTTTTGATAGCACGCTATTTTTTCCTTGCTTGCGATACAAACCCAGCAGCTCCAACCACTCCCCGAACTTGGAGCCCTGTACAAACAGTACCGGTACCACTAGTGCTTGTACAGCCTAATCTAATCCTCCTCGTTGCTTTTCTAGCTCGTGTTTGCTGTCGGAAAAGCGAGCAAGCTCGCTCACGCTCAGCGGCCACTGAATCTGAAAGAAAAGACCCCAGCTGGAGAGCTCAACGGAGCACGACGAAATAATGGATCCTCGCAGTGATGTGTTCATGTCCCTCCTCATTAGGTCACCCGACTCTGCTTTCCATGCGCCCATGTGTTTCTCCATCTGCACCTAGCAGCACGGCAATTCAATGCTTAATGCCTTGTTAGGTGTCTCCGTACCAACGTACATGCTGAAAAAGATAGGCTTAAACAAAAACCAGTTCCAAATGATTCTGGTAACTACTTTGCAGCTGTCCAACCATATGGACTGCTGAGTAGTTCAACCAATCCAATTCCATTGCAGCTAGAGAATATGCGAATCATCATAGTTCATAGTACCAAAACGAAGCGGCAGGTGTCTGCTGGTCAGCAATCGAAATCTTGGTTGCATCACCCCAGAAGACAGACCACCACTGAACAGTTCAGTTCAACCACCATACATACATACATCATACTAAGCTAAGCTATTGCACAAAAGCCAATTCAAGTAACTTGACCAACAGTTCTTTTGCCCAGGAAATTTACCTATACTGATGAATTATTAGCCACAAACCAAAAAATCGTTAGCCGTCGAGGAGCAGCAGCAAGTGCACGCCGTGAGGCAGCAGCATCCAGCATGACAGCAAACACAAGGTGTAGTAGAGCTGTTGGGGAAGGGCCTAAGAGCATGCATAGCTACCTTTACAAGCTGCTGCTATGTATGTATGGAGCTTGGGGATCTGTATCTTCTGGTATACTAATCTCTCGAGTGGGGGGGAGGATATCTACACATCTCATGAGCTTGACAGGCTCGTGGCAGGCAACGCCTGTGTCGCGATTTTCTTCGTCGAGTTGGGCGCCGAGATTTTCTTCGTCGAGTTGGGGGCCTCGCCCCAGTGCCACAACATGCTCTCCCAGAAGCAGAACTTCTCGAAGCATATCTTCAGCCTCTTGTCGGTGATGTTCCGCTTCCAGTGCCCATCGATGAAGTTCGCCTTCTCGGCCTGCCGCCGCTCCCACTCCAGCCCAGCCTTCAGCCTCGATCTCAACAGGCAGTAGCTCTGGAGCTTCTTGGGCATCTTGTCATGCACCTTCCACCACCGGGTGTGCGCAATGTCGCTGGCAAACTCCCGTAGGATCGGGACGTTCCAGTTGCAGTCGTAGTCCCGGAAGCACAGCCACGGTTTGCGGCCGAGATAGTGGAGGACGTAGAGGGCCGGTGGGTCGGCACCAAAAAGCTGCGTCTTCTTCGCCTTCACCGAGTCTTCATCACCCTCCCAGAAATGCTTCAAGAAGTTCATATGCTTGGGGATCCGATGCCACCATGTGAATATCTCATTCAAGTATCCCTGATCACCACCATTGTACGATGTTATCTCGTTGATGTGATTCATTAACAGCGAGAATGTGCAGTTTGACGGTTCAATAACCATGACACCAGAGTTGAAGAGTGTTGCATTGTTGCCAGTTGCAGTGATTTCTGGCATTGCAAACAGAAAATCAATATTTCTCAGGATGAGAAGATCGGCATCGATGAATATGATCTTGTCATAATCTGTCAGCTGCCACAGACGGAACTTGCTGTAGTTCCACTCATTATAAGCATCACGCTCAGCCTTGGGGTTCCGGATCCTCTCAATTATTCTCACCTTCCACCCTGCAGCTTCCAGACCCTTCCTGTGGTGATCACTTATGGTATCGTCGACAAGAATGACAAAGTCCCTTGTTGATCCAGCTTGACGAATACTTTGAGCAGCTGCGATCGCACCACAGACATACTCACTTGCTGAATGCAGTATGGTAGCATACGCTTCTCTGCGTCTGTCTACCGAGTAAAGTCTTGCTGTAAAAGAAAGAATAGGTGTTATTCATCAGAAAATTCACAGTAATACAGGACAACACTAAGTGTTACATTATGACAATCTTCTAACAAAAGTTGCTCATGAATGTTTCTATGATAAAGCGGAGAGACTGCTACATATTCAACTGACATAAGTAACTTTAAATGCTAAAAGCTTGATGCATTGTGGGTATTCATATATGAAAACCTTCAGACAATCAACTAGATGGGGAGCATTTGAGCTGGATAATAGGGACTAATTAGTGTATATATATGCAAAGAAAATCTATGGAAAAGAGCGAACAGCAACCAACTCACATTTTGCTTTGAGTGGAACAGCAAGCTCACAGGATCCAATTGGAAGTCTAAGCTTCTCCCTTAATGCCTTCAAGTCAGGCTTGTATAGCCAAGCATTGCCTTCATGTTTCTTGAGATTCTTGCAAGAGAAGAGATTCGGAAGGGGGAAGCAATCAGTCACAAACATCACATGGACCCCACGATTGCCTCTTGCAGCAGTCACGGCCAATTTTGCCGCTGACAGCTGCAAATGCAACCTTGCGACATCTCTTGACCACCCTCCAACTCGGGTACAGGGAAGCTTCACAGCAATAACATCGAAGTGTGCACCTCTTGGAAAATTAGGCTCTGGAAGCGATGGACAAGATGGAATATCTGTTTCTTCCTCCTCATCAATCCATTCGGGATACAGAGTCTGCCAGGTAATGCTTTCCTTAGCATGCTCCAGCCTTATGATCGAGAACTCGCTTTCTGGCAGCAATTGTGTCCAAGACCCGAACTCAGTGCTGTTAAAATTCAAGAGTCCGACCTTGAGCTTCTGTTCACCACCATTCAGATTTTCAATAGTTTTATACACATCCTCCCACTGAACACCCATAGAAGATACATATCGCGGATCAGGGATGGTCTTGTCCCATATCCATCCAACATTGACAAACCTGTAAAGCATATGAACATCATGAGCCAACTCAAGATATACATCATATTCTCACGTACTGAAAATTGCAACACTATGTTTCTTGATTGGTATACTCACCGAGAACTGGACTGTGACTGATGCTCGTACACAGATGGCGTGTATAGGAGTGTCAAAAATGCAGCAGACATGATAGCGAATAGCAAAAGTTGCAAAGAACGGAACTTGCAGCCAGAGCTTTTCTCTAGGACGAAGACATCAAATTTCTCAACCTCTTTGAAACTCTTGCTTTTCTGGGTCCTTCTCTTAGCTGTGTCATCACTGAAGAAGCAATAGAGGAAACTGGTCAGAGAAAGGGACTCGGTATTTGAATATCAAGTGTTAATTTTGACCAAAAAAATTAGGATGGAGCTGAAATAAAAGGCTGTCCTGTGTTAGTATAAATAATCCTTCACACTAATTCTATAAGAACAGATGAGCTGTTTATATAGCTTTCATTTCATTATGTGGGAAGATGACTTGTTTTGACTCTCGCTTCTGTAGATATCACAACCATTGGTGAATGCTAGACAACCATCAGGCATTCAGGCCTTGAAAGCTCAGTGTAGGTAAAATAAGCAACTTGGTATTTGACTTGGAAATCAAATATTAAATCTGCCAAGAAAAAATAAGGAGGTGTATTGTGTTGGTATAAATAACCCTTCACACTGATCCTACGAGAAAATATGAGTTCTGTTATCAGCTTTCATTTCATGAAGTAGGAACATGACTTGTTTTCCCTCTTTACTTTTGTATATATCGCAACCCTTTGTTTAAGCTGGAAAACCGTAAGGTTGGAAGCTCGGTCTAGGTAATTCCGTTTTGGAATAGGAAGCTGAAGGTAGTTATTATAGATAAAAAGTGGAAATGAGGGCTCCTGAAGAAATAACGGAGTATGGCTTCCCTAAATTTATGCTCCATATTATTTTTAGCAATGTCCTTATCAGAACAGCCATTGCACCAAATGACAAGGGACAAAGCCTAGAAGCTAGCATATCCTGGTCCCTTAAGTTGCTTTCCCCCATTGCTTACCACCACAAAGATAGCTTATGCCCAGAAGGTTCAGGGCACTGGCCTCCATGGGGTACCTTGCAAAAAAAACTAAAACTAAAATACTCGCACATCATATCAAAAGGAGAAACTCCAGCCTCTCATATTGGGAAGTGAACAGAGACTAAAGCTATTTGGCTACGGTGTTGAAGAAGAAAGGCTAAGGGAAACAAAAAGTGCACACGTTTCTCCGCACCGAGAACTAAAAAAGATAACCAAATGGAAATCAGCGCACTCTTCTATACCTCCAGACCTCTGCTTTATTGATCACATTCTTTTAGGAAAGGAAGGCACCACTAATCACGAAGATTCCCAGTACCTAACCCTCCATGTTTCTTGGTCTCAAATCGAGAGCACGCTTAGCAATTTTAATAACTTATTTCCACACAAAGAAAAGCTGCACGGGTAAGTAATCCCAGGTTTAGAATCGAAAACTGTGTACTAGTGGCAATGCCATCAACATCAAGAAGACTGAGGATGGACGACAACGTTTGCTGAATTCGCTCTGTTCGCCGCGCATGGAAGAGTCAAACGCAGCAAAACCTGGAATTCCCTACACGATATCCCCATTTGTCACTCTTGGGCCAGGGGCACGAAGAAACTGTACTGAGGCTGACCTACTCAACGTGCCAAGGTCGGCAGTGCCCACTGTGGTGCGTACTGCACATGGAACTAATGCATCAGGAGGGAATTAATAGAATTTGGTGACAAGGAGCGGTCTTTGGGGTCAATTTTTGTAGTGAGAAACACATGACCACCGACACCTGGCCCCACCATATAACAGCAAAACCAGTTTACCGGAATTGCTTGCGCCTAACTAAATATGGGGTTAAAACCGTCGTCCAAACATGTAAAACCGACCCCCAGATCAGTAAGAACAAATCCACCGACCGATCCATAGTAGTTCCAACACCATATCATCTTAACAAGGGAAGAGGGAGCATATCTTTGCTGCGTCTCTACCCAGGAGTGGTAAGCATATGGATTGATGGGTGGATATACCATAAAGACACAACAACCAACAACCACACCACCTACAAGATCAGGTAAGTTAGGGGCACGATGAACGAACGGCAGCGAAAAGGAAAGAACGGCATCTTGTACAGGGCACAAGGCAGTACTCTAAGAGAAGATTATATCATGATGATGATATGGTCACGCCACCACCACCAACTCTACCAACGCCACAGGAATACTAAGCTTAATTAGCACATGGCAGCACATGACAAAGCGCGCATCTGCAGATGGATTAGCACGCGAGCGGCAGCATCTCCTCGAGCATAACCAGCTAAAAAGTTACACGATGCGTAGAAAAAAGAGTAATTTTTTTCTTTGGATCGAGAAAGAGGGGTCTGGGGAGAGAGATCTTACGCTGCTCCGGCCGGCCGGTACCGCGCCTCCAAGGAACCCATTTGGGCTACTTTTCACTCTGCCTGAAGCTTCTCTGGACTAGCTGCCTGCCTCTCCAGCCTCAGGCCCACCGCACTGTCGCCGCCCCGGTTGCGCTGCTTCTCATCTGAAATCAGAGCACGTGAGGATTCGTGTGAGCATGGAGTTCACCGAGGCAAAGAAGCGCCCCAATGCCACACAGAAGGGGAGAAACAGATGGACAGCAAGCATGTGAACAAGTGTGGGGATGAACAGTGACGGAGGGGAGAAACCGAGAGTAAAAAATGCAGTGAAATTGGAGAGCAATGCAAAGTAAAGTCGCAAACCAAATCTGACGCCCCCAAATAAAGGCACCATGGAAATAAAAGTAGAAGAAAAGAGTAAAGAGAAAAGGGCAAATCTGCTGAGCAAGAACCCAGAAGACAAATCGAGCAAATGGTGGCACGCGACCGCTGGAAAACGAACCCCGAGGAACCCGGAACAGATCAGGCAGCGCCCAGGGGAAGAACGCATCCAGCCAGAGACGAAGCAAGCCAAGAACGAGCAGGAACAAGAAGGGGAACCAGCGGCGGATGGGACAGGGGAGGAAGGCCGCGTGGACGGGCGCTTACCCGGAGCGCAGCGGCGGAGGAGAACTTGGCTGCAGCAATGGCAAGAACGGCAGGAAGAAACGCAATCGGTGGCTGTGAGCTGTGTTTGTGTGGCTCCGGCTGGCTCCCTCTCTCTCTGCAAAGCTCTCACGGAGGGGGTGAGAGCGGCGGCAGAGTTTTATAGAGAGAGAGAATGGGGAAATTGTTACAGGAAGCTTAGCGCAAAAGGGGGGCGGCGAGAGCCGGTTAAGCAAAGCAGCAGATGAAATTGGAGACGCAGGCGCGGCAATTTATCCCAAAAAATGCAGTCCGTCGTGCACGTCAAGGGCCAAATCTTTCAGAGGAGGGCCCAGGGTGATTAGGGGGGTCGGTGAGAATTGTTAGGCCGCCTATAAAAGAAAAAAAGGAAGGAGATAATGATGGCATGTGGGAGAAAACGGGAAACGGGTTAAAACGATATCTAAAATAATCGGTTTAAATTTGATGAGAATTATTGAGAGCCAAAATATGTAAAAGAACGTGGTAAAAAACATACCACGTTTTTTTAGCACGCCGATCGATAAGGAATGGGAACAATTATATCGGTGATAAATAAAATTATTTTGGGAAGTTTAAATGTGTATCAATCTAATTTATATGCACTTTTCTGAAGGAGTTAACTACGTGTGTGTGTACCTTTTTTTATTGAAAACATTGTGTCAAACGTTCATTTCGTAGACTGGTCATGACGCTTTCCTTGTTGTTCGATGTGGAGAGTAGGTCGAAGGAGGGGCAACATCAATGTTGAGCTTATCCCCTCCCGTCTACTGTAGGGGAAGGCGATTTTTGGATCCCACCGGAGCTCTCCACCTCGCCGGCTCGATTCCTCGATCCCTCGGCCTCCGCCGGCCGCCTCGGCGGCGGGAGGCCGGGGGATCCTCGTCTCGTGTCCTGTATATAGTGTAGGAGTCCTTTGGTTGCAGGTCGCCGGCGTTCTGGAGGTGGAGGCGCGGCGGCTGGTGTTTGGGGGCGTGGATCTCCTCTCCGGCGGCGGCGCTCTGTGGAGCGTCGGCTTCGATCCACCGCCACGGGCGCCCTCGCATCTCCGCGGAGGTGCCGTGGGCGTCGCTCCCTTGGTTGGCTCCGAGGACGGCGGAGCCTCCAAGTTCTCAAGTTTCGAGTTCTTCGGTGGCTTCCGGCGGCGACTCCGAAGACGGCCGCGGCAAGGTGGTTTCGCTGGGACAGGGGGGCGGTCGCCAAGGTCGTTCATCGTCATAGGTTCCGCCGCGGCGCGGCGGACGTGCAAGGCGTCGTCTCTCATAGGGCAAATTTCTCCCTGACTGTGGCATGGTGGCGGCTGGTGGTCTTCGTCCTCGACGCCGGTGATGTTGCCGATCTCGTTTCTTGGTTTGTTCCCCCTACGTATTGCTTTGCTGTATTTGTACTGGATACTATGTATTTGGTTCTCTGTTGAATATACGGTGGTGGAAAATGCAAAAAAAAAAAAAAATCAATGTTGAGCATGTCGACTTCTAATGAGAGGAGGGCGGACACTGAGGATGGACGATATGGCAAGGGGTAGAGTGTGGTGGGGGGGGGGGGGGGGGGTCTCGCCTCTTTCGCAACAGGCCTAGTTGAGGCCTTCTCCGGAGATAGCTGGGGTGAGGCGGTGACTTCTCTCGTATGTACAGTAGAGTTAGGTTTTCTCCCCTAGTGGGGCCTGGCAATATCTCGTTGTCACTCTGCTCTCCGTCGTCCCCGAGCAAGGGATGGAGAACCCTCCTCTTGCTTTGTTGTTGCCCATGGTGGACGGAGGTGGCCTGCGGCAGATCTACATGAAGCGACCCAAATAAGCTATTTAAGGTTGGCCAAATTGTCAATGTTTAGTTAAAAAACGGACAATGTTGAGACCATCGAATTAGGAATAATGGATTTATTTTTCCAGTACAAATGGAAAATGACGCTTCTCTATTTGCAACACATTGTACTTTCTAAGCCCAGAAAAGGCAGTAAGTCGAGAACGGACTTGTGTCTCTCGAGCATCAGTGAACCCTTTAAGAATTTTTTAATTTTTTTGAAATTTGAGTTTGAAAAAAATCCCAAAAGAATTGTATGATACATTCCTAAGTATGTGCCAATTTTTGGTGAAAAAAATTGTATTCCGAGCTATATAAAGATGACAAAATTCTGGGCACAAAAAAAGGAAAATAGTGTGTTGAATATGTCGGAAATTTCTCTTTCTTGCGTAGTCCAAAATATAATGTTTATTTGGACGAAACTTCTAGTGTACGTCTGTAATGTGTATATGTATTTGCGTGCGAAGTTTCAGATTTTTTTTTGAAACGTATAAGTATGATTTTCAATTTTTTTCAGAAAAAGAGTTCACCGGTGCTCAGGAGCCACTGCGAATTTTCGCAGTAAGTCATGCTTGTTTCGCATCCGTATATACATATTTTTTATTGAGCACGTCCAGGGTAAAACTGTACAAGTTCTAAAGGAATGAGGAGGAGGGAAAAGCGTCGTCCCCCACACCCTTCCCCGCGTCGCCTTAGTTTGGCGGCTCGGCGGCAACCCTAAAACCGCCGCCGTCGGCTCCCCACCCGCCACCTCCCCCGCATCGCCGCCGCCGGAGGGGGCGCCGGCAAAGCCGGGCGCGCCCGAGGAAGGTGGCGGCGGGCGTTCTTCTCCGTTTCGCGCGGCTCTTCACACGACAATGGAAGAGGCGAGGATGGCGACGTTGGGCGCGGCGGCGAGGCTGAGGGCGCGGCACGGCGGAGCTGCGGGCGTGCGGCCGCGTTGAGGCGGGCGGTGGCGCGGTCAGGGCGTGGCAGCGGGCCGTCTCGGGCCCGATCTGGGCCGAACGGGCCTTGGCCGTTCTTGCGGGTGCTGCGTTTACACGGATGCAAAGGCGACGTGCGGGGAAGAAGGTGCGCTGTGCGGCACAGAGTTTGGAGGTGGTGGCGGTCCCGGCGTGGCAGCAGGCGTGGCATCCCTTGCTGTCGTTGTTCGGCACCAGGGCTGCGAGGAAGCCGGGGCGACGGCCCCGGACCTGTGGCTGCTTCGGCGGAAGGTGCACGACAGGCATGGCTGCTGCCGTGGAGGGATGTGCCACGGTGGCAGCAGCATGCGGTGGAGCTCTGTGGTTGATGACATGGCCAGGATGTTATCCTGCCGCTCCCGAAGCTTTGTGGTCGGGTTGAACTCCGGGTGAAAGCTCGCACCGACTTTGGTCGGTGCCGACGACGGCGGCGCCTTCGGGCGTCGTTCTCCTTCTTGATCGCGTCGTTGTGGAGCTTTTCGACCTCGACTGACGCGAGTGGTTTCAAGATCTCTGGGTGAAAATCTAAACTCCTTGGGAGCGGGCGGCGGTGACGGTCCCGTCCCGACCTTGTTGGAGGCGTCGCCTTGGAGTTATTGGCCAGCGCGGTGCGACGGTTTCGCGACGGATGTGCGAAATGGTAGTGTGATCGGGGGAGGTGGATGTCGGGGCGGCGGCTCCGGAAGGTGGTGGTGCGTCGAGGCGGCGGCCTCGGTCTCCGTTGCAGTGACAGTCCTATGGGGCAGCACCGTGACCTCGCACGGGTTTGGGTGAAAACCTTGAGCTGTGTGGGCAGCGGGTTCATCGACTCAGCTGGATCACATTCGGGCAATGCGAAGGTTGATCTGGTTGCTACGCCGAGGCGGCGGCCCAGGATTTGGCGCGACGTTGAGGTCTACGGGCGGTCGTCTTTAGCTAGGGTAGCAAGAGCTACGAGACGGCTGGTCATGTGGCGTTGTGGCTCGAGTGCGTTTTTGGTGCCGAGTGGTGTAAGCCGGGGCGGCGGCCCCAGGAATGGTGGTGTGTTTGTGACGTTTGGTGGGCTCAGCGTCGTGTGGGCGACGGCCCCTGGCTTGTGCGGTTTTCTGCTCTGTTTTCCTTATAAACAGGAAAATTGTATAGTTTGTATAGTTTTTGTACCCGGTTTTCCTTATAAACTGGGTCACTCTCTTCTATCTATTCGACCTGGATACCGAGCACCTTGAGCTAAAAAAAAAAGAATGAGGAGCGGAAAATCGCAACCTGTTCCGCTGTGAATATCCATCCACATGCTGCAGAGGTTCGGATGTACTGTACTGTACGCGCAAGTGTGTATTAGTCTAAGAAGCTGTCTGATTTGACCTACTTTGACTCGAGCAACTTTGATCAGCTTGACGTGTTTGGTGGTCACCGCGGTGAGCTATTCTTTAAGTGAAAAAAAACGCCCAGAAACGGTACCATATGAAGCCATGCCTGCCTGTTCTCAAAGCAGTTCTAGGCCGCCCGTGGTGGATTCATTGAACGCATGAGTGACCTAAAATAAAGCCTAATTGTCTTGAGGAACCTTCCCATCTAAAGACTATAGGGCACACCCTTCTACACCGTGAACTTTTTGTAGGTGCTCCTACCAGAAACTGTTTGACCTAAAAAAAAGTTGTGCACTGTTTGGTTTTCATAGTTTTTTTTTCATAGCTAGATATGCAGTTGAGCTATGCATGCGGCATGCCGGGTCCTTCTGTTTGATGATACCCCGTACGGAAAATGTGACCACTGTTCCGTTTGCTAAATTTAGTGGACACTGTGCATCGACTCGGACAGACAGCTAGCTTCCCTTACGCTGTGTTTGTGTTTGGACGTAGGAAAGTTGGGCTGCAATTGGAATTTTAGAATTGCTGGGCCAAATTCAGCTGTTTGGAGTGGTCAAGGAATTGGGTCGTGGAAACGGTGAGCAATTCCCAGCGCAACCCTCCGTGCCTCTTCGCTCGCTCCAATCTTTCCGAGCCCGCACCCTCGGAAAGGCACGGAAAGTTTTCTCGCGAGCGAGCCCTCTTCGTCTCAAGTCTCCACTCCCTGCACTCGCTCCGTCCGCCACCCTCCTCTCCGTCGAACCCGCCGGCAGCGCCGCCCTGGTGAGCTCCTCACCCTCCTCTCTCCTCGCCCTCCTCTCTCCCTCTAGCCCCGCCTTCCTCTCTCCCTCAAACCCGGCGCGGCGGGCCTGGTAACCCTAGATCGTCGGGATGGGTAGCAGCGGCGGGGATGGGAAGCGTTGGCGGGATGGGCACGGCGGCGGTGATGGGATGGGCACATCGGCGGCAGGATGGGCATGGCGGCGGAGGGATCCTTTCCTCTGGCCCGACCCTCCTCTCTCCCTCTAGCCCCGCCCTTCTCTCTCCCTCGAACCCAGCGGCGCCGGCAGGGTAACGGCGGCCAGAGGCCACTCCCCTGGCCCTCTCCAAGCCGGCCACTTCCCTGCCCATGCCCTGAACTACTATGATCTTGCTAGGACCGATCACCATGGCAACAATTCATCCTTCCTTTTCCGCTTTTCTTGTTGTGCGCAGGTTGTTTAGTGGGTGAGAGCCAGAAGTCCTTGCTGCTGAGCTGATGAACATCGAGATAGAACAGCTGATCACCATCATTTATATGCATATGCAGAGCACTAAAAACCTTCCAAAAACCTCACTGTATATCATCTAGTATTGCATTTATTTGCAATTTATAGCACTTTACATTCATTTTGCAGTTCATTGTGCATAGTCACACTATCTTCAGAAGATCTAGTGCAAAAGTGAAGCAAGAAGCATCACAGATGTGAACCCAATGCAGTAGAGAAAATGGACATGATCAACTAGTTGAAATTCAGACAGAAGATCTCAAGAACACCTGTTGCCAGACAGTGAACAGTGCACTGAACTTAGAAATCAAATCCATGTCAGTGTAGCTGTTGAAGCTCAAGTCTAAATGCAACCACGTGCTATCTAAAGGATGTCCAAAGAAAACATATTTGAGCAAGTTTGGATCATCAGAGCATGAAGAAATCGAGTCAAAGTGGAAGAACACTTCTGTGCCAAATGATGAACAGTTAACTGACAGAGTGCATTCTCTGTCAGTTAACTCATATTCTCCATGCACAAGTCGTAGCAATGCAAAAGTGTGGCAGCAGCAGTTCCCAAAGAAGATAAGAAGGAATTCAAACAAGTTTGAACCAGAGAAGGAGGGTAGATCAATTTGGAGATCAAGCAAGCCAAAAAGGGAAAAAGGCAAAAAGGTGATAAAGTTGGAAACACCCCACGTGCATTGTGAGCCAAGATAGGAAAGGGAAACTTCCTCCTCTCCTCCATCTCGTGCCACTCCACCTCAGAAAGGAAAAAAAGGGTATAAAGCCACCACCACGGCACTAATCCATCCGCAGCCACTCCATTCCATTCCCATCCATCCACCTCACTCCATCCCATCCACAACAACCACAACACCTTTTCGGCCACCAACTCCAACAACCACCAAGAACAGCAAGAACACCTCAAGAACAGAGAAGAACAAGATCAAGAACAAGAACAAGATGAACATGGAGTCCAGGATAAGAAGCCCAAGGCCTTGGTGAACTGAAACTCATGATCTGCAACTCTGCGTCCACCCTTGTCATCACCTCTGCTTCCCCTGCTTCGACTAGGTTTTCAGTGAGCCACAGCCAAGGAACTCTCTCCATTCTTCTGTGTAATCTTGTGTTGAACTGAGTAGATCATTCATCTTTAATTAGAGCTTGTAAAAGTTTGGATATTGCAGTGAATTGAGTGACACAGTTCTCTGCCTCTACTGAATGTTTGCACGTTTTACTTGTTGTGTGATTTGATCTGTGTGTGTAAGGCTAGTCCATGCATACTTGTGTGTTGAAATTCCATCCCTAGCCTCTTTTGCTTGTTAACTCATTTGATCTGGCTTGACAACCCAGAAAGGAGTGATCTTTGTGTTCTGAATTTTCTCCTGCCTAAAACCTGCTAAAACCTTTTGCTTGCAAGACTAGTCTCTGCAAGCTGTTGAAGAATTTCTTGTTCCCTGTCTAAAACATGCTTGGATCCCTGCAGTGAACTTGATTGACAATCAAGAACCTGCAAGTTACTTTTTGAAATTGTTCTGCCCAAAACCCTTTTCCAAACCCCTTTTCAGTTCTGAAGTAAAAACCTGAAGATTTTGTCCTAGCTTCTGCCAACCCTTAGAACCAACATAAACTTGTTGATCCCTGCGGAGACGATAAACAAACCCCCTAATACTCCTCCTTGATCAAATTGGTGCCGTTGCCGGGGATTGACTTATGTTTGGAACTTTGTAGTGCAGTAGACTAGGCTGTGTGGTAAAATATTGTTGAACTTTCTGCAGAATATGTGATGTCTGTGATGTTTGATGTTCTGTGAGCTGAAACTAGAATTGTTATTAGGGATTTAATTCACTAACCTTGATAAAAGTTCTTGTTTGGTTTGTGTGTAGAGGAATCATGATCTCTTTTCTGCAGTATTTGGATTTTGTTGATGCAGTCTTCTGAAGATTCACCTCTTGCTCCATATGATCCAGAGCCAGAGAGAACTTTTCTTGCAAGAAGAAGAGCAGCATCAGTGTCCTCAGTAGAAGAAACAGAGGAAAGGGAATCAGGTTTAACATGGGTGACAAAAAGTTGAGAGATTTGTGGATTCCAAGGATCAGGTTTCAAATGCAGATGTTGCTATGCCTGCCATCCAGGCAAACAACTGGAAGATCAAGCCTGCATTAATCAATATGGTGCAGCACAATCCATTCAAAGGCAGTGCCTTGGAGAGTCCACATGAACATGTTAGGAATTTTCTGGAATATTGCAATACTCTGAAGCACAATGGTGTACCTCATGAAGCAATTAGAATGCAGCTATTTCCATTTTCACTGTCAGGCACTGCAAAAATTGGTTTCATGCATTGCCAACTCACTGCAGAGATACTTGGGAGCATTTGGTTCAAGCTTTCTTTGAAAGGTACTTCCCACCTACCAAGGCAGCTGAGTGCAGAGACAAGATTACAAGGTTTGTGCAGTATGAAGGTGAAATCTTGTATGATGCTTGGCAGAGATATCAAGGACTGATCAGGATGTGTCCCAATCATGGCCAGGAGCAGTGGTTAATTCTGCAGACTTTTTACAAGGGCCTGACAGAGCAAACTAGAGCTTTTGTTGATTCTGCTGCTGGTGGAGGCATTATGAACAAGACCCTTGATGAAGCTACATAGCTTATTGAGAGTATGGCCTCACATAACTTTTCCTGGACCAATGAAAAAGCAGTTTATCCAATACATCAAGCTAGCAATGGTCAGAATGCTTTAGAAGCTAAGCTTGACAGCCTGACAACACAACTAGCATAGCTCATGCGGAGAAGAACAGTAAATCAATTGTGCCTATGAACCAAGTTTCAGTGACTTGTCAGATATGTGGTATTGAAGGGCATGCTTCTCATGAATGTTCTCTGTTGACTCCTCCTGAAAACCAATTGGCAGAAGTGAATTATGCTCAGAACCAAGGTGTTTATTCTCAGAGCTACAATTCTGCTTGGAGGAACCACCCCAACTTGTCCTACAAGAATGCAAATCAACAGAGCTATCCTCAAGCAAACCAACAGAATTATGCTCAACAAGCTCAACAAAATTTCAGACCTCAAGGCAATATGCAGTATCAGCAACAACAACAGCAGCAAGCAACTCACCAAAATGCTTTTACAAGCAATAGCCAGTCAGAGATAAGTGAGATGTGAGATTGCAGAAAGAAATGTTCAGTGGAATGCAAGAGACAATGAAGATGCCGTCAGAATTGTTTTTCAAGACAATGCAGACACTTACAGCTGGAATATCCAACTCCCAAGCAGTCCAGCCTGAAAATAAGTTGCTGCACAAGTAGAGAAAAATCCTAAACAGTGTGGAGCCATTTCAACCATTGAGACAGTAGAGGCAGTCACAAATAGGAGTGGAATTAACACTGCACCAGTGCTAAAAACACCACCAAAGATGCCTTATGTTGCTCCACAGAGAAGATCACAAGTACATCAACCTATTGTCCCTGCAAACACTGTAGTACATGCTGAAAAGCCAGTTGAACCATCAGTTGAAGCTAAAAAGCCTAAAAATCCAGTGGAAAATCCAGTGGAAAAAGCAGTGAAAAAACCTGATAACACTGTAGCAGATCCAGTTCCTGCAGTTCAGAGAACTGTTGTGCAAAAAGTGCCATTTCCAGAGAGATTAGAGAAAACCAAAGAAGAAAAGCAATATGCTAAGTTCTTGGAGACCATGAAGGAAGTTCAAATTACAATTCCTATCTTGGATGCAGTACTACACATCCCTTTGTATGCAAAATTCTTCAAAGACTTGATTACAAAGAAGAGAAGCTTGGAAGATCCTGAAATAGTTGCTCTTACAGAGGACTGTAGTGGTGTCTGATACGTCTCCAACGTATCCATAATTTCTGCTGTTCCATGCTTATATTATACCATTTGCTACATGTTTTATATACACTTCATATCACTTTTATGCATTTTCTGGGACTAACCTATTAACAAGATGCCACAGTGCCAGTTCCCTGTTTTCTGCTGTTTTTGGTTTCAGAAAGTTACTTCTGGAAATATTCTCGGAATTGCACGAAACAAAAGGCCAAGTCCCTATTTTTCCAACACGTACACGGAGTCCGAAGGAGAGACGAAGGAGAGCCACGAGGTGGCCAAACCACCTGGCGGCGCGGCAGTGGGCCCAGCCGCGCCAGCCTGTGGTTTGGGCCCCTCGGGGGTCCGCCGACATCGCCCCTTCGCCTATTTATTCCCCGAGACGTGAAAACCCTAAAACACCGAGCCTTTCATCCAGAACATATTCGCTGCCCCGCCGTCGTCAACCCTAACTCGGGGGGTTTCTGAAGCTCTTCCCGGCACCCTGCCGGAGAGGGGAATCATCACCGGAGGGCTCTACATCGCCATGCCCGCCTCCGGAGTGATGCGTGAGTAGTTCATCCTTGGACTATGGGTCCATAGCAGTAGCTAGATGGTTGTCTTCTCCACTTGTGCCATCATGTTTAGATCTTGTGAGCTGCCTATCATGATCAAGATCATCTTATTGTAATGCTACATGTTGTGTTTGCTGGGATCTGACTTATATTGATACCTATGTGGAGCTGAATATTATATTATCATGTCTATGTCATTTGTGATCTTGCATGCTCTCCGTTACTTGTTGAAGCCTTGGCCAAGTGAATACTTGTGACTCCAAGAGGGGGTATTTATGCATGATAGTTGGGTTCAACCTCTATTTAACCTGGGATAGTGACAGCAAGTTCTAAGGTTGTAGATGTGTTGTTGCCACTAGGGGTAAAACAGCAATGCTTTATTCAAGGATGAATGTATTGTTTACATTACGCACATTACTTAATGCAATTGTCTGTTGCTTGCAACTTAATACTGGAAGGGGTACGGATGTTAACCGGAAAGTGGACTATTTAGGCATAGATGCATGCTGGATAGCGGTCTATGTACTTTGTCGTAATGCCCAAATGAATCTCATAGTAGACACCACAGCTCACACATGCATGTTATATGCACTTATCAATTGTCAATTGCCCAGCTGTAATTTGTTTACCCAGCATGTTAGTTATCTTATTGGAGAGACACCACTAGTGAACTGTGGACCCCGGTCCATTCTTTTACATCTGAAATACAATCTACTGCAATCATTGTTCTCTACTGTTTTATGCAAACAAACATCATTTCCATTCGATACGTTTAACCCTTTGTTTTCAGCAAGCCGGTGAGATTGACAACCTCACTGTTAAGTTGGGGCAAAGTAATTTGATTGTGTTGTGCAGGTTCCACGTTGGCACCGGAATCCCTGGTGTTGCGCCGCACTACACTCCTTCACCAACACCTTCGAAGCAAACCTCGTTTTCCTACTGGTTCGATTAAACCTTGGTTTCATACTGAGGGAAAACTTGCTGCTGCACTCATCATACCTTCCTCTTGGGGTTCCCAACTGACGTGTGACGTACAAGCATTGTTTCTGCTGTTGCCGGGGAGATATTCCCTCGTCAACTTAGCGCAGCAACACGTTTTCTGGCGCCGTTGCCGGGGAAAACCGAATTGCTTCTGCAAGGGGAGTCTCTCACACCCAATCTCTTTACTTTGTTATTTGTCTTGCTTAGTTTATTTTTATTTAGTCTTGTTTGCTCTCTTTATCAAAAACACAAAAAAATTAGTTACTTGTTTAATTCGGTTTGATTTTGTTTTTCAAAATGAATGCTCCTGAAGTTGAAGTTCGTTCTTTTAGGCAACTAGGAGGTGAAAATTTGAAAGATGCTTGGTATAGAATTAGTGATGCTCATCATAGATGTACTAAGAAACACTCTACCACTATCCTCCTTAGGAACTTTTATGTTGGTATCTCTAGTTGGTATAGGTATGTTCTAGACACTCTTACAGGTGGAAATTTCTTGGGTACTCCTGCTTTAGAAGCCTGTAATATTATTGAAAGTTTGGTAGGAACACCACCCACTAAAGATATTAAAATTGAGATCACCTTGGAGGATGTTATAAATAAGTTAGACTCTATGGAGAATTTTTTTCCAAATTTTCTTGATTGTATTGGTAAGACTAATGAATCAATAGCCACCATCAATGAAAGAATCACTGTTCTTGAGGATAATAATATCCATGACACCCAAAATCATAGAATTGATGAGTTAGAGGAAGCTATTGAAACCTTAAGTTCAACCTTTACTTCTCTTAAGTCTAAAAAGGAGAAAGTTTATGTGGGTAGAGAGCAAAAGTTTATGTATGTTCCTAAAGTGCCAAAACCAAAGACTCATTATGAGCTTAAAATTGATAAAACTTTTAGTACGGTTAAAGGTAATGAAACACCTCCAGGAACATCTAAGATACCCATTGTTACAAGCTGTGTGTTGGAAGAAGCTTTTGATGATTTGAATGATTTGCCACTTGACAACACTTGATTTTCACTTTCTGCGCCTAGCTGAAAGGCGTTAAAGAAAAGCGCTTATGGGAGACAACCCATCGTTTTTATTTGCTGTTATTTTTGTTTTCTTTGAGTCAAGGAGTTTTGTTACTTCTGTAGCAACTCCTTTGTATCTTTATTTTATCGCAATGTTGTGCCAAGTAAAGTTCTATATTGAAAGTTGATGCAAGATTTGGATTTCTGCGCAGTGACAGATTTTTAGCTGTCACGGATTTGAGCTTATCTCCCTGTAGAAAATTCAAAAAATTCTGAAAAAATCACGCATATTCCTGAGATATGTACGCAACTTTCATTATTTTAGGCCAGATCCATCTGAGCAACTTAAGTGCCTCGAAAAAATTCGTCATTCCAGACTGTTCTGTTTTTGACAGATTCTGCCTTTTGTTTTGCATTCGCTCTTTTACTGTGTTTGTGTGGATTTCTTTGCTCCACAAAGCATTGGTGGCTGTAGCTAATGTCCAGAAGCTTTGGGATTGATTGTATCATTACAGAATATGAGAATTTTTGATTATGCACTAACCCTCTAATGAGAACTGTCTTGAGTTTGGTGTGAAGGAAGTTTTCAAGGATCAAGCGAGAAGGGTGATATTATGTGATCAAGAAGAGTGAAAAGCCTAAGCTTGGGGATGCCCCCGTGGTTCATCCCAACCATATTCAGAGAGACTCAAGCGTCTAAGCTTGGGGATGCCCAAGGCATCCCCTTCTTCATCAACAAACTTATCAGGTCATCTCTAGTGAAACTATATTTTAATTCTTTCACATCTTATGCGCTTTACTTGGAGCGTCTGTGTGTTTTTATTTTTGTTTTTGTTTGAATAAATTCGGATCCTAGCAATCCTTGTGTGGGAGAGAGACACGCTCCGCTTTTTCATGTGAATACTCATGTTCTTCACTTATATTTGTTGAGTATTCTTAACTAGCTACTGCAGTGCTTTTAGCTCCTGTTTTTCATGCATCTCTTCGAGCTGTTAGCACTTGTTTATAAATACTCTCTTGCTGCATTATATTATCATTTGGAGAGTTTATGTTTAAATAAATTGATTGGTGTTTGTTTGGAAGAAAGAAAATGCTACATGTAGTAGTTGGTATTGGAAAAGACATATGCATTCTTGTAGATCATTGTCTTGTTTCGATTTGATACTTTGCAATTGTTTTGAGCTCTCAAGTAGATCATGTTTAAGCTCTTGCATCATGTAGTTAAAGCCTAGTAGTGGAGAACTACCGTAGAGCTTGTTGAGACTTGGGATGCATATTTGTTCTCTCTAAGGTCTAGATATTTTCTGGTAAAATGTTTGAGCAACAAGGAAGACAGTGTAGAGTCTTATAATACTTGCAATATGTTTTTATGTGATTCTTGCTGTACCGGTTTATACTTGTGTTTGCTTCAAACAACCTTGCTAGCCTAAACTCTGTACTGAGAGGGAATGCTTCTCGTGCATCCAAAACTTGAGCCAAAACCCATGCCATTTGTGTCCACCATACCTACCTACTATGTGGTATTTCCTGCCATTCCAAGTAAATATTTCATGTGCTACCTTTAAACTATTCAAAACTTTATTACTCCTTATTTGTGTCAATGTTTTATAGCTCATGAGGAAGTATGTGGTGTTTTATCTTTCAATCTTGTCATTTACTTCTGACAGACTTTCACCAATGGACTAGTGGCATATACATCCGCTTATCCAATAATTTGCAAAAAGAGCTGGCAACGGGGTGCCCAGCCCCAATTAATTACAACTTTCATTAATAATTCTCTTCACATGTTTTGCCCTGATTTATCAGTAAGCAACTTAATTTGCAAATAGACACTCCTCCATGGTATGTGAATGTTGGAAGGCACCCGAGGATTCGGTTAGCCATGGCTTGTGTAAGCAAAAGGTTGGGAGGAGTGTCATCTATAAAGAAACTAAAATACATGTGTAAACAAAAGAGAAGAGGGATGATCTACCTTGCTGGTAGAGATAACGTCCTTCATGGGAGCCGCTCTTGAAAGTCTGGTTGACAAGGGGGTTAGAGTGCCCACTACCATTCGTTGACAACAACAAACACCTCTCAAATACTTATTTTGTGCTCTCTATATGCTTTCGAAAACTTAAAAAGCTCTAGCACATGATTTAATCCCTGCTTCCCTCTGCGAAGGGCCTATCTTTTACTTTATGTTGAGTCAGTTTACCTACTCCTTTCTATCTTAGAAGCAAACACTTGTGTCAACTTTGTGTGCATTGATTCTTACATGTTTACTTATTGCACTTGTTATATTGCTTTATGTTGACAACTATCCATGAGATATACATGTTACAAGTTGAAAGCAATTGCTGAAACTTAATCATCCTTTGTGTTGCTTCAATGCCTTTTACTTTGAATCTATTGCTTTATGAGTTACCTCTTATGCAAAACTTTTTGATGCTTGTCTTGAAAGTACTATTCATGAAAAGTTTTTGCTTATATGATTCATTGTTTACTCTTTATCTATTTGTTAGCAAACTATAGACATTGCTTTGAGTCACTTCATTCATGACATGAGCCTTGCAATATATTGATCAAGATTGTGTGAAAGCATGTCTCCTCAGAAATTATTTGTTGTTATCGTTTTACCTACTCGAGGACGAGTAGAACTAAGCTTGGGGATGCTTGATACGTCTCCAACGTATCCATAATTTCTGCTGTTCCATGCTTATATTATACCATTTGCTACATGTTTTATATACACTTCATATCACTTTTATGCATTTTCTGGGACTAACCTATTAACAAGATGCCACAGTGCCAGTTCCCTGTTTTCTGCTGTTTTTGGTTTCAGAAAGTTACTTCTGGAAATATTCTCGGAATTGCACGAAACAAAAGGCCAAGTCCCTATTTTTCCACACGTACACGGAGTCCGAAGGAGAGACGAAGGAGAGCCACGAGGTGGCCAAACCACCTGGCGGCGCGGCAGTGGGCCCAGCCGCGCCGCCTGTGGTTTGGGCCCCTCGGGGGTCCGCCGACATCGCCCCTTCGCCTATTTATTCCCCGAGACGTGAAAACCCTAAAACACCGAGCCTTTCATCCAGAACATATTCGCTGCCGCCGCCGTCGTCAACCCTAACTCGGGGGGTTCTGAAGCTCTTCCCGGCACCCTGCCGGAGAGGGGAATCATCACCGGAGGGCTCTACATCGCCATGCCCGCCTCCGGAGTGATGCGTGAGTAGTTCATCCTTGGACTATGGGTCCATAGCAGTAGCTAGATGGTTGTCTTCTCCACTTGTGCCATCATGTTTAGATCTTGTGAGCTGCCTATCATGATCAAGATCATCTTATTGTAATGCTACATGTTGTGTTTGCTGGGATCTGACTTATATTGATACCTATGTGGAGCTGAATATTATATTATCATGTCTATGTCATTTGTGATCTTGCATGCTCTCCGTTACTTGTTGAAGCCTTGGCCAAGTGAATACTTGTGACTCCAAGAGGGGGTATTTATGCATGATAGTTGGGTTCAACCTCTATTTAACCTGGGATAGTGACAGCAAGTTCTAAGGTTGTAGATGTGTTGTTGCCACTAGGGGTAAAACAGCAATGCTTTATTCAAGGATGAATGTATTGTTTACATTACGCACATTACTTAATGCAATTGTCTGTTGCTTGCAACTTAATACTGGAAGGGGTACGGATGTTAACCGGAAAGTGGACTATTTAGGCATAGATGCATGCTGGATAGCGGTCTATGTACTTTGTCGTAATGCCCAAATGAATCTCATAGTAGACACCACAGCTCACACATGCATGTTATATGCACTTATCAATTGTCAATTGCCCAGCTGTAATTTGTTTACCCAGCATGTTAGTTATCTTATTGGAGAGACACCACTAGTGAACTGTGGACCCCGGTCCATTCTTTTACATCTGAAATACAATCTACTGCAATCATTGTTCTCTACTGTTTTATGCAAACAAACATCATCTTCCATTCGATACGTTTAACCCTTTGTTTTCAGCAAGCCGGTGAGATTGACAACCTCACTGTTAAGTTGGGGCAAAGTAATTTGATTGTGTTGTGCAGGTTCCACGTTGGCACCGGAATCCCTGGTGTTGCGCCGCACTACACTCCTTCACCAACACCTTCGAAGCAAACCTCGTTTTCCTACTGGTTCGATTAAACCTTGGTTTCATACTGAGGGAAAACTTGCTGCTACTCATCATACCTTCCTCTTGGGGTTCCCAACTGACGTGTGACGTACAAGCATTGTTTCGGTGCTGTTGCCGGGGAGATATTCCCTCGTCAACCTAGCGCTAGCTGTGTCATTCTGAATTATGTGCCCAAGAAGCTTGGCGATCCAGGAAGTTTTAGTATCCCTTGTGTGGTTGGAAAAAGGACATTCACAGCTTTGTGTGACCTAGGTTCATCAGTGAGTGTTTTAACCTCTGCCTGTCAGTCAAGTGTTGCAGTTAGGAGCTCTAAAGCCCACATCCATGACATTGCAGTTAGCTGACAGAACACTGAGGAAACCAGCATGACTTCTTGAAGATGTTCCTGTCCAGGTTGGAAATTTTGCTTATCCAGTTGATTTTGTGGTACTGGAAATGGAAGACAACTCAGAGTCCATGATTCTAGGCAGGCCATTCTTGGCAACAGCAGGAGCAATAATTGATGTAAAAGGTGGAACACTGAAGTTGCAATTTGGTTCAGAACAAGCAGAATTCAGTATGAAGCATGCTTCCCATCTACCAAATGTTTTGGAGCAATGCCATGCTATTGATGTTGTTGATAAAGTGTTCACAATGCTCTAAAAGAATTGCAGCCAGAAGAACCTAAAGTTCAAGTATTTGTTACTGCAGAAAATACAAGTTTACAGGAACTTGGTGCAATAAATCTTTGTGAAGAAAGATCAGAGGAAGTACAAAGTGAAATCTCTCAGCCAGCTCACAATTCCATTGTTGAGCTAAAAGATTATCTGATCATCTGAAGTACTCCTTTTTGGAGAAAGAAAAAATTCATCCAGTGATAATTAGCTCTGCTTTGGACAGTGAACAGGAGCAAAGCCTGTTGTCAGTATTGAGATTGTACAAGAATGTGATTGGATATTCTATTGATGACATCAAGGGAATTGATGAGAAAGTTTGTTCACACAGAATACACTTGGAAGATGAAAGTAAACTTACTAGAGAAGGGCAGAGAAGATTAAATCCTGCTATGCAAGAAGTTGTGAAAAAAGAGGTTCTAAAGCTTCTTCAGGCAGGCATGATTTACCCCATCTCTGACAGTGAGTGGATGAGTCCTATTCACATTGTGCCAAAGAAAGGAGGCTACACAGTGGTAGAAAATGAAGAGGGAAAACTAATGACCACAAGGCCTGTCACTGGATGGAGAATGGTTAATGATTTCAGGAAGCTGGACAAAGCAACAAGAAAAGATCATTTTCCTTTACCTTTCATGGATCAGATGCTAGAAAGATTAGCAGGGCAGGAATTCTATTGTTACCTAGATGGATATTCTGGATTTCTCTAAATCCCAATACACCCAGCTGACCAAGAAAAAACAACTTTCACTTGTCCTTATGGAACTTTGCTTACAAGAGATTGTCTTTTGGTTTGTGTAATGCACCTGACACATTTCAGAGATGTATGATGTAAATATTCTGTGATTACATCGAAAGAATCATGGAAGTGTTCATGGATGATTTCACAGTGTATGTAAAAGATTTTGCCACTTGTTGAAGAACTTGACAGCTGTTTTGCACAGATGTTCAGAGCAGAACTTGATCCTTAACTGGGAGAAGTGCCACTTTTTAGTAACTGAAGGTATTGTGCTTGGGCACATGGTTTCTGCCAGAGGGATAGAAGTGGATAAAGCAAAAGTTGATGTGATTGCAAAGCTACCTCCTCCTGAAAATGTGAAAGGAATTCAGAGTTTCTTGGGCCATGCTGGTTTTTACAGAAGATTTATCAAGGATTTCTCTCTCCTTGCTAAACCACTCACTCACCTGCTAAATCATGATGTGCAGTTTGTGTTTGATGAGGCATGTATGCAAGCCTTCAACAAGCTAAAAGAAGCTTTGGTTACAGCTCCAATAGTGCAGCCACCTGACTGGAATCTGCCATTTGAGCTGATGTGTGATGCAAATGATTTTGCAGTAGGAGCAGTGCTTGGCCAGAGAAAGGAGAAAGCTGTCCATGTGATTCATTATGCAAGCAAAACACTTGATGATGCTCAGATCAACTACACCACTACAGAGAAAGAATTGCTAGCAGTAGTGTTTGCATTTGATAAATTCAGGCCATATCTTGTTGGACACAAGTGCATTGTGTACACTGATCATGCAGCAATAAGGTAGTTGGTGAGAAAAAAGGATGCAAAGCCAAGACTGATCAGATGGGTTTTATTGCTGCAAGAGTTTGATATTGAGATCAAAGACATAAAAGGTTCTGAAAATTCAGTAGCAGACCACTTGTTCAGAATAAACTGCCCTGAAAACAGAGAAATTGAAGATGGCATCCCTGGTGAGCAGTTGATGAAAGTGAAAGCTTGTACTCCTTGGTATGCAGACATTGTGAATTATTTGGTTTGTGAAATTGTGCCAGCTGAGATGTCCTATCAACAGAGAAAGAAATTTCTGCATGATGCCAATAGCTATTACTGGGATGAGCCATTTCTGTACAAGCATTGTGCAGATGGAATTGTGAGAAGATGTGTGCCATCTGAAGAAATTGGTGATGTGATGTTCCAATGCCATGCAGGCATGTATGGAGGCCATGCTGGAGTGATGAAAACACAAACAAAAATCCTGCAAGCTGGATTTTACTGGCCTAATCTGTTCAAAGATGTGCATGATTATATCAAGCAGTGTGATCCTTGTCAGAGAGCTGGAAAAATATCAAGGAGAAATGAAATGCCACAGAAGGGAATTCTTGAAGTGGAATTGTTTGACGTGTGGGGAGTTGATTTTGTTGGACCCTTGCCATCATCAAAAGGATACAAGCATATATTAGTTGCAGTGGACTATGTGTCCAAATGGATTGAAGCAGTACCTACTGTGAGTGCAGATTCCAAGGCAGTCTGCAAGCTGTTCAAAGATGTTATCTTTCCTAGGTTTGGAGTACCAAGAGTTGTTATCAGTGATGGGGAGCTCATTTCAACAATGAACAGCTAGAGAAGCTACTGAGCAAGTATGGTGTGAAGAATCACAGAGTAACTACACCCTACCACCCACAGGCTAATGGACAAGTTGAGCTTTCCAACAGAGAAGTTAAGCAAATATTAGATAAAGTTGTGTCCAAGTCCAGAGGGGATTGGTCAATGAAGCTACCAGATACTTTGTGGGCATACAGAACTGGATACAAGACACCTATTGGTATGTCACCATTTAGTCTTGTCTATGGAAAAGCATGTCACTTACCAGTTGAGATAGAGCACATAGCTCAGTGGGCTATCAAGAAATTGAACATGGACTTAGGAAAAGCTGGAGATGCAAGAAAGTTGCAGATGTGTGAGCTAGAAGAGCTAAGGCATGATGCCTATGAGAGTTCCAAGATTTACAAAGAAAATACCAATAAATGGCATGACAAGCACATTCTCAGAAAGGAAATCAGGATTGGACAGACAATGCTAGTTTATGACTCCAAGCTGCATTTATTCTCTGGCAAATTCAAGTCCAGATGGTTTGGTCCTTGTATCATCAAGAGAGACCTGGGACATGGTGCTTTCGAAGTTCAGAGTCCAACTGAAGGAATGTTTAAGGTTAATGGTCAGAGAATGAAGCATTATGTTGTGGGAGAGAAAGTTTATTCTGAAGATACTGAAGTTACAGAAGAAGATGAGCTACAGGATGCTGCTAATGCATCCTCTGCAGCCGTGAACAATTGAAGAAGCTACAGTCAGGCTCATGACTATAAACAAGCGCTCATCAGGAGGCAGCCTGATACCTTTTTATATTATCTACATTTTTATTCCCTTTATTTGCTATCTTTGTTTTGTGTGTTTCTTTTGTTTTGTTTTTTCAGTTAAAGAATAAGAGAAGAACGGAGAAGTTTGGCTGTGATATAATGAAGCAAGAAGCAGAAGTGATTACCAGGTGAAAACATTCCAATCCCTAAAACCACTTTACAAGCATGAATATTATTGCTATGCCATGATTCTGAGTTATTATCAATTTGGCAATTTATAGCTCTTTCAGTAAAAGTTTCATTGTGTTGCTCTGTTATGATTAAGTAGCATTGCATTTTAATGAGAAACTTGCATTTTATCTGTCTATTATACTTGCAAAGGCTTATGTTCAGAAACACTTATCAATGTAGTATTTATTTGTTTCTCTCTTCAAAGCTTTTGGAATACCTGACAATGCAATTTGCTAAGAAACTGAATGTGATGATCCTTTTTAGAGCCATTTACAAACTGCATGTCTGCATGTTTGCATTAGCAATCATGATCTCTGGATTGTGATTTGTGAAGCACTAACAGTGAAACTAACTGAAAGTTTGGCAACAACAAGTAATTTTTTGCATTAGCTACTATGATCTCTGGATTGTAGTATGTGAAGCACTGACTGAAATTCTATAACTGAAGCTTGAAGCAATTTTTGGCATTAGCGGTTATGATCCTGGGATTGTAACCTGTGAAGCACTAACCAAGTAAACCTGACAAGAAAGTAATAAACTAACTCATTTCTTGCATTTGCACTAGCCTACTATTCCTGGGAATTGTAGCAGGTGAAGCACTGACTCTGCATGCATATTAACATCCATCTCTGCATTATGGCTATTTTCTGGATCCTTTCCATTCAATTTCCTTGCAAATTGTCTTATCATGTTATTCCAAAGTTGTTGAGCCTAGAAATGATTAAATCTTGCTATTTGAAACTTGTTTCCAAACTAGCACTTGCACTAATAATAAACAGAAACTGCAATGAATCCAATTTAAATGAACTGCTAAGTTTTCAGACCTTGCACTGTTCATTATCAGACTATTATCAGAGTTTTGTCACTAGAACATCTTTTATCAGATTTTGCTTCACTTGGGGACAAGTAAAGGTTTTGGTCTGGGGGTTTGATCACCATCATTTATATGCATATGCAGAGCACTAAAAACCTTCCAAAAATCTCACTGTATATCATCCAATATTGCATTTATCTGCAATTTATAGCACTTTACATTCATTTTGCAGTTCAGTGTGCATAGTCACACTATCTTCAGAAGATCTAGTGCAAAAGTGAAGCAAGAAGCACCACAGATGTGAACCCAATGCAGCAGAGAAGATGGACATGATCAACTAGTTGAAATTCAGACAGAAGATCTCAAGAACACCTGTTGCCAGACAGTGAACAGTGCACTGAACTTAGAAATCAAATCCATGTCAGTGTAGCTGTTGAAGCTCAAGTCTACATACAACCACATGCTATCTGAAGGATGTCCAAAGAAACATATTTGAGCAAGTTTGGATCATCAGAGCATGAAGAAATCGAGTCAAAGTGGAAGAACACTTCTGTGCCAGATGATGAACAGTTAACTGACAGAGTGCATTCTCTGTCAGTTAACTCATATTCTCCATGCACAAGTCGTAGCAATGCAAAAGTGTGGCAGCAGCAGTTCCCAAAGAAGATAAGAACCAGAGAAGGAGGGTAGATCAACTTGGAGATCAAGCAAGCCAAAAAGGGAAAAAGGCAAAAAGGTGATAAAGTTGGAAACACCCCATGTGCACTGTGAGCCAAAGATAGGAAAGGGAAACTTCCTCCTCTCCTCCATCTCGTGCCACTCCACCTCAGAAAGGAAAAAAAAGGGGTATAAAGCCACCACCACACCAACACAGCACCAATCCATCCGCAACCACTCCATTCCATTCCCCATCCATCCACCTCACTCCATCCCATCCACAACAACCACAACACCTTTTCGGCCACCAACTCCAACAACCACCAAGAACAGCAAGAACACCTCAAGAACAGAGAAGAACAAGATCAAGAACAAAAACAAGATGAACATGGAGTCCAGGATAAGAAGCCCAAGGCCTTGGTGAACTGAAGCTCATGATCTGCAACTATGCTTCCACCCTTGTCTTCACCTCTGCTTCCCCTGCTTCGACTAGGTTTTCAGTGAGCCACAGCCAAGTAACTCTCTCCATTCTTCTGTGTAATCTTGTGTTGAACTGAGTAGATCATTCATCTTTAAGTAGAGCTTGTAAAAGTTTGGATATTGCGGTGAATTGAGTGACGCGGTTCTTTGCCTCTACTGAATGTTTGCACGTTTTACTTGTTGTGTGATTTGATCTGTGTGTGTAAGGCTAGTCCCTGCATACTTGTGTGTTGAAATTCCATCCCTAGCCTCTTTTGCTTGCTAACTCATTTTGATCTGGCTTGACAATCCAGAAAGTAGTGATCTTTGTGTTCTGAATTTTCTCCTGCCTAAAACCTGCTAAAACCTTTTGCTTGCAAGACTAGTCTCTGCAAGCTGTTGAAGAATTTCTTGTTCTCTGTCTAAAAAATGCTTGGATCCTGCAGTGAACTTGATTGACAACCAAGAAGCTGCAAGTTACTTTCTGAAATTGTTCTGCCCAAAACCCTTTTCGAAACCCCCTTTTCAGTTCTGAAGTAAAAACCTGAAGATTTTGTCCTAACTTCTGCCAACCCTTAGAACCAACATAAACTTGTTGATCCCTGTGGAGACGATAAACAAACCCCCCCTAATACTCCTCCTTGATCAACAACAACGAGCTAGAGAGAAGCAGGCTGGATTGCACAACATGCAAGTCGGTACTGGGGCAACGAGCTAGAACTTTGATGCGTTTGATTAAAACTTGTGGATAATTTTGTCCGATGAGATGGTGGTTTAGAAGCAGCCAAGGCGCTTTTCTTTTTAATTCTTGTCAGTTTGGTTCGTCTGAGCTGATGAATATTGTATTTTTAGTACTTTAAAATATTTTCTGCCAGCTTCCTTTTTCCATGTTTATTCCTACTTGTTGTGACCTTATTTGAAATATATTAATGTTATTATGTGTGCAAAATAATATATAAACATTCAAATATATACATACTATTTTTCATACATGAACATAAGTATATATTGTTCAAACTCGACAAAACATCTAATTCCAAGGTTTATACATCCAAACAGGAGTTGGAATCGTGTGCTACACTTTAATTCCAGCCATAAATTCCATTAACAACCAGGAATTCGAATTGGAGCTCATTTCCTTTCCATCTGGGAAATGGAATTGCTAGTCCAATTCAATTCCCAGCAAACTTTGCTACATCCAAACACAAACACAGTGTTAGAATTACCGGATAAATCCCCGTGTACTTAAGCACCTCCACTCCACCGACGTTCGACGAGGGAGAAAAATGTGCCGTCATCATAGTAGGAAATACTTAAGGGGGAGAGGGGTAGGAAACAGATGGAAATCAATTCGGGGTGGGTCTCCTGATCCATTTTCTTCTTTTTCTCACTGTTGCAACGCATCGGCATAGGAAATTTGTGGGCATGATCAATGAGAAATGTGGCGATCGCAGCGGGTGTCTCGCTGTCCCAGGGAGGGGGAGTGTGGGAGGTGTCGGAAGCATTCACTGCGTCTTCAAGTTTTCTTTTCCCTCATTTGTCCAGTGTGAAAATAATTGTCACCAACAAAAAAAATCCTAGATTAGGTGCTGTCCGAACCAGTAGTAGTACTGGTCCATGCCTAATGGCATGCGTGGTTTTTATTGGACGGTCGGTCGATTTGGTCTTTGGTTCGGCGCGGTTCATAGCTCCAGACGCGGCCACCTGGCGTGGTGCGTAGCCATTGAATTCACATTCAGAACGGAACCGTGTTTTCCTCCTAGGTTAGGTGATTTCATTGCAGTAGTACCGGAGAATAGATTCACCAAACTCTAGTAATGGAGCCGTTTCCCTGGAAGGTGCTTGTTACTACGCGCCAGCTCACGGGGTACGTCGCTCGTGAGTGACGCAGCGTTGGTGCATGCATGGGCCTGGGCGCTCCCCGTGCGTGGACGGACGCGTCATCAGAATGTGGAGTAGTAGCTAGCTTGGCGTGAACGGTTCTCCGCGTGAGCGAGCGTTTTTAAATTACAAAGTAGGCGTTGCTGGTTACTCGTCTCTGTCTCTCTGATGAGGTCGATCGGCCGCCGATCGAGGACGAGGCTCGCTTGTCTGGTCGACGGAGGAGCCGCGCGACGGTCTGAAACTGAAACCTCCGGTGGATCGGAGTGGAATTCTTCCGTGACACGGTTGTCAAGCCTGGATTCATGGCCGCTTTCATTCCACATGCACGCATCACAATCTCAACGTACGCACGCAAAAGGGCGGCCAGTTATCTAGCGAGAGCTTTTCGAACAGCCCACCTAGCACGTTCATTCGGGGCCTCTTTGGTATCCTGCAGCACTCATGCAGCACTTTTGCACCGTCAGGGTCTGCCCCATAGAGTCTGGTTTGGCGAGTTGAAACCAAACAACGTGCAGATTTGGGAGCTCGTAGAAAAGTGGGTGGGTTGGTAGAATTGCATGCACTTCTCAGTGTCATCCATCTAGGGCTCGCGTGGGCTGCCGGAGCTGGTGGCAAGGCTCCCTCTAGGGACTCGGCGCGGCCGTGGGTGTGGGTGCGGAGCTGCTCCGTACGATGCCGACGATCCCTCCTCATCATTGCTGCAAGCTCTCTGAGTCCTCCCTCGATGGACTGATATTCTCTGAGCACTAGCTTCAGAGAATCATCTCGGTGTTTTTTCCTTTCTAGTTTCTGGGGCGATGCTTAATCGTTCTCGAGTGCTGTATTGCTGTTGTAAGACATGTGGGTTTCTTTTCTATATGAATTGGAACCGGGGCGGGGGCCCTTTTTATCTAATTTTTTTTTTTGCATGCACGGTCATTTGGTTGTGACGGCGCGCTGCATGAGGCGTGAGATAGGCATGTGGGTGTCAGGGAATCTTGCAGTCTCGTGTTGTGCGCTGCCTGCATGCAAAGTTGCATCTGAGGAAACGACCGATTCAGGCGTTTCTTCGGGGCCAAGCCCAGGGGTGCTTTAAGATTCGTGTTATGCAACTTTTCGTGGCTCATAGATAACCAAACAACACGTCGACTAAAAGATTCCATTTTGCACCGGTCTACCAACTTCTACCAACTTTGAGATGAGTTCACCTACTTTGTTACACAAGCCAAACACGGCCTCGGTGCTCGAGCACCCTCGTCTCATCGTACGTCTCGTCTCGTCAGGCCAGCAAACGGCGATGCCGTCTCAAACTCAAAGATCGCCGTGGGAATGGAAGGACTACTTCTGCAAATCTGATTTTTTTGTCCCAGCCATTGGATTGTATATCAACCATTTTCGGTCCCACCTGATACGTTCCCGGCACAAGCCACACCCTCCACTCCCATAGCTGACATGTACAAGGTCCGTTCCATTTTATCTGGAGCCGACCTCAGGGTCAGATTTGAAAATAGTTTTGCAGAGAGGCCAGAATTGAGATTAATTTGGCTCAAAGGCCATATTTGGCAAAAAAAAAAAATTACTAGATCCGGTACCTATTTTAGATTCACAGGGTGCGCCCCGGTTCCATTAATCATAACGAAACCATAAGCGTCTGTTAACATCCTTGCCGCAGCATAGGTTCTCCATCAAAGGTAAATGAAAATAATGCAACAACTAAAAGAAACTATTACAGCCAACTCTGTGGAAAGAGCCGACTGCAGCTTGGGCATCAGGAGCACAGTGCAGCAAAAGCACTCCAAAACGATGAAGTAACTACCCCTAAACTACTACTAGCAACGTACCAGCGGAGCTAACCCCCACCGCAACTTCCACCAAAACGATCCTTCTTTGTAATCTTCATCATCTTAGCAGCTTCTTTCTGGCTTCAGTTGGAAGAGCAATCACACGCACCTCGAGTCACATAACCACATGGATGTTCTTGCTCTCCTCGGGATGTTCTTGGAGGTACGCCAGTGTTGCTCTCCCCCCGTAAGCTGAGCCAGCGGACGCCAGCCACGATTTTACCTAAGCGAAATCCTTGCAGCTTGTTTTCACTCCACTTCCAGGCAGAGTGGACTTCGAAGTTTTGCTGTCAGGTTTTCCATGAACAGCAAGACTTTTTCCCCTTCTAGCTCTTTGTAAAGATCCGGTACCTATTTGAATCATATTATTTATTTAGGAGTATTGCGTTATGACCCTGCATTTCCGCGCGTACGGGGAGTGAGTACTTGCAAATCTCGCTCTCTTTTCCCCAAGTATACCGTGGTTTTTCTGTTTTTTTTTTTTGGATCGAGCTGGAGCTGCTAAAGGCAAACCGAAAGAAGAAAAGAAAGGGCAAACAAGCAATGATCCCCGCTAACGTCTCCTCCCTTTAAACGCACCGACTATATTCCCTGATCTCGCATTCTCATCTGGCCTTTTCCACCTCGATCCTTTCACTTTCTCCGTAACTTTGGCGGGCCACCTCTGATATCTTCGAGAAGAGGAACGTCGATCACTTCCTACCCAAAACGACGTTACTACCGTTGGTGATGCTGCTCTTTCCACGCACGCTCCGGTTTCCTGAAGAATGACACCTGGCCGTACAATGATTAGCACTGCATGCGCACATCATTGCAACAAATACAGATATAAGCTTGCGAACACTCTTGGTGCTAACCAAAAGCGCAGCATCGATCGATCCTACAGTAGTTATTGCGTGCCATATTGCAGGTGGCGGTTGGGTGCAATGCAATGGCCTTTCTTAACTCCCCGATCGAAGAAAGCGACCGGGTGGAGCGATCGAACGAACCACGGGCGGGCGGCTTCTAGGCGCGCGATGATGGCGCCAGCTCTCTCTCTATCGTTGCTGCCATTTTTAAACACCGGTCGATCGATCGAGCGCTCCACTCCACAGACCGCGCGCGGTTCTGGTGGACGCGACGTGGAACGATGACAAGCTTCCGGCCGGTTAAGACTTAAGACAGACGCTCATCGATCACAGCCCCAGTTAATTAGCCAGTTCTTTAATTAGCGGAGGTGCTATGCTAGTGCTAGCTCCATCTGAGTCTCCGAGAGCATCATCAGTTTTTCTTCTACATTTGGTTCTCCCGCACACCAACCAACCGCAACCGGAGTATATATAGATCCTCGGCCTGTTCATGCATGTACCCCACGAAGAAGTGAAGATGGAAGCAGATGCTCGACGACGAAGACCATGTCCCTCCACCGCACTCAGTACGTACCCCGACATGCATAGGCTTCCTGGGTATTTATTCCTTGCCATTTCACAGCTGGCTGCCATACTAATGGCCAATGGGGATGCCATTTCTCGGTGGCGTCTGGCCTCACGCTCGGTTTCAATGTGCTCGCCGCGCAAGAGTCAATTGGATACGGCCGAGGAGCATGGCATGGCAGCTGGTCCCCCGGTCCACCACCGCCACCACGACGGCGACGAGGCCTGCATGCAACGACGAGGGCGATCGAATGCGGTCGGAGACGGGACCATGCGATTGCGATATGCACACCTGGCTATGCTCGTGAGACGAAACTCACCGGGAGGGTTTAGCCTTTTGGCTTCCAGTAAAGATAAAGACGACGCAGATCCAGCGTCACATGGGAGCTTGTAGCCACCCCTGGGCTGGGGGTGAATTTTCTTTAGTTTGTTTGGATCTCTTCTCTTGAAAGCCAAGCGGTCGTGGTCGCGGGCGCTGTCTTTGTCGACTCTTTTGGCTCTGCCCAGATCCCATTTTAGGGCCTAAATTATTGGATCAACAGCGCTACGGCAGTGCGCAAGTTCTTCTTATCCTTCCCTGTGGTGCGCCGCGCGCATGCAGATGGAGATGGTGACGCACATTCCTCGTTCGTGCTCTTTCTCTGCACTACTATATAATTCGTTCTGTATTGTTTGTTTTTCTAGGCTCATCCTCCCGGACAAATCACGCAGTCCCAAGCATAGTGCACAAGTTGTATATCGATCGTGCTCCTGCATATCCTTTTCATGTTTGGATGGACAAGCTCCTCTCAATCCTGGCTTGCAAGCGTACGGTGTAGGGATACCCTGCAAGTCTTGTCACAATTTTAACGAACGAAGACCACGTGAACGTGATAGGCGTTGCGTACTTCCGATGTCCATATAGCGCATAAGCGTGATTATGTGTTGCAAAATAATTGAAGCCAGTTGCAATTGTTGCGCTTACGTTGATTGGATCCCTTGACAGGATTATATAGCACAAGAAGGTGTTGGTTGCCAAGTAAAGATATTACTATAATTTAGAAAAACAATCTAAACAAATTCTAATGCTACTTTATTTTGGTTGAATAGATCATGCATCTCCAAAAGCAACACACTCACGAACAAAATCTTGGTCAATCTCCAGATGCTTGGTATCAACGTTGATGTTGAACCGATTCGTCGAAAGGTAGACGGCGGAAATGTTGTCACAGTAAACCAGGATGCCTCATCGGCAACATTTGCGACACCCAGATATTCAACCTCCGCACTCGACCGTGAGACAGATTACTCGTCGGGTGCCATACTATGCCCCCACTCGATCATGAGGGAGAGGAGAGCAACAACACACAACGGCCCCCAATGCATTGCCGCCTAGTCTTAGCATGTCGTCCTCATCTGATCATCGATGAGAGGGTGGAGGACAAAACCTAGATTCTTCCCGAGCTACGCGTGAGGCGACATGGGGGACATGCATCTTGTGGATTTGCGGCCGACGTGCGTTCTTTCTATGTGGGGGCGGGCGTTGAGGGAGATATGAGCCATGATTTCAATGCAAGTATCACCCCTAAAGTGCTAAAGTATTATCGCAAGATTTTCAACATTGAAAACTCACGTATGTTTACAATACCACATATATATATATATATATATATATATATATATATATATATATATATATAGGGTGGGACTATTCAGCAACCATCCTTAAGAGTGCTCTAAATAGCTATTTAGAGCACCTTTTCAACTGAAAAGCTTCTTAACCGGAATCCGACCCGCCGTCTCGCACCGACCAAACAGGAACCGCGCTGGAATTTTTTTTTGGACCTGACCCTACTACCCGCACTCCTCGCCTCCTACCGCTCAGACTCTCTCCCCCGCTCCGGCCGCCGGCGGCGCTTGCCTCCATCGCCGGCCGTGGGCGCCGTCCACCACCTCGCCCCACCGTGGTCTCCCTCCACCGGAGCAGTGCCGCCCCGCCTCCATCCCCCGGCGAGGCTGCCGTCCCCGCGCGTCTCATCGATGAATCAGAGCACCGACGAGGTCAACGGCCCGCCTCCCGGCGAGGTTGCCGTCCCCTGCGCCTCCCCGACCGATTCCGGCGACCTACGCGCCTCCCAGACCTCCACCGCGAGCAGCCGGGAGGCCATCCACCACCGAATCGAGCTGCCCCGTCGACGCCCTCTCCTGCGTGCAATCGACGGGCCCTTGCCCATCGCAGCAGGGAAACCACCGTCCGCCCATCTCCGGCTGCCGGAGTCCTTCGCCCCGCCTCAGGCTCCCCATGGCCGCCCCCGCCCTCTGCTTCCCGACGCCGGCCGCGCCTCCTACTTCCTCACCGCCGCTCCATCCCAAATCGGGGAGTCGACTTCGCTGCCCACGGAAGTCCAAAGCGCGGCTGCCCATCTCCCTGCACTACTGCGCCGATGCGGCTCCTCCAATAGCCTCCTCCGTGCCCATGCGGCCGGCTGCCGTTCCACCCCACGCGCGGCAGAGCAGATGGCCCCTGTGCCGTTCCGGTGCCTTCCCTGCTCGTCGCTGGACCAGCCAGCGGGCGTTCGGGCCTGGCCTGCTAGCCTCCACGGGCACCGTCGGTGCTGCATCCCGCCGTTCTGGTTGCAATCCTCCGCTGCATCCCGCCTTGTGTCCCGTTCGCGGCATCTCGCAATTACTTCCGACTTCGCTGAACTGCCCATGACTTGGGAGTGGACTCCAGACCAGCGACCTTGGAGCGCCGTGCTGGCTCCCGTCTGGCACGCCGTGGATCAAAGCAGGCGGCAAGTGTGGCCTCCAGCTTGCGCTATGTGCGGTTCAGACAGAGAGCATAGCCAATTCAAGTGTTGCTCGGTAGTTTAGTTCTTCCCTTTGTCTTATTCTTCAGAACCAGTCGATGCTGCCGCTAACTGTTATTGTCTTGTATTCTATTGGTAATGCGGGGGCAGAAGATATGGTTCCAACTAGTGGAAAAATCGGTGCTTGTTGATGGGCTACTATTGTTTGCATTTCTTTCAGACTACATGTGTTTATGTTACTCTGTCCTTTTTTTTACCCGATTGAGCAGTTCGACTAGGCCTAAAAAAGAAGTTCACGATCCTGTAAAAATAAATTTAGAAATGTCATCGGTTACAGGTTATTGTTTTAGGCAGTTTTTAATTCTGTTTCTACACTAAACTTGCTTATTTACCTAAGTTCTCCATTGTTGGCAAAAAGTTACTTTCATACCGTGTGTTTCTTTAAGAAAAAGTAAACGAAAAAATGTGAGAAAAAAGTTCACATTTTTTGTAAACCGAAGTTGACTTGGTGAAATTTTAGAAGTTCACGTAAATAGATTTACTTCATAAATAGAAAGGAAATAGAAGTTCACTCAATTAGTTTCAGAAGTGCACTATTTTTTTTGAAAGCTCACATCGAGTTCCCAAAAAAATTCAATTTGTCAATGATAATTCACCTTTTTTGGAAGTTCATTTTTTACTCGTCGGAAGTTCACCATGTTGACGAAAATTACTTCTAAATCGTAGAAATTCAAAATTGGGAGTTCAGATAGTCCATACCAGAGGTTCACTTTTTTGTTCGTAAAAAATCAATGCATTCACGAGAAAAAAATCACATCAGCTCATGTTTTGATTTCATTACTGGTGGGAAGTTCACTTTAACCGTGTTCGGAGTTCACTTTAAACGCATTAGAAGTTCATCTCAACCGTGTCGGAAGTTTGTCGGTAAACAGAATTCAAAACGTGAGAGTGGAAAAAAGATTCAATCTTTTTTTCCGTAAAGTTCACAATTTGTTGAAGTTCACTCTCAGAAAATTTAGAAGTTCAATCTATATAATCACGAAGTTCAGTTTGAATAACAACACTGAAATAGAGAAAATTCAAAAATACAACGGTTACTATATTTAAAATTGCTCATAATCCATGAACAATTTTAAAAAATGGTCATAACATAAAGATGCGGAATTTCCATACCTTTTCAACGATATATCATTTGCATCGTTTGAACAAACGGTTTAAAAATTATAACAAAAACAATGCCCGCCACAGAACAAAAATTTCGCGATCAGAAGTTCACTATGGTATATTCAGAAGTTCACAAACGTGTAAAAGGAAGTTCATATGCTCAGTTTTTCTGGGGCGGAAATACTACGCATAAAAATCATAAGTATGAACACCGTTTGTCCAAATCGACCGCCGTCGCGTGCAATTAGCAAGGATATGAGTCTATTTTGACACTCCCATGCCGAGTCACCCAATTCGAACACCACAAAAGTGGCAATTTTAAATCGATTCCCATGTTGTCTTATTTATCTGTTTTTCGTATTTTTAAAATTAATCAAAAACCTTATCAAATTTGAAAAACATTTCTATATGAAAAAGTTGTGTCTAGTCAATATCTTTCCAACGCCATATCATTTGTTACATTTCGATCAGCGGTTTGAAATTAATTGACAAAACAGTGTCTGCCGAAATTAAATGTATAAAAAAACAGAATTATGTATTTTTAAATCCGCACTTAAACCGCTCATAATTTAGAAAAATGTCTAGAGATAACGAAGATTCGCATTTTCCATAGCTTTCCAACGGCGTATCATTTGCCTCAATCCGACAAACGATGTGAAAATGGCACCCAAATAACAGTACGAAAACGAAGAAAAACGTGAAAATACAGTATAGTAATTTTAAAATTACTCAAAAACCGTAACGAATTTGAAAAATATTTATATGCGAAAAAGATGCGCCTAACCATTATCTTTCCAACGCAATATCATTTGTGTCATTCCGATAAGTGGTTTGCGAATGATGGCAAAAAAACCGTCCGCTCGTTATACACGTTCAGAAAACAGAAATATGTATTTGAAAAGCTGCTCATAAACGCTAACGAATTTCGAAAAAGTGAAAGAGATAGCAAAGATGCGTAATATTAAAAGCTTTCCAACGGTATAAAAATTGCATCAATCCGATTAGTGGTTAGAAAGTTACGACCGAAATACTACCCGCCTAAAGAGAAACCTAGGAGTTCCGTCAGGAAGTTCAGTGCCTGTTTAAACGGCAGTTCAGAAAAGGTGCTCTGAATAGTTATTCAGAAACTGGTTCTTGAATAGCTGAAATATATATATATATATATATATATATATATATAAAGTTCAGATGTGATTCCTAACTCGAAGAAAAGATAGATCCAGCAGTAGAAGTTATCGTGCTACTCACTCTAGATTAAAAAAGGTTCTAGCATGTGGAGTAGTATTTTTCACTGTCGCTGAGTGTCGAAGGAATCAGAAATCTTATCCCACAAAGTGACCATGCGTGCACTAGTGGTCACGAAACATGAGTTAGACCCTCATGTACCTGTGTATGCCGTTGTTCGGACATATTTTTCACGGTCTAGACTCGTGCCGTGCTGCGTAATGTCGCCACAAATTGTAGCGTAGGCTATCCAGGGAACGTGAGACATGAGTACCGCGCGGGGCATGAACACTGAAAGCAAAGCCGCAACAACTTCACCGGGGCGTATCATCCCAATCCTAGCTGGGAAATGAGAATTCCTCCTACTACCTAGCTGCCGCAGATTGCTGCCGTCGCTATGCTAGTCTGCTAGATCAATTCACTTGAAGCTATCTACCGGCGTTGTCGCTACTGTCCCATTTACATTCAAACATTTACATTCTTTGAAGCAACCATCCCTTGCAAATAGTTTCACCTTACATGTTAACCAACATAGTATTTTCATGCCATGTTGTTGCATTGGGTTACTCTTTGTAGCTCTGTAGACCTGACCAGCAGGTTGGTCAATGGTCTTTTTTTTTTGAGGAAGGGTCTGATACATAAGAAAGGAGGCTCCACACTTTACAACCAGGTACCCCAACAAACACAAAATTACAAGGAAAGCCAGCAAAGTGCAAAAAACACCCTAGGCCACCGGAGAAGAAACGGGATCAGACCCCGAGCCGCGCCCAAAGCTCCTACGCGCCGCCGGCGACGCCGTACCGCCCACCGCCGAGAGGAAGCACCACCACATGTAGCAGACAGCCGCATGATCCATCCGCCGTGCAGCGACGAAATCTGGAGTCGATGAAGACCACGGCCACAACACCATCCTCTCGAATCCACCCTTCTTTAAGGTGTGCTTTTGTATTTGAATTCGTATATGTTGTTTCCCCTACATTATGTAATGGATATGATACTCAGTTTATTTATCTAGTATAATTTCCGGAGTCACTGTTGACAACACAAAACCATGGTGACAGTGCGGGTGGCGTGTGTGACTCTATGGTGTTAGATGACGCTATAAGATTGTGGTGTTTGGACTTTAAGGTGTGACAAACCTACGCAGTAATTGTGGTGTTTGAACTTTAAGGTGTGCTTTTGTAGCCCTACGCGGTGGTTATGGTGTTTTTTATCCAGTGGAAGAACAGTTCCAAGTAGTATCTAATTTACATGTTGAAGAGGAAGTATCATGCATGTGTTTAATTGTGTTAATATTGTTGAGAGAGTCCACTAGTGAAAGTATGATCTCTAGACCTTGTTTCCAAGTATTGAAACACCGTTTACTCTCAGTTGTGTGCATGTTTGCTTGCTGCCATTTTTATTTCAGATTACAAATACCAGTTGTAATCATCCATATCACTTGTATTTTACCATCTCTTCGCCGAACTAGTGCACCTATACACCTGACAAGTGTATTGGGTGTGTTGGGGAAACAAGAGACTTCTTGTATATTAATTGCAGGGTTACTTGAGAGGGAAACCTTTGACCTCTACCCCTCTGAGTTCGATAAACCTTGGATTGTTCACTTAAGGAAAATTTGCTGCTGTCCTACAAACCTCTGCACTTAGAGTCCCAACGCTGTCTACAAGAATAGAAGCGTGCGTAGACATCAGAGGTCATGTCCGCCCCATCGAGAGGGCCTCCAAACTTGGAGGCCCTTTCGGGGGTGCCGGACACGATTTCGCTCTGCCCGACCCTTTAGGGGGTGACGCTGGTGGCCAATTTTGGTGTCCGGACCCCAATGGGCTTTTGGAGGGTCAATTGGAGACCCCCGATGAAGATGCTCTTATGCAAAACTTTAACACAAAATGAACTGTCTTCAATTTTTTAACCGGATCTAACTCTTTTTAGTACCGCTCAACATATTAGCGATACAGTTAGGTGTGGTATCGCCGGTGTCATTTTGACGGTACCACGGCTAACTCTACCACCGGGATGGTACCATGTACAAGGCTACCGCCAGATCAACCGGCGGTACCACATGCAAGCCTATCGCCGGGAGGCTAAAAGGGTTAGATGTAGATTTTCTTTTGGAAAAAGTTCATTTAAGGCGTCAAGTTTCGTACAAAGGTCAGATTGGTCAAAATTGCCGACAAGTTGCTGCGAGAGACGGATGTTTGGCGCCCACATGGAGAAGCAGTGTGGAACTGTCAACTGCGGATAAAGAAATGGATGGCTTGATGGGTTTCTGGTTCTAGTACATCCCACGAGCTGGTTTTGTATTGTGCTAGGAACGAGACACGGGTCAACGAGCACCAATCACATCTTTGCTTCCAGACGAAGCACGTCCAGTTTCGAGGAAAAACCACGAAACATAATGGGATAAATGAAGACTCTTGCATAAATGTCAAACACTTGATGGAATTGAAGCATTTCTTTTATCCTGGAACTCTTGCTGGCACATGGACCATATGCATGCTTTCCCAGCGCAAGACGCGCGAGGAGGGAACAATGGTTAGGCCGGCGCGTGTGTGTTGGAAGTCTCAAGTGTGAACTCTGACTTGGATGGCGCGGAAAAGAAATGGCCGGCGAGTTGACTACGTTGGTAACCATAGACTCGCGTTTTGTTTGCTTCGCCACGCCACGGCTATGCATGTTTGCCAAACAAATACGGAAAATCAAATTCAAAGGAGTCGGTCCGGGACTGCCGAAATGAGATGTAACATGAACCCGGGATGACTGGCAAAATCCTGCGCCTAATTAACGCGGCTGCTAATCAAGGCAGTCGTTCAGCCGTACATTAATTTGCGAGTACATTGCCACACTATTTTAATTATGAGATTCCACTTCAGCATCAATCTGGTGAATGCTCGTTTTCAAACGAATTGTACTTTTTCCAAGTAGACAAATGTGGCAATGCCGCTCCGTCCCGCCAAGCAAGGCACAGATCCATCCGATGGATACACGCGAGCGACCGGACGTATCCCAGCGGCCGTCGATCGGACGGAGGCACCTCGAAGTCGACGTGCTAGGCCCCACGCCGGGGACAGCCGATGATCAACGTCCGAAGCTAGCTTCTGACCGGCGTGGCACCGTAATCGATCGGATGCTGGAAGCATGCATGGGGCTGGAGACGGCAACGGCGCACCAAACGCGTCTCCTCCCGGCCGGCACCTGGCACCTGGCACCTGGCGTCCCCATCGGAGCAGCCCGTGCATGCCGTCGGTGCACGCGGGAATCGATAGCGATCGGCTCCGTCCCGTCGCCGCCCGGACCCACGCGGCGATCGACGCATGGAAAACGAAGAAGAAAATATTGCCCAAGGCGCGCTCTCCCGTACCGCCGGTGCCTTCCTTCCCGTACCGAAACGACGCGATTCACGCCGCTCCTGTACGGCTAAGTACTCATTCTACTTTTCTTTAGTCCCAGACTGAGCCAGTTAAAACTTCCCCGGTGAGCTCTACAGCCTCCCTCGTTCACCGTACGTATATTCCCTTCATCCGTACGCACGTTCACCTCTCACTCTCTCAGACTCGTATCATTCACGGCTCCTATTCGACGCTCCCGCTGTTTTGTTCCCTCTGATTTTCTCTTTAGAAAACTCTACGCTCATGTGAATGTGAGCATGTCCTAATCTAAGTCCCCAAGGTCACTCGCTGAATAATAAACATATCAACGCGGATTTACTACCCGGGCGGCTAGCTACGCATACCCTGCTAGCCGTTAGATATAATGAGTATTAGATCACATTGCTTTGGGCTGTCCTGGATAGTGTTTGCATGCGTCGACGGCGTTCCTACCATCCGTTACATGCAAACATGGTGGTTCTGTTGTGCAAAAATATTGTGCGTACGGTGTTTTGTTTGTGGAACGACAAAAATATTGTGTGTGTGTTGTGTTCTGTTTGTGAAACGAACGGGGTGTTGTCTCCCACCGCGCAAAAACAGCAAACGAAAAGTTGATTAGTGATAATCCCCAGTTTGTGTCGGCGACATGTGTCGATGAAAAATATTTAACTATGGGGCTCCGTGCTTTGCGTCAGTTGCACATCCAGGGCACTTGGTTTCTGTGTACCGTGCTGCGGTGCATTGTCGTCTCGTGTCGGTCATGGAAAAATGTTTTGCCCGTGACACGGTGTCTAACGGGAAAGAGTTCAAACTGAGCTTTAGCTCGTTTTAAAAAAACTGAGCCATGGTGTGGTTTGTTTGTAGATTTCGTAACGGATCGTTTTTTGCCGTGTTCTTTTTTTTTCCGATGAAAAATAAATTTGTCCCAAAGCTTAAAGAAGCATCTCAGGTTTCTGACACCCGCATGTGCCCATATATGTCTTGAACGTGGACATCGACTTGTCCGTGCATTTGTTAAGGGGAAACTGACGCGTGATTTTATTTTCAGCTAGGCCAAGAAATATGGGTGCTGTTTTATGTGTAACGGTGAGATTTTTGTTCAAAACATTGGGGCCACGATGGATATGGTTGCAACTAATTTCTCTGAATGTATATTTTTTTATTGATTTTCGAATAAAGTTTATGTACGGAGCTACAAAGTTAGAGAAGGACACAAGCCTCTAAACTACAATTAAATGAACGATTGCGGAAACTACAATTTGCAATTAGTTGTGTCCACAACCCATTGTTGGATACCGCACTTTTCGTGTTTTCAAAAAATGCGAAACAAATCATGTACTCCCTCCGTCCCAAAATAAGTGTCTCAAAGTTGTCCAAAAGTGAATGTATCTATACTTGTTTCATGTCTAGATACATCCGCTTTTTGATAAATCTAAGACAGTTATTTTGGAACGGAGGGAGTACATGAGTTATGTTATAACTTGTGCACTCACAAATTTTCATTAAAAAATATGACATCATCTGTCCTATGCAAAAAAGACAAATAAAGTGTGAATAGGACGTGATGCTTTTTTAATTTCGCAAAAAAAAGGACGTGTTGCTTTTCTTTTTTGCACAGCTCACATTTGGTCATAGTTTTGGATAAAAATTTGTGTGTGCATAAGATATAACATAACTACGTTCATGATTTATTTCACATTTTTTGGTACGGATGCAACTAGTTGCAAAATAATCGGACAACGATTGCACCCAGCTTTTCATGCCATGATACGATTAACAGGCGGAACTGGTACGTATTGAAACAATCTAAGAAACAAACAAGTCTTTGTTATAACATGAACATATCCTGAACTCCATCAGAACAAAGAGAAGCATTAACGCAAACAGGTTCTGGCAATTAACACCACGTGGAAAAACGAAGCAAGAGAGAAAAATTTAAGCCAATGATCCACGGATAAACCAGGACCTCCATTATTTCGAGTAACATCCAAAAATGCTCAATCGAAGAAGCAACTTGTTCCAGTAGCAGGGGCATGCTGAACAAACTTGCAGTGGCCGGCACAAGCTCCAGTGATGGTTGCAGGCAGCCAGGCAGGGAGACAATCAAGCATGGCCGGCGATGATAACAGGTGCCGTCACTAAATGCTGGAGTCGTCGGTCTTGCCGTGCTTTCTAACGAAATACGTGACCACGATGCCCGCCGCGTCCGGCCGTGGCGTGACCGTCGCCGAGGAGCTCTTCCGCACCATGCGCATCGCCAAGATCCGCGCGGCGCAGGGCATCACCCGCCGTAAGATCCCTGCCAAGGAGGACCTCCGGCAGCTCGTCGGCCAAAGCGACCGCGCGGTGGAAGCGTGGAGCTCTACGCCGCGGGGCCCGCGCCAAGTACCTGGTCGACATCCGTGTACACATCTCTACAACAAACTGGTTTTAACACACCGTAGTCCTCCAGCGCCGCTTCCATCTCGGCAACATCTGCACGCGGCATGCAGGCAGGCCTCGCCCGCCGCCCTGATCTCGATCGCGGAGAGCGGAGGCGGAATGTAGGAGCTCGTCGAGGCAGACGGCGCGGCGGGCATCCCCAGCTTCTTCTTCTTGGCGTCGACCGCGCGCTCCATCACGGACTTGAACAACGGCCCGCTCTTCTCTGGGATGCGCGCGCTCGTTCGCACAGGCCCAGTCCCCAGTGGTAGCGGACTCAGCGCGACCACGCTTGCGAGCGCGACCAGCTGGTCGCACGGCACCAGCAGCGACGGCGGGAGCCGCGACGGGAGCCAGCTTGGCGTCGACCACAGCGGCAGCCAGCAAGTCCGTGTTGACGACCGTGGCGACCCCGCGCGTCTTGTTTTGAGTCCCGCGGTTTGATCTCATATTGGATCGCGACGTTTGCTTCAGCTCGTGCACGACCGATCTGTGGCGTACTTATCACATCGTGCCGCTAACAACTATATCGTGTCTTCTGTCGTTTGATTGCTACATCAAAACAATTACACACAAACAATTACACACGGTGGTGTTTTTTTCTAGCGCGCACCAAAAAATCTACTAAAGTACAGATGTAGGAAGACGCCAGCTAAGCACGGCGTTATCATCCCTGTTAGCTTCCGTGTGATCTATCCATGCTCTTATTATCCGAAACAAAGGATCTAATGGCTACTAACGGGTGCATAGCTAGCCGGGTGGGTAGCCCACTATTTCCGATAAACATATACTCACTCTGTTTCACAATCTAAGATGTTTTAGGTTGCATGTCTAGATTCATACTAAAAAGAATGAACACATGCAGTTAAACGTGTCTAAATACATGTGTATGTTTGCATGTGAAAAAAAGACTAAAACAGCTTATATTGTGAAACGGAGGGAGTACATACACACGATAAGGACCCACGTTTGTTTGTTTGTTTAACGCGGCCCAATGACTACTACTCTAATCGAATAGTATATTTCTTATTTTGTGTTGTGCTGATGCTCTCGGTTGTGCAAACCTCAATATGATGGATGGGCTGTGCTACGGTGTACCCCCTCTCTACACCCCCTAGTTAAATTAACGGTGGGATTAAAACACACCTCTTCATATTAGAGGGCATGACGGTCCAATTGTGTCTTGACTGCCCTCCGTCCTTGTGCTCGACGCCGGCAGCAGCCCCGTCGCTACTCGGTCGTCTCTCCTGTTTGCTCCCGCCGGCTAGTGCTGCTCCAGGTCTCCGCCTCCCTCGTCCTAGACGGCAACCGCCCGAACCCACGCGGGCGACCTCGTCCCTAACCTCACACGGCTCTCCTCTCTCCAAGTCGGCGACCTCTGTTAGGTTGATCTCGTTGTTAATGAGATTGATCCCGTATTGATTAGCCCAACGGCTAAATCAACCCCCTTGACTGCGCCCTGATCGGGGGCGTCTGTTTCCATTATGGACGGTGGGCCCCTGTGACCTGCGCTATAAATAAAGGGTGGGGGCTGGGGCACACGGTACGAGGTTCACCGTGCTGCCAGTCACCCCACCGACATCCCCTCTCCGATCTAGGGTTAGCGCAGTGCTCACGGGAAGCACCACTGCCCCGCAGCCGCCACCGTCGATCACCATGGCCTCGGCCTCGAGCTCGTCCACTCACGGCGAAGGTATCGCCCCAATCTCTCTCTCTCTCTGTTCTCACACACATACATGATGAACACGTCGATCTACCGAAAGGAGTTAATCTAGGAATCTAACAATGGTATCAGAGCACGATTTGGATACTAGATTTATGTTTCGGTAAAGTGAAAAAGAAAAAGAAAAAAGTTCACCGGCGATGCCCTCGGGCTCACCGGCAAAAGCGCCGCCGTTCTTTCCGCGCCACTCCTCTCGATCCAATCCGCATCGGCAAGCCGAGGGATGGACGAAGAGAATGGGCAGAGGTGTGGGCTCAGCCTCCCCACTGCCGAAAGTAAAGCAAAAGAACCCTAACCCTAGAAATTAAAAGAGAGGAAAAGAAGAACTCACCGGCGTCCACGACATCGCCGGCAAAGGGCACCACCGCTGGGCCGCTTGACGGAGTTGCGCCCACCCGTGGGTTGCACGCAGCTCCGGCAAGAGGGCCACGGGGGCGCCGCGTCTTCTCGCCGCCGTTTGCGCGCATGCGTGGACGTGCGGGAATGAGGAAGAAAAGAAGAAGGCGTGGCGCCCATGGCGCGGCTTTGGCCACCTCCGGCGTGGTCTCCGACCACCGCGCGGGGAAAGATTTGGGAAAAGGGAAAGGCGCTGACCGCCGCAAGGCGGCGCGCGGCACGGGGCGCGGCAAGGCCCGAGGCGCAGCCGGCGTGGCGGCACGGCTCGGCGCACGGCACGGCGCGGCGTGGTCGCCGGCGGCCGGGCGGCCGGAATCGCGTGCGACGCGGGTTTCGGGAGCGAAGGACAGAAAAGAAAGAAAGAAAAAACGCGTGAGTTTCGGGCGGCGACTGGGGTTGACCCGCGCCGGAGGACCTGGACCGTCCGATGAAACGGACGGCCAGGATCGCCTCGCCTGCGAACCCTAGCTCACAGCTGGGCTTTCGGGCCGAAAGGACGCGGCCGTGGGCCAAATGGGCCGCGAGCTGCGTCGCCGCGCGCGGCAGTTAGCGCGGCCGCTGACGGGCCGCGGGCCGCTGTTAAGCGCTGCACCGCGCGACAAATAGTAAAAGGCCGTGGGCCTCCTGTTTTTTCGCACAGAACATAATTTTTCTGTTAATTTTTTTTACAGAAGCATGTTTAGTTAATTTTGTTTTCTGTTTTCCTATTCAATTTTTATCCAACGAAATTTTTGTTTAGGAAACAGAAGAAAGAAAAGTGAATACTTGTTAAAAGTATAAAAGTTTATGAATTTTTATTCATTTTTAAAGTTTCCGCTGCAAATAGTTAAAAGAAATTGCATAAAAGCAATAAAGTGAAAATTAAAAGCATGATTAAAATGATATTAATGCTGATTATGATTCTGCTATTATTTGACCAACGTTATTAATAGCATTATTATGATTTAAAGTGAGAATTGAAAGCATGATAAAGTGATTTTAATGATGATTATGATTTTGTTGTTAAATGACCAACGTTGTTAATAACATGATTATGATCTGTTTATTATGTTTAAAGGTGCATTTATTTCTTTTATTGCCCAACGGTAATATAGTTTTAATTGCACAAACGGTTGTATGTTTTAATTTATACCAACGTTGGATTATTACATGCAATTGTTTTTTGTTATCTTATATCCTTGTGGTTTCAGGAAGTTTTCACCTGATGAGTTGCCTCAAGGACGTTCCGACGCTCAGGGGTGACAACTACGCTGAGTGGTGGAAGAAAGTCGAGCTGGCTTTTGTCTGCGCTGAGGTCGACTGGGTTGTGAGTACTCCACAGCCAGTCAAGCCAGCAGAGCCAGTGAGAGCAACAGATGATGATGATTCTGCTTGGCAGAAAAAGCAGCTGGACTATGGTCCAGTAGAGATGGGTTACACCCTAGAGAACCAAAAGTGGGTGAACGCCAACAAAAAGTGCATGGCATTCATAAAGAACACAGTTGAGAACGCTATTGTGGGCTCAATTGAAGAGTGTACCTCTGTGGGAGAGTATCTCCAAAAGATAAAGAGCCAGTTTACTGGTTCTTCAAAGACATATGCTACCCAGCTGCTCAAACAGCTGGTGACAGAAAAGTATCATGGAGGTTCACATGGAATAAGGGAGCACATTCTCAGAATGAGCAACATGGCTGCTAAGCTTAAGTCCATGGAGGCTGATCTGGAGCTCAAGCCTGCACTCATAGTTCACTTGGTGATGGCTTCACTGCCACCACAATTTGAAAATTTCATCATCAACTACAATGTGTCGCCTGAAAAATGGGACATTGAAAAGACCATTGCCATGTTGTCGCAAGAAGAGGAAAGGCTGAAGTCCCAGAATGGGGGCTCCTTGAACTTTGTGAAGGACAACAAGAACAGGAACTACAACGGTTCCCCTTCTAAGCCATATGGCAAAGGTCCTCACCAGTATAAGCCACATGGCAAAGGTCCCCAGCAGTTTCAGCAAGTGGACAAAGATACATGCCACCACTGCAAGAAGAAAGGGCATTTCAAGCAAGATTGCCCAGATTGGCTCAAGATGATAATGGCCAAGAAAGGTACAGACACAGTTTCTTTTGTAAATGAATCCCTGTATACACAGTTTTCAAAATCTACTTGGTGGATTGACTCAGGTGCAACTGTTCATGTTGCAAATTCTTTACAGGGATTCCATTCGACAAGGAGTATGCAAAGAAGCGAAAGACACATTGAAGTCGCAAATGGAGTTCAAGCAGAAGTTGAAGCTGTTGGCGACGTCTCCTTGGAGCTAGCTGATGGTTTCAATATTATGCTTAGAGATGTTTTATTTGTTCCTTCGATTCACAGAAACTTAATAAGTGTATCGTGTTTGGATAAAGACAGTTATGAATGTTATTTCGGTCATGGCAAGTGTGCCATATGGTTTAAAGATGCTTGTGTGGGTATTGCTTTACTTCATGATAAGCTTTATTTGTTATCCTTGCGTGAAAAAGTGCATTCTGTGAGTAATGTGAATGAACAAATTCCTTGTCGAACAAAGAACAAAAGAAAAGAAAGCGAACTCATGACTCTTCGAAGTTATGGCACTGTCGATTAGGCCATATTTCGAGGGGAAGAATAGAAAGCCTCGTTAAAAATGAATTCTTCCTCCGTTAGAGTTCTCAGATATCGAACAATGCATAGATTGCATAAAAGGAAAATACGTAAAACAAATTAAAAAGGGTGCAAACCGAAGCACAGCGACACTAGAAATTATTCACACTGATATATGTGGACCATTTCCGGTGAAAAGTGTGGATGGTTATGACTCGTTCATAACGTTCACAGATGATTACTCCCGATATGGTTATATTTATCCAATTAAAGAAAGATCTGAAGCATTGGATAAATTTAAAATATTCAAAGCTGAAGTTGAAAATCAACATGATAAAAGAATTAAAATAGTCAGGTCCGACCGTGGGGGGGAGTACTACGGTCGGCACACTCCATATGGTCAAGTACCTGGACCTTTTGCAAGGTTTTTACAGGAAAATGGAATAGTCGCCCAGTATTCTATGCCGGGCGAACCACAGCAAAATGGAGTAGCTGAAAGGCGTAACCGTACTCTTATGGATATGGTGCGCAGTATGATGAGTTATTCCACACTGCCATTGGGATTATGGATGGAGGCGTTAAAAACCGCCATTCACATTCTCAACAGAGTACCAAGTAAGTCGGTGCCCAAAACACCGTACGAGTTGTGGACAGGGAAAGTTCCTTCTCTACGCCACTTAAAAGTCTGGGGGAGCCCAGCTGAGGCAAAAGTTTTTAATCCCACATTGCAAAGTTAGACCCCAAAACAGTAACTTGCCATTTCATTGGCTATCCTGATAGATCAAAAGGTTATCGTTTCTACTGTGCAGACAGATACACAAAGTTTGTAGAAACGAGACACGCGGTCTTCTTGGAGGACGAAATGATGAGGGGGAGCATGGTAGGCCGGAAAATTGATCTTGAGGAGAAGAGGGTGTGTGCACCTTTTCCGATGATCCATGAGCCATTTTTCGCCCTACCTGTTGTACCTGCACCGATAATCCCAGAGGTTGTGGTGCAAGCACCTGTTGTAACTCCACCCGTGACCACAACGAGGCAAGATTCGGAACCTGTCCGTCAGGAACCGACTCAACCCGTTGTTGAGCATGAAAGGGAGCGACGACAGCCACATTTAGAAGAAGAGTCGCACGTTGAGACACATGATGTGCCAGAGAATGAGACTCTTAGAAGGTCTAAAAGAGCTAGGAAATCAGCTATTTCTAGTGATTATAGAGTTTATAATACAGAAACAGTTCATATGGAAGAAGATCCCACTTCATATGAAGAAGCCATGAGAAGCGTTCACTCTTCGAAGTGGCTGGAAGCCATGGAAGACGAGATGAAATCGATGAGTTCTAACAATGTTTGGGATTTAGAGGAAATTCCTAAAGGAGCCAAAACAGTAGGCTGCAAATGGGTCTACAAAACAAAGTATGACTCCAATGGAACGTAGAAAAGTATAAAGCGCGACTTGTGGCAAAAGGCTTTACGCAAAGAGAAGGGGTAGATTACAATGAGACATTTTCTCCGGTCTCATGTAAGGATTCTTTCAGAATCATCATGGCACTAGTTGCGCATTTTGATTTAGAGTTGCATCAAATGGATGTAAAGACGGCATTTCTAAATGGAGATTTAGAAGAAAATGTTTACATGAAACAACCCACGGTTTTTTCATGGAGGGGAAGGAACATATGGGATGCCGCCTAAAGAAATCCATTTATGGGTTAAAGCAAGCCTCTAGACAGTGGTATTTAAAGTTCAATAATACAATTAAAAGTTTTGGTTTTAAAGAGAATGTTGAGGACAACTGCATTTATGCAAAGTTTAAAAGTGGAAAATATATTTTCCTAATTCTGTACGTGGATGATATCTTGCTTGCAAGCAATGATGTCAGTCTACTGCTAGAAACAAAGAAATCTTGTCCTCAAATTTTGATATGAAAGATCTTGGTGAAGCTTCATATGTTTTGGGCATAGAAATTCACCGGGATAGAAAGAATGGAGTGCTAGGACTATCACAAAAGGCATATTTAGAAAAGGTTCTAAAGAAATATAATATGCATAAAAGTAGCGCATCACCTGCTCCGATAGTCAAGGGCGATAGTTTTGGGAAATTTCAATGTCCCAAAAGTCAATATGAGATCGATCGAATGAAAGCAGTACCATATGCTTCGGCTGTTGGAAGCTTACAGTATGCACAAGTGTGCACTCGCCCTGACTTAGCTTTTATCACCGGGGTACTCGGTAGATATCAAGAAAATCCAGGCCATGAACACTGGAACATGGTAAAGAAAGCATTGCGTTATGTACAAGGCGCAAAAGACCTCATGCTAACATATAGAAGATCTGATTCCCTAGAACTAAGAGGGTATTCAGACGCAGATTTTGCGGGAGACAAAGATGATAGAAGTCCACGTCAGGGTACGTGTTCACTCTCGCAGGAGGGGCTATTTCGTGGAAAAGCTCCAAACAGTCATTAGTTGCTGCATCCACGATGTATGCAGAATTTATAGCATGTTATGAGGCCACGGGACAGGCGATATGGTTAAAGAAATTTATACCCGACTTGAAAGTGGTAGATTGTATTGACAAACCACTAAAGATGTACTGTGACAACCAGCCCGCAGTATTCTATGCTCACAACAACAAGTCGAGTAATGCTACAAAGGCAATAGATATAAAGTATTATGTTGTGAAAGATAAGATCCAGGATCAAACTATAAGTCTCGAGCATATAAGGACAAAGGAAATGCTTGCGGATCCGCTAACGAAAGGCTTACCACCCGATGTGTTCCAGAAACACATAGCCGGCATGGGATTAATGGAAAGCCTATGATCACTGGATCACAGAGGCCCAAAAGTAATAGTTTATTGTTTCAAAACTGAAAAGTATATGGTGGCTGTCTGATTCTATCGGCAATTGAGCTGTGACGATGAAACATGCTCTATGTACTAATCGGTGATGAAACGAGTAAAGTAAAAGGTAAAAGTTAAAAGTAAAAGTTGAGATCAAGGGGGAGAATGTTAGGTTGATCTCGTTGTTAATGAGATTGATCCCGTATTGATTAGCCCAACGGCTAAATCAATCCCCTTGACTGCGCCCTGATCGGGGGCGTCTGTTTCCATTATGGACGGTGGGCCCCTGTGACCTGCGCTATAAATAAAGGGTGGGGGCTGGGGCACACGGTACGAGGTTCACCGTGCTGCCAGTCACCCCACCGACATCCCCTCTCCGATCTAGGGTTAGCGCAGTGCTCACGCGAAGCACCACTGCCCCGCAGCCGGCACCGTCGATCACCATGGCCTCGGCCTCGAGCTCGTCCACTCACGGCGAAGGTATCGCCCCAATCTCTCTCTCTCTCTCTCTGTTCTCACACACACACATGATGAACACGTCGATCTACCGAAAGGTGTTAATCTAGGAATCTAACAACCTCCTCTTCAACCATGCCGTCTCGCGCTCCCGAGCGCCGCCTCTGGTCATCCTTCTCTCCATCCGCACCGGCGACCCGTCCCAGCCTCTTCCTCGGACCTGCTCCCTAGTCCCTACTTGTTATCCTGGTCGCCCTGGCCATTCTCCACCCACCGGCCTTGCTGCATGCACGGCCAGCTCCGGTCAGCCCCGCTGCTCCGAGCTTGGCCCTGCTCCGGCCTGCTGGCGCCGCGCCTCTCCAGACAGCAGCGCGCCTCCTCCGTTTGCCTCCCGTTCGTGAGACCAACGTCGCGTCCACTTGTTTGTACAACTAGCTGCTTAGTGCTTACACCTCTCAACCATCCCATCCAGCAGCTAGGCCGCTTAGCTTGCGCGGTACATGTATGTGCCCAATCCATCCAGATGCTGGTGTGCTAGCATAGTAGCTAGCTCCTTTCGTGCTCACACATGTCCGTCTCGCCGTGCGTGGCCATCCGCTCTCTGACTCTCTCTCGGCACCTCTCCGGCTTTTTTGATCCGCCTCCGTTTCTTTGGTCCGTCTCGTTGATCATTGACGTCTCGCCGATGTTCCGGGCATGACCGTCATCGTCGTCGATCGGCGCGGTCTGTGGGCAGGGAACGACCGTCGATGTTTCGTACATGACCGTTATCGTCACCGCCGTGACGTCGGGTTCTCGCCCAGCTAGGCTATACACGGAAGACACGCCCCTAAAATGGAGCCTGCCTTGTAATCACCAACTAATTATAATTAATCTAAAAGACAAAAATATCCTTTTAAGTTTTGGAGATGGGGTACACCGAAGCAGAACCCATGATGGAATTAATGGTCTGACCACCGGAGAGATATTGAATGGGAGAGAGAATAGAGGTGGGAGATAAATAGGACAGGTGGGCTAAGTTAGTCAGCGAGAGTAGCATATTATCCCGTATGGATTATTATTATTTTTTATCTTGAAAAACAGTTTAGGGTTTAATTTAGGCCGGGATTGATAAGTTCTGTGTGCCAACTACCGGGATTCGAAGTTTGGGGTCTGATTTAGCTAAGCTCTACAAGTTCAAGGTTCAAAATAGAGTTTTTTCCATTTTGAAATGATGTACATATGTTACCGTTAGGGGATTTGGAACCCATTCACTGTGTCAATGATAGACAAGTTTTTATTTGATACTCCCTCCGTATCAAAATATAAGACTTTCTAGCTAATCCTCATACATGTATGTAGACATGTTTTAGTGCAATATTCACATCAAATTATTATATTTTGATACATGGAGGTGGAGCTGGAGACGGCAACGGTGCACTGCACCAAACGCGTCTCTTCCCGGCCGGCACCTGGCGCACCGATCTTCTCATCTCATGCATGCCGTCTCGGGATGTGTTAGGTCCGGTCCGGTTCGGACCTGATATTGGACCACCGAACCTATGAAACAAATTTCAGGTTCAGGTTTTCCCCGCACCTCTCGATCCAGGTTCATGGGTACTCCTAGGTTCGGCCCTCTTCTCTGCACATGAAGCTGGACCTTTCAATTACAGCAGGTCAGCAGCAGCATGGAGCTGGCCGGCCGGTCGCCCAGCTAGCTAGCCTCCCTGCACGACACCGACTGCGGATTCCACTTGACGGCGGCGGTAGGTTCGCCTCCGTGCACGACGCCGACTGACTGCAGCTTCCTGGTGACATGCGGCGCTACGGCTGCGGCTCATTTGCGGCGGGAGGTTGGTCCCAACGAGCGCGGCGCTGCGGCTGTGGCTCCTCCGCACGGCCAGTAGCGGGAGGCGGACTCCCGGCTTCGGCGCCGAACTTGTACGGCGCGTCCTCGTTGTTCCTCTCGACAGCCACGCTCCGATTCCTTGACCGCTACCGGCACATCCCGATGCTGCTGCCGCTGCGACATGGCGCACAAGAACTAGCTGACGGCTGACGTCCTTGTCTCCGCCGTCTGGACGCCACCGCGTCAAAGGCGCGCGGTGACTACTTCGTCGCAGGCGGCGCGACACCGTACTTGCTCGGCGCTCGCAGTGTCATCATGGAGAGCCATGGGGTGGCCGGGTGGACGAGTTGGTCACCAACGCCATGAAGCACGACGGCCGAAATCGAGCTTGGCGTCGCCGTATGCAGCCGCCCCGGCCGTGTCGCGGGCGCCGCTGGCGACCAGGAGATGGGAGAGGAGTCTGAATCGTGTGTAGAGGCCGACACGGGGGAGTCCAGTTCACCACCATCGCGTCTGTGCCTCCTTGATTCCCCGGTGACCACTGTCGTGCCCGACTTCCGGTGCCGCCCAACAAATTCCACCGCCGCCGCGCAGCCTAGGTTCCCTATAGCCACTGCCGGGGCTCTCCTCTGCCCCGTCCTTTCGCCGGCGCGGCCTTGTCCTCCCATCCGCACGGATCCCCTGTGCACAATCCCCTCCGGCGCCACGAACGAGGCCTTCACCACCCAGTTCTCCGACTGCAGCCTGAGTGCTCCGGCCATGGGGTGCTCCATCGTCCACTGTGCTCCGCCGGTGCATGAAAGTGGGCAAGCGGTAGCGTCGCCCCGGTCCTCCAGTTCGTCTTTGCTGAGGTGCGGTTTGACCCTAGGTTCGAATGGGGTTGAACCTCGTTGGACCTAATTTTTAATGGTTCGACCCTTTACCCCAATGGTAACTAAATCAAGGTTCGGTCCGGCGTGTCAGTGGGCTGAACCGGACCGCATGCCGTCGGTGCACGTACGCACGCGGGATTGACGGCGATCGGTTCCGTCCCGTCCCCGCCGTCGCCTCCCGGCCGGGCCCAAACTTCTCACGGGCAGACCCACGCGGTGATCGACGCATGGAAAACGAAGAAGACGCGCTCCCCCGTACCGCTGTGCGTTCCTTCCCTCCCGGGCACCGAAATGCGATTCACATTGACTCATGCATTTTTTTACGATGAGAATCTGCCATGACACTCGTGCACGGAGTACTCATTATCTGCCCCAGTCACTGACTGACCCAGATAAAACTGCACCGGTGAGCTCTAGTGTATTTTATGGGATGGGAGGGGATTATCCTGAATCCCGGAAAATACCCACTAGTTTGTTTACTTCTAGTGTATTTTAGGGGTTGGGAGAGGATAATCACCAAATATCCCCCACCAACCCTCTCATTTTTGCCTAACACAAAAACTCTAGTCCATACTAGTGTATTTTTTGGAAAGAGTATTTGTGGGGATTGGGTGTTCACCAAATCCCCTTCCATCCCCGCTCTTCTCATCCCCTAAAATACCTTTGGAGTAAATAAGGCCTAAGTATATTACATTCATCCGTACGCGCATACACCCATGTTTTTTGTACGAGCCTCTCCTTCACGCGCATTTTCTTCTCTTCAGAAAACTCTTCTCGCATGTGCATGTCTAAATCGACGGCTCAGCAGTTGAAAATAAGTCCCCAAGCACACCACCGCCGGCTCAGTCTTTCGGAGGTGCTCATAGGGTAGGGTGTGCGTGTATGCGTTCATAGGGGTGAGTGTGTGCACGTCTATGTGAGAGTCTGCATTGTACTGTGTTTCGCAAAAAAAAAAAAAATCCCCAAACACACTCGCTCAATAATAAACATATACACACGATAAGCATCTACGTACGTTTGTTTAAAGCGGCCCATCCATTAACCGCGACAAACTAGCACAATTAATTAATTGGGTGCCGCAGATCACAGTTAGTTTTCAATGCTGATAAGCAAGGGTGGTGACAAATCTCTTTCCGAGTTCCTCATGATCACACATCTCCTGCAAGCATGTTCTTCTTCATGGAGTGGAGATCGTACTACGAAATTAGGATGCGATTTCGCCACTCCACCAACGATCGAGCTGTGCAATGCGGCGGTGCAAACTCTATATTCATCTCGACCATATCGGCCTTGATATATAATTGTGTGGCACATGGATGTAGACACACATACAGACACGGCAGGAACACGATCCAAGCATCCAACCACAACTTGCAGATCCACTGCATATGTTTCAATTTGAATGATTTGCATCGGATGCACTAGGCTCTCACTGGTTGCTCTTCCCTCTGCCATGGAATAATTGCTTCGCATCTTAGGGATAGCCATCCGACGTGTCCAGGGACGAGACTGATGATTCTCCACCAAGTATATCATTTTTTTACGGGTCTGTATCGTGTGATTATGAGTGATCTTTGTTTTGTTCGATCGATTGCCATCATTTTGGGATTGCCATCAGGATTTGACACCAATGCACAGGATCATGAAAGGTTCTGTCCGGTGGCAACGATCTCCTGAGTCCTGACCACTGTCGATCACGAGATCTGATAGTGCAGTGCGCGGATCGTACCTCTCAGATCAGCTAGCTAACCGAAATTAACTAAGCCACCGCGCTTAACAAGACAACAAATGTAAACACGACCATGGAGCAAAGCATCCCGATCTGGTGGCTGGCCATCCAGATTCCGTCTGTTGCACAACGCAAAGATAAGAACCCTCCCACGCGGTGCCAACCTGTGATTTGCTAATCAGTACATGCACTCCCATCTCAGACGCTCTGTACTCACTGGAGAGCTTAACGAAGAGCTGGCAATTATCGTTTGGGTTAGTGTTTAGGTTTAGGATAGACCTCCCGTTTGACCCTACCGCTTAGTTAACGTGCTGTCGTGTGCTCACGTGGCACCCGTACACACATCCATGTGCGGAAACAGGCCGCCGCTTGGATTTTTTTACAAATATAATCCCTGCCCAATGCAATTGTCAAAAATGGCTCCCTCTGAAATTTTTTGTCAAAAATGGCCCTGGCGGGAAGACAGCGAAGCGACACGTGTCCTCCCGCATCTGGAATGGCGGGAAGTCTCCTGCGGTGACATGTGGCACATACCGCCAGCTGGAGTGGCGGGAGGTGGTGGGATCCGCACGACGAGACGCAGACTAATGCTCGGTGCCAAGGCACTTCCCGCCACTTGGTACGGCGGGAGGATACTTTCCGCCACGTGGTATGGCGGGAAGAGACTTCCCTCCAACTGGAATGGCGGGAGGACACGTGTCGCTTCGCTGTCTTCCCGTCAGGGCCATTTTTGACAAAAAAATTCAGAAGGAGTCATTTTTGACAATTGTATTGGGCAGTGGGCTATATTTGTAAAAAAAATCCCGCCGCTTGGACGTGTGGACGCGCGCTCTCCTGAAGTGCCACACACTCTACTTCAGCTGCCCGGCCGCTTGCTAATTTCCAAGTTAGCACTACTAGGGCCATGGGGCACTTCACTGTATCAACCACTGTTTACAGTGGGGTACTTCACTGTGGCTGCCACTGTCACGCCACCGTCGCCCGTGTGATTAACTGATTATATTTATAGACACGCTTTCAAAATAGTGATTGAGTTTGTAGGCACACCTGGCCGACCGGTTGGCGATTTTGGAGTGTTCTACGTATGTTACCGTTAGGGATTTCGAAACCAGTCCATGCCAACCAAGTTTTTTGTTTGGTACTATAAATGCATATACGTACAAGTATTTTAACTGGATGGAAAAAATGGAGATGTAAGTTGTTTGTTGCAGAAAAAGCTACGCTGATTGTTCAGATAATGCAAGATTACTAAAAGTGGTATCGCTTGCGCAACTCTTTTTTTTTTAATCTGCAGTGGCCTGAATGGCCTGAATGTCAATAATAATCGGCAGCGCAGGTACAAACTACATCAGGAACTCAGAGGAAAAACAAATTACACTATAATTTCCCACTTTTACAGATTTTAGAAGAAATCTAAAAAAAAAGCAATCAGCTCCTCTCCATTCGTCGAAGCAAGGCGAGCTCAAACCGATATGAAGCTCCCCTTTGTCGTGAACAAAACCACTAAGCACCGAGAAGAAAGCCGCAAACTCGATGGGGGCCTTCCACTTAGAGGTTGAAGAAGCAGCGGCCATCACTGGCTTAGAGGAAGACTACCACCTGATCGTCTTAGTCAGCCGCATGGACGGTTCAAAAAAAATTGGCCTCAGGGCGAATGTAAATGTATTCCATTTATACTGAACTTTTATACTTCTCCCAGTCTTATTTTTACCACATTATATTATTACAAGTATATTTTTCTGTTTGTTCACATAGTTTAGCCAGATAATTACAAAGTATTACTGTCTCTGATCCATAATATAGATGTTTTAACTATACCAGTATGGATTACATATGAAGAAAAATGTGTGAATCTACACACTAATATATATGTCTATATACATCCATATATTGTCCTGGTTGGAATACCTAAAACTTCTTATATTATGGAACAAACGGAGTAGTTCATGTGTGTTTTTGTATGTAGTGAATTCATCAAGATATACTAAGATGCACTTTTAATTTTTTTTAGAACTATGTTTTCTGCAATGCATAATCTTTGTAGAAAATATAGAACCCTAATATTTTTGTGTTGTATTGCTTGACCCTCATGGGGGTATATATGGTGGTACAAGGAGGTAGTAAGACTTGAGTACAAGGAGGTGTAGGAATCCTAATCTATTTCCAACTCGTATCATATACCTATTCTAACAATCTTTACAATTTTTATTATAAAGATCTCTAAAGATGTAAAGAGTACAATCTAACAAATGCCTCAATAGAAGTTTCTAGTGTATGATGAAGTATAACTTGAACTAGTGACACTACTTTTTCATGGTCAAAATTTAACAAATTGTGCATGCCTTGTACATGGTATTGAAACAACATTGCTTACGGTGATCATTAATGAAAACAATTATGTGAATTCTAATATGTTTGCATATATATGTGAATTTTATTGTGTGACATATTTTTGTGAAATGTACTTGATATCAACTAGTGCACACAAGTCCTCGCCTGTTTATGAAATAAAAATTTGTTGGACGGAATTAAACATGAAAATCTAGTTAGTTAGGTAGATTTACGTAAACCCGCGGGACTCACCGGAAATAGAATAGCAAGGTACCTAAATTTGTTGTCACCGGTAGCATTGGTTTGTTCTGACGTTCCAAGAGACTCTGGTGTGTATTGGCATCCGCAAATAATCATCTGTTTAGACGCGCTGGATTTTTCACAATGTAAGACGGGCACGATTTTTCACCATCTTTCATTCTTTTTTTTCTATGGACACGCAACCAAAGGTTGCTGTCATTTCATTAAGATTGGAATAGAGAGTTTTACAGCTTACAAGGATTACAAACGACCTAGCCGTCCTCTCCCACTGAAGTCTAAGGACTACTCCTCTCGCTGATCTGCATTCTTCCAAGCTTCTGCCCAGATCGCTAGTTCTCCGCTTACTCTTCTAACCAGGGTGTTTAGGCTCGTTTCTTTGCCCTCGAAAACTCTTGCATTTCTCTCCAGCCAGATTCTCCTCAGTCCAGCAATAATGAAGGTTGCCGTCTTCTTCTTCTGCTTTCTTTTGCGTTTATCAAGTGTGGAATTCCACCACTCTCGTACTGGGATAAGCCCAACGGGTGTGATATCTTGATGTTGAGCCTTTTGACAAAGTCTGAACCAGAATGTTTTTGTGAACGAACATCTGGTCATCAGGTGGTCGAGAGTTTCTGGTTCTTGGTCACAAAGAGTGCAAACCACAGGTCCGTGCAGTCCTCTCATAGCTAGTCTATCTGCTGTCCAACAACGGTTGCGCATTAGAAGCCAGCCGAAAACTTTCTCCTTCAGAGGTGCTTTGCTGCTCCACAGCGCCTTCGCGTAATCAGCCTCAATCAACCCGTGGAACCTAGCTTTGTACGCCGATGCAGCCGTGTATTGCCCACTCGATGTCAGCCGCCAAGCAAGGTTATCGTCCTCGTCAGTGAGATTGCCCCTGTCCTGAATCTTGCTCCACAAGTGCATGAACTGAACAATTGCGGGCAATGTTAGATTCCCTCGTAAGTCCCTGATCCATTTTCCGTCCAGCAGGGCCTCAGCAACCGTTCTCTTCTTTGCTCCTCTAGCAGTTGCGGGCTTGAACAGGTCAGGAGCCAGCATACAAGGGCTGGATCCCTCTAGCCATCTGTCAGTCCAGAAAACCAGTTTGTCTCCTCTACCCAGAGAGCAGCATAGCGCCGTTTGGAAGAGGTTTTCAGCATCCGGTGATAGTTCATTCACATCTTTGACCACTAATAGTTCCAAAGTGTATGGATTGAGATTGTACAAAAGGTAGCGTTGCATTTTGTCATGAGCAATACTTTTTCATGTGTACATATACTATTTTTAGATATATTATAAGTGAAAATTATAATCAAAATTGTGAGTTGTTGAACACAAAAAAGTCATAATCAAGAAACATAATGGGATTATAATGGAGATGCTTGCATAAATGTCACACACTCGACACGATGGAGCATTTCTTTTATCCTGGAACTCTTGCTGGCACATGGACTATGTGCATATGCTTTCACAGCGCAAGACGCGCAAGGAGGGAACAATGGTTAGGAGCGTGTGTGTGATGGAAGTTTGAACTTTGAAGTGAGACCTCTGACCTGGGTCGTCCTGTGTTTGGTTAGGTCCAAGGTTGACTAACCATGCGCCATGCACATCACACGTAAGCTCGTAAGCCAACCACGCGAGGTGACTACTCGTTTGCTTCGGCATGGCACCATGTTTGCCAAACAAATACGGAGAATCAAATTCGTAGAAGTCCGTCCGAGACGGCCGAAATGATGTAACATGAAGAACATAGGATAAATGGCAAAATCCTGTGCCTAACCGCCGCTGATCACGGCCGCCGTCCAGCCGTGATCGATGGTCGTCGTCGTGAAGTAGCGACGCACGGCGTCTCATGCCTGGCCGTTCAGAATATCAATCTGGTGAATGCTCGTTTTCAATCAAGCGAATTGTGCCTTTTCCAGGCAGACATATCTGGCAATGCCGCTCCGTTTCGTCAAGCAAGGCACAGATCCGCCGATGGGCACGCCAGAACGACCTGCCGTCGATCGGAGGCACCTCGAAATCGACGTGTCCTTCGTTGCTAGGTCCAACGCCGGGGACAGCCGATGATCAATGTCCGAAGCTTCTGACCGGCGTGACACCGCATCAATCGAATGCTGGCAGCGTGCGTGGAGCTGGACTGGAGACCGGGGACGGCAACGGCGCACCAAACGCGTCTCCTCCCGGCCGGCACCTGGCGCCCCGATCATCTCATATTCTCATGCAGGCCGTCGGTGCACGTGGGATCGATGGCGATCGGTTCCGTCCCGTCCCCGCCGGCCCGCCGTCGCCTCCTGGCCGGGGCGGACGGACCCACGTCGGCGACGCATGGAAAACGAAGAAGGAAATATTGCTGCATGCAGTCCCAGACTGACCCAGTTAAAACTTCCCCGGTGAGCTCTACAGCCTCGTTCACGCTAATTTTTTTTAATAATACATTTTTTAATTAAATTCAAAAAATATTACGTAAAATAACGAAATTGCAAAAATAATACGGCCTCGGCCCAGCTTGGGCCGATAAGGGCCCGTCGGCTAGACTTGGGCCGATTTGGCCTGTCGGCCGCCCTGCGCGTCAGCGAAATCTGTCAGGCCTTATCGGCCCAAGCCTGGCCGACGGGCACTTATCGGCCCAAGCTGGGCCGACTGGCTATTGATTTTTTTTCACCTCTCCCTCCTCTTTTTTAGCCACACAAATGCAGGCAAATTACAGATGAAATCAAACTCCAAATTTAAATCACTGATGCAAACATATAAAACATAGTCTACAAACACTGATCCATACATATTACAGATAAAAACATAGTCCAATTTTAAAACATTGATCCACATTATTATAAATAAAAGCACAGTCCAAATTTAAAACATCCTAGTTTCTTCCCCTTCCTCTTGGTCCTCGGCTGCCTCGTCCACGTGGAGCAGCTGCTCAAGTTGCCGGAGCAGCATTCGTAGGTGGAAATTTTGTACAAGCAGTGTCTCTGTGACCAAAATCATTGCACAAGAAACATTGCACTGTCGGGCCTCCGGCTTCAGATTCATCCATATCATTTCTGATACGCTTGCACGGTCGTCTACCTCTACCAGGACGCAGTAGCCTTGGGTCGGGGATGTACTGCCTTTCATTAGGGTCAACCGTGTTAAAATTACCCACAACTCGAAATCCCACCATTTCACCGGTCCAGGTATTAAGAACAGACTCGTTCAAATAATATGGTGAAACGAACGAGATGGCTGATAGTCCGAGTTGCCCACACGCAGCCAATACATGGGAGCAGGGCAGGTGAAGCAATTTTGGTTTATTGCATGTGCAGTCACATGTTGGTCGGGCTTCATTTCCAATTCTCACCTCATGCGTTCTGAGCTGATTTCCGCAACCAAACTTGTCAGAAGGTAAGCGTAACTCGAATCTCCTTTCTTGATTTCCTATGGCCTGCACAGCATGAGTACGAGCTTTTGCCATCTTCCTATCCATGTACTCCGTAATCTTCTCACAAAAAGGTGTGTTTCGGTTGTTAACGATATGCATGTGAGCTTTCTGGCGTCTTTCTCTGAAGTACTTGACTGTGCCCTAAAAAATACCCTCCACAATGGCTGTAAGTGGCAATGCCCTATTTCCTCTAAGAACGAAGTTGTATGTTTCAGCAAGGTTGGTAGTCATAACACCGTACCTGGCTCCATAAGTGTCGTGCAGCAAAGACCACCTCTCAAGAGGCTCGTGCTCTATCCACTGCTGAAAGTTTTTGATCAATCTCCCAGTCTTTCTCCAAACACCAGGCGGATCAAATCCTGGCAAGTCACAAAGCCCAACAGGTACATCCTCAGCTGGTGGAGGTCCGGTTGCTAGCTGTTGCGCCACAAGTTGCACATGTGCTGCTACTGCAACATTTCGTGCAGCTCTCCTCTGCCTAACATGCTGGTTAGTGAAGTCATCAAGCTTACCACGTACGAATGTGTATTTCCAGAATTGGTTCTGCTTGCACAGTTTTTTGAATAGATTCATCAAGGCCTTATCTCGGAACTGTGAGAAAAAATTGGCCCCCAAATGGCGCATGCACCAACGACTCTGCACAAAAGCAAATGCAAGTGGCACGATCTGATTGTTGCCATCCTGACCAATGGCAGTCAAGATTTGTCCCCTATACTTGCCAGTAAGAAATGTACCATCCACACAGATAACTGGTCGACAGTGAGTGAAATCTTCTATGCATACACCGAAAGAGAAGAACACACGATGAGCACATTTACGTTTGGAAACTCTGCCATCCAAAAGTGTTTGACGTCAACATATATGCCTGGATTACGGGCCTGCAATGTGTAGAGGAGCCGAACAACTGAGTCATATGAGTCTAGGAACGATCCGAATCTTTTCTCAAGTGCCATCTGCTTAGCCCTCCAAGCTTTGCCATAAGATATTTTGTACTTGAACCTGGTGAACACCTTATGTATAATAGCCTTCGCTTCCATAGCTTTGCCCTGTACTATTTCTGAGTACAGCAACCGAGCTATAAGCGTCGACGAAATGTTACGGTGATCTTGAGGAATACTCTCAATTCTACATGTGTGCTGTACTACGTCGCTCACTTTCCAGTTTATGCCGAAGTGAGGACGATAACCGTGCACCCTTCCAGGACACCCTGCTACCTCACATTCCATTGTCAGATATTTTTTACTCGACACCTTGGTTTTGAATGTCTTGCAAGTCGACATTGCCCACTTAATGATTGCATCTTGCAAATGTTGCTTGTCGGTATATAGAGCACCCGCAGAAACCTGGTTCTGATGGTATTCCCAGGCAGAATCATGACCATCGTTCACTGTCATTGACGATGAGAAATCATGACTCCATGACGCAGGATTTGGCACCACATGTTCGTCATCCGACTCGTCGGAATCATACCCATAAGCACTACCACCATCTTCGTCTTCCTCTTCCATCATTTCTTGGAATACATCGTCTGCTGCTGCCTCAACAGCATCTTCATCTCCCTCTTCCATATGCTCTGTCTGACTATTTTGGCCAGATTCATAACTACCACCTCCAACATCTTCCTCTTCCATCTGCTCTGTCTGACTATTTTGGCCATAGTCATAATCACCACCTCCAACATCTCCCTGATTATAATCATGTCCAGAAAATTGCATCTCCTGACTACTCTGGCCAGGATTGTGCCCTCCCTCGCCTTCAGGCGCAATCACCTCCTTCGCGACAGGTATCAGTAAGGCATGAGGGGTACATCCCCTGCTTGCGCAGCCTTGCAACCATCGCACCATCTGAGAGGTCCGTTCTATCGGCCTCAAATAAAAAAACACCGGGGACCTTGTCTTCGTCCACAGTGCATGCACACCGATGGTGTCTGTTTCAGGAAGCCCTAAACACGCTGCCAACCAATCTTTCAGCTGACTTATAGACCATGTTTGTGGGTCACTCAGTTCCAACTCTGACCATCGAAACTCACCCAAATCAGCTCCATGCTCATTTACTACAACTTCGCCAGGACCGTAGAAAAACAAACATTTCACTAAATTACTCATCTCAACAACCTAAAAATGTGACACCAATTTACTGTTACAACCGGGAACAACTATATACTTAATATTGTTAGCAAAATAAACGCATACCCTTGAAGCGTGCCGATTCAATGGACCAGCAACGTCACCACCACCGCCAATGCAACACCGCTGCACCACCACCACGCTGCACCATCCACCACCCTACAGCAACCTCCACCTAAACTCCACCATTGCTCCAACCAAACAACACGAAATCACACAATAATCCAACACATCTGTAGATCTGAGCTGCCTTAACTCTCTAACACTTGTAGAAGGAAGATTTGGTGGCCGGATGGACAGATCGCCGCTGAAACGCAGTAAGGAGCTGCTGGTTTCGAGAGGAAAAAGAAAAGGAGAGAGAGGACGCGAGGAGGAAGATGTGGGCAGGGCTGGCCTTATCCAGCGTCCTGTCGGCCCAGCCCTGGCCGACAGGCCGGTCGGCTGAGTTCTGGCCGATTAGTGCCCACCCCACGGCCTGTCGGGCGCAGGTCTGGCCCTCCATGCGATCCGGTCATCTTGAACAAATCCGATAATGCCAAATCGGCCCAAGCCTGGCCGACGGGCCCTTATCGGCCCAAGCTGGGCCGAGGCCGTATTATTTTTGCAATTTCGTTATTTTGCGTAATATTTTTTGAATTTAATTAAAAAATGTATTATTTAAAAAAAATTAGCCTCGTTCACCGTACGTATATTCCCTTCATCCGCACGCACGTTCACTCGTTCACCTCTCACTCTCTCAGACTCGTATCACGGCTCCTATTCGACGCCCACGCTGTTTGTTCCCTTCGATTTTGTTCTCTTTAAAAATATCTGCTCGCATGTGCATGTCCAAATCGACGGCTCCGCTGCTGAAAATAAGCCCACAGGGTCAGTCGCTGAATAATAAACATATATACTACACACGATAAGCATCGACTTGTTTGTTTAACGCGGCCCATCTTCGAGCGCGACAAGCTAGCACAATTACTTAATTCGGTGCTCTCAGATCGCAGTTGGTTTTCAATGCTGATAAGCCAGGGTCGGTAACAAATCACTTTCCGAGCTCCCCATGATCACACATCTCATGCATGTTCTACTTTGTCGAGATCGTACTACGAAATTAGGATGCGATCTCGCCTGCGCCACCGAGCTGCATAATGTGACGGTGGCTAACTCTATATTCCTCTCGACCATATATATCGCCACTGCGCCACATGTTGATGTAGACAAACATACAAACACGACAGGAACGCGATCCAAGCAACCAACCACAACTTGCAGATCCACTGCATATGTTTCAATTTGAACTAGGGCGCGGCGACACGCCGTACCCGTGTGGTCCAAATGTGGAGGACTAAAAGAGATGAAACGAAGATGGTGCTCAAAACTAATATGTGCATTGCAGTTAGTGAAAAAATGGAATGACAGATTATTTATGATCTAAAACTCGTATTTATTAGATCTTGAGACTCTTGTCCAACAAATGGTTCTATAAACCATGAAGGAAATGTTTTACATTGTAAAATAAATGCTGCATTTCCATAAGAAAATGCAGAACCACAAAATAAGATGCAGGTAGAGCCTGCAAATTCCATACCTCCGAATCGAATAAATAATGGGGTTCTAATTCTAGATGAAATCCACACGGTTTTTGTTACCTACATTTTCCATGAGAAGAAATGATTGTACCTACATTTGTGGCCTGCATTCTACAATAAGATGATTACAAAGGGAACACCATGTGAGAGCAGCAAATCTTGTTGATTATTGGCTTGGTCGCCGGTGCCCATCTTTGTTGCTAGTTGATTTTGACAGTCGTGGTCGCTGGTGCCCGTGTTCGTACCCAGCTGATTAGGGAACATCGTCAATGGAGCTGACTATCAGGTTCATGCCAAATTGCATTAATTGGTTGGGAAAGCAAGAGACATGGGCTGTTTCATCCAAACAAAAGCATAGTTATAATGCGGAGTCTCTAACAGAATTGTGAATGCCAAACTAAATGGTCCCTTGGTGATTTATCTATGTATGCAAAAACTACATTTTTTATAAGTTAAGAGAAGCATGGAAATTGGTTGGTATCGACAACTAATAGAAAAACAGTACTTCCCAATGAAAGAATCGGACATATAAGGGGACGGCCGAAAAAAGCCACCCTTATCCTCTCCGCCTCGCTACAGTGCTGTGAGGCGACTCGAGAGGCGACTCGAAGTTTCCTGCGCTCGCCGGCGATCCCGCCGCTCCCCTCTGCCTCCGGCTGCCGTTTCGGCACCGTGAGGTGGGGGAGAGCTCCGACATCTTGCTGTGCGTGTACAGTGGTAGTCTAGGTGTGTGTTGCCCTGCAGTGCCATCAAAGACGGCGGCGATGGCGTCTGCGCTATGGGCTTCGTCCTTCCCCTCCTTGCCCCGTTCCGGCCTCGTCGCCGGGGAGGTAGTGAAGGCTTGTTGGTTGCGCTCCTCCACCTCTGTTTCTCCGGCCGGCTGTGGTGGCGAGGGGGGAAGCTGCTGGGTGTGGGCGCTCCGTTTTGGTGGTGGTCGCGGTGGTGGTCTTCTTCGGCGTTTCCTGCTCTGGCCGGCCGAGGTGGCGAGGGGAGCGGGCACCGGGAAGTTGCGGGGTGCTGCTGGTGGTGGACTTGGTCGGCGTCGAGTCGGCGGGAAGAAGGGTGGTGCGGGGAGGTTGGCGCTCTGGCCGTGCGCGTTCATCGGCTCAGGTTTTCGTCGCGGCGCGGCGGACGGCTCCGCGGTCTTCTACAATGGGTGGAGGCGCTCTCTCCTCGGCGGCTGGTGGTACGGCGGCTCCGGCGACGGCTAGGTGCTCCGGCGCGCGGCGCGCGGGTCCGATCGTGTTCTTGCTCGGTGGCTAGGGGTGTTTCCTGCATATTCCTGGGTCCTTTTGTAATTTCTTTTCTTCTGTGGACCTGTTTGTAATATGCTCGAGCTACCTAATATATGTGGATCAGATCTTTTTTCAAAAAAAGAATCGGACATATAAGATTTTTGCATCCAACGAAAAAAATACAAACATAGTGGGGTCACAATCAATTGGATGCTTGATTAGGAGAATAACTCGCATAATAGTGTCGAAGGTAAACAATAGTGCATAACAGAGTACAGCAGCAACAAAGGGGCAAAAGGAGAAACATAGAGCTACCCAGGTCTTTCTATCCAAGCCTCTAAGTCATGATACTTTTATTTAACTCGGGGTTAAGACCATATGCATCAACTCTGTGAAGATTCTCAGACAATGGTGGACTTTTTATATAAAGTTGTTTGTGCAGAACCAGACATTCGGAGCCACTGATGTAATTTTCATATGGAAAGGGATAGCCTTACTATGAACAAATATGTAACTCTGAAATCTGGTCAAGATATTTCCATCTTGTTTAGGCTAATATTTGAAGAATAAAATATATCGTTTCTCTGTCTTGAGTTTATTGCAATAGAAACATCTATAATCTTCCAAAAAGAAACTCCTGTGCTGGAGCAGACTTCATGTACTGTACTTATGCCAAATAATAGAGCTACCCAGGTCTTTCTATCCAAGCCTCTAATTCATGATACTTTTATTTTAACTCGGTGTTAAGACCATATGCATCAACTCTGTGAAGATTCTCAGACAATGGTGGACTCTTTATATAAAGTTGTTTGTGCAGCATCAGACATTCGGAGCCAGTGATGTAATTTTCATATGGAAAGGGATAGCCTTACTATGAACAAATCTGTGACTCTGAAGTCTGGTCAAAGATATTTCCATCTTGTTCAGGCTAATATTTGAAGAATAAAATATATCATTTCTGTCTTGAGTTTATTGCAATAGAAACATCTATAATCTTCCAAAAAAGAAACTCCTGTGCTGGAGCAGACTTCATGTACTATACTTATGGCAAATAAAAGCCAAAAAATAAATGTGTGAGATATGCATGATATCCATAATTGACAACATTATACAACTTAGAAGTACTAAAACCTGGAGTTCTCCATTTATAAGACCATGCACACAAGTTATACTCCTACCAATCATAGAGATTACCTCAACACTGAAGCAATCAAATCACGAAGTCGTTAGATGGCTTTCCCTTCAAACTGACCACAAAGGCTGCTGCCAGAAGCTCTCTAGACACGCAGTGACATGCTTAATCTAATAATGTTAGTAGGTTACCTTGAAGACATTAAACCACTTGCGAGTGGTACCGCAAAGTATGAAACATGCAGAATATAGGTTTGTTCTACATGGGGTGTATTACCTCATAATAAGGGCAGATTATGTATGTAAACCTAATACATGCATACTGAAAAAGTTCATATGCCTAAGCCGTACATATGCATCCCCATGTCATTTCTTTTTCTAGACCAGAGATGAAAAATACATCTACAAAATGTCTCTTCACATCACAGAGCATGGCACGAAGGCTAGGGGAGAGAAGAGGAGAGGAGAGGAGAGGAAGCAAACCATAGCCCATGGCCATAGCTCCACGGCGACGGGGCAGTGCCCGCGTGGCCAGAGGAGAAGGGGCCACGGGGACGCGTTCTTCAGCAACACCACCATGGCGGCACAGGAGGAGGATCCTGCATCCAACCATGGCGAAGCCGGAGCAGCACGAGCTCGGTAGAGCGATGAACACGGCCGAAACCCTAGTTCGGGTTGGGGTTGTGCGTGGCCGCAGCTGGAGAGGAAAGGCGAATCGCCGGGGCAGGGAGGCAGAGGATTGCGTGGCGCATCGTTTGCGCCACAGTACGGCGGCGGAGGTGGGCAGAGCTCGCCGTAATCAAGTAGCGACGGCGACGGCGACATGGGGATCTTGGTGCGGGGCGGGGTAACCCGCTGGCGACCGGGAGGTCGTGCGCGGCCGCAGCTGGAGAGGAAAGGCGAATCGCCGGGGCAGGGAGGCAGAGGATTGCGTGGCGCATCGTTTGCGCCACAGTACGGCGGCGGAGGCGGCCGGGATGGGCGGCGCCGGTGGCCGGGCTGGATGGAGGTGGGAGCGGGCTACGCAGCGACGGGGGAAAATGAGGATTATTCGGCTTCTAGGGTTAGGGCAGTGTTTTACGTCTGGGGACCGTTTCGCGATATATGAAAAACGTAGGGCTTTTCTGCAAAATCACGCGCTGACCCGGGCACTGCTCAACATTGTTCATCACTGTAGATGCTACAGTGGCACGATCGCTGAGAGCTTGCCAAAGGGACTGTCTTTCATATAGTTAGTATATATGATTTGCATCACATGCACTAGCCTCTAGCTCACTCTCACTGGTTGCTCTTTCCACTGTCATGGAATAATTGCTTCGGGAAGATAGCTATCCGACGTGTCCACGGACGAGACTGATGATTCTCCACCAAGTATTTCATTTTTGTAGGAGTCTGTATCGTGTTATTATGATTGATTTTTTTGTTTTGTTCTATCGATTGCCATCATTTAGGGAGGACTATCAGTCCACACAACAGCTTGCAAGAATGGGGCCGTAGAGAGAGGTAAAATTCAGCAAAATCAGGATCACACCATCAATTCACACTCGGAAAAGATATATCTATTCAGTTCGTCGACACAAATTCAGACTCAGAAACAAGGCAAAAGCTTTGCCTTTTATATTGATATAGGAGAAGTAAAGGCAGTACAAGGCCGAAGCCGAAAACGAAAAAACATACTTAGGGCCCCCGCGAACTAAGTCCCCCAAAAGCTAAAACAACTACTCGCAAATTTCTGCCAGCTTCTTGGCACCGGCAAGGATCCAATTCTTGCTTTCGCTTTTGATGCGTTGGGCAAGAATGGAGGGCATTGTGAAGGTGTTATTGAAAACCCTCGCATTCCGTTCTTTCCAAATCTCCCACGTGATTAGGATGATCGCCGTCTTGAGACCCTCACGAGAGGGGGAGGGGGTGGTGGCCAAGTCTTTCCAGTATTCGAAGATGGTGGGTTTAGTAGCCCCAATGCTTAGCATTAGCGTTGGGCATTTTAGCCATGTGGAAACCTCCGCCCAAATCCTCTTGTTGTATCTACATTCGAACAAGAGGTGTCTCCCAGTCTCCGGATGATTCCTACAGAGCTGACAAACCGGCTGGTGTGGCCATCCCCTATTAGCCAGGCGGTCAGAAGTCCAGAGCCGATTCTGAACAGCAAGCCAGGCAAAGAAGGAGCACTTAGGAGGGGCCCATGTGTTCCAAACAACTGCCATGAAAGGGCAAGAAGAAGCCCCCAAAAACCGAGCCTTATATGCAGACTTGGCCAAGTAGACTCCCGATGTGGTAAGGGTCCAGGTGATAGTGTCTTCAGTCCCACGGGAAAGCGTCGTGTCCTGAATAAGCTCCCAGAGTTGCACGAACTGGGAAATATGGTTGACCGTGAAGTTCGCCAGATTGAGGTCAGAGATCCACTTGTCGTCAGCAAGGGCGTCATGGACGTTTCTATTCTTGCGCTTGGAGGCCTCAAAAAGGTCAGGGGCGATAACTTTAGGGGGTAGCCCATCAAGCCAAGATGACCCCCAGAAGGAAGCTTTCAACCCATCCCCAATGGACACCTTGGTTGCAGCATGGAAGAGGTTCCTGTCCGTGTCATCATTTGGCGTCTCCGTGCCCACCCAAGGCTTGTCAGGAGAAGCCCACTCGTGCCATAGCCAGCGCAATCTGAGAGCCCTAGAAAATTTCTCCAAGTTGAGTATTCCGAGGCCGCCAAGAACCTTGGGGCGGCACACTTTGTCCCAGCTGACCTTACATTTCCCTCCACTGACATTTTCGCTGCAGATCCAGAGCATCCCTCTCCTGATTTTGTCAAAAGCCCTGAGCATGCCTTTGTCTGCCTTGATAGCTATTAGGAGGAAAATTGGCATCGAGGATAAGACCGATTTGAAAATTTCCGTGCAGCCCGCGCGGTTGACGAACTTTCCTTTCCAAGGTTGCAAGCGGGAAGCCATTTTGTCGATGTAGGGCTGAATATTGGCCCGACGAAGTCTTTCCAAAGACAAGGGGAGCCCAAGGTATTTGATGGGGAATTGGGCGATGGTGACCGGGAAATCGTCCATAAAAGTGGCAAGGTCGATACCCTCGCAACGGATCGGGGAGATGGAGCTCTTAGTGATGTTCGTGACCAAACCCGTGGCCTCTCCGAAGCTTTGAAGCGTGAGCGCGAGGTTCGATATGTCATGCGCGGTAGGGGTGATGAAGATAGCTGTAGGGATATGCGCGACAGAAAATCAAAAAAAATCTCTCACATGCGGAAGCAACACCCAAAGATCTTATCTAAGGAGATGCAAGTAACGGGGAGGGTAATCAACATACCCTCGAAGAACACGAGCGTTGGACGTTAATCACAATGTAGCTTGGTGTATAACTTGATGCGGTTCACTCCGATCAGCACCACAACGAGCGGTGCCTCCGAGATTTAGACACGTACGGCTCAGCAACGTCTCCTCTTCTTGATCCAGCAAGCTTGAAGGAGAAGTAGATGGGATCCAAACTAGCAGCACGACGGTGTGGTGGTTCGGTGAGCTCTCACGCGGGCATGGCTTCACCAAGCCAAGACCACAAGAGAGAGGAGCAAGAGGAAATGTACCGGCTTAGGAATCAATCATTTCTTTCCCCAAATGGTACCCTCCATATGTAGGATGTGGGGAGGAGCTGTGAGGCTTGCCTCTTGAGCTTCCCCAGGAAGGAACCAGCCTCCAAATCTTCCCCTGGAAGAAACCAGCCTCCAAATCTTCCCCAGGAAGGAACTTGGCTGTCAAATGTTCCCCAGGAAGGAACCAGCCTCCAAGGCTTCCCCAGGAAGGAACCTAGCTGCCAAGACTTCTCAAGGAAGGAACTTGGCTGCCAAATATCCTAAGTGGGACGTTCGGGGATAGTGGGCCCCACCATGGGACCCACCGGAACATTTCAGGAAAAACCCGATACAATATCGATTAATTCCTGAACCTTTCCGGAACCCAAAAATCACATTCCTATATATATGAAACTTTATCTCCGGACTCTTCCGGAGCTCCTTGTGATATCCCGGATCCTATCCGGGACTCCGAACAACCTTCGGTCTCACCATTATAATTATCCCAAAGCTACTCTAGCGTTACCGAACTTTAAGTGTGTGACCCTACGGGTTCGAGAACAAGTGGACATGATCGAGACTCCTCTACGATCAATAACCATTAGCGGGACTTGGATGCCCATAATGACTCCCACAAGTTCAACGAAGATCGTTATCGGTGTGAACCACAATATCAACGTATTCCATTTCCTTTGTCTCACGATATTTTACTTACCCGAGATCTGATCGGCGGTATCACCATACCTAGCTCAATCTCGTTACTAGTAAGTACTCTTTACTCGTTCCATAATACAACATTCCATGTGGCTAACTCTTTAGTCACGTGCTTGCAAGCGATACCGAATGTGCATTACCGAGTGGGCCCAGAGTATATCTCTCCGTCACACGGAGGGACAAATCCTAGTCTTGCTACATGCAAATCAACAAGTACTTTCGGAGATACCTGTAAGACACCTTTATAGTCACCCAGTTACGAAGTGACGTTTGAAGTCCCCAAGACGTATTCCTCAGTACCCGGGATAGACATAATCTCATGGTCAAAGAAACAGGATACTTGACAATACTAGACATGGCAATATATACTTATTGATCCGATCAATATTGCTATGCTTGGTTGGGTCTGTCCATCACGTCATTCTCCAATGACATGACCTCGTTATTAATTGACAACTCATGTCCATGGTTAGGAAACCATAACCATCATTAATCAACGAGCTAGTCTAGTAGAGGCCTACTAGGGACTCTGTGTTGTTTACATAACCACACATGTATTAGGTTTTCGGTTAATACAATTATAGCATGGAGAATAAACATTACCATGAACATGGAAATATGATAATAACTCTTTATTATTGCCTCTAGGGCATATTTCCAACAATAGCCGCATCATCCGAATAAAGAGAGAGCCGCAGGGTGGCCAAACGATCCGGCAGGGGATGCAGGAGCCCCTGCTCCGTGGCCAGCTGCAGGGTTCTGTTCAGGGGGTCGATGCCGATGTCGAATAGCAAGGGGGAAAGTGGATCACCCTGTCTGAGGCCCCGTCCATGCATTATTTCGAGTCCGGGGATGCCATTAAGCAGGACTCGAGATGTGGCAGTGGAGAAGAGAACAGAGACCCAAGCCCTCCAGCGAGGAGGAAAGCCCCGCCGTTGCATGACATCCAGGAGGTAATCCCATCGCATGGAGTCTAAAGCCTTGGCAATGTCAAGCTTGAGGAGGAGCATTGGTTTCCTGGCGCGGTGGGGGATTCTGGCGGTGTTTCTGACATACATGAAGTTGTCGTGGATGCTTCTACTTTTTATGAAGGCGCTCTGGCAGTAGGAGACCAAGTTATTCATCTTGGGGCTTAGCCGACGAGCCATGGCTTTGGCAATAATCTTCGGGATGATGTGGATCAGGCTAATGGGGCGGAAGTCCGAGATCGAGTCGGCCCCATCTTTCTTGGGCAGCAATACAATGTTGGCAGAGTTGATGACTTGGAAGTTGTGGACGGCCAGCTCTGAGAAAGCATCGATGACGTGCATAAAATCAGACTGAATTGTATCCCAGCAGGAGGAGAAGAAAGCCGTGGTGAAGCCATCCGGGCCAGGGGCTTTGTCTTTCGGCATGTCGCCAATAGCAAGCTTGATCTCATCTTCGGAGAAAGGAAGAGCCAGGTCATCTAGATCAACATTGGCCAGATTGAGCGCCTCCCAATTTAGGTCAACGTTGCGCGAAGGAGGTTGGCCAATAGTGCGAGTGAAGTGCTCCAGGATCACCGAAGCCTTGTCATCATGGCCCGTGACCCATCCACCATTTTGCTGCAGCCTCTGGATGTGCGTTTTCCTTCTCCTGGAATTAACACGAATGTGAAATAATTTCGTATTGGTGTCGCCTTCCTTCAGAATTCTGATCCTAGAAGCCTGCTTCTTTCTAGTGCGCTCCAAAACAGCCAAACCCATCACTCGTTTTTCAGATCCGCACGCAGCTCCTTTTCCTCTCCCGAAAGGGCCCTTGATTCCTGGGCAATGTCCAGCTGCAGAATAACATCAAGGGTCATGATGAACTGAAGCTTGTGGTCAGAAAAGTGGCTCTTACTCTAGGCGTGGAGCTTCCTGGCAGTATGCTTGAGCTTGTGGTTGAAAACATGCACAGGTTGGGTGTGAGTAGTGGGTTCATGCCAACCGCTTGAACCACCTCCTGAAATCCTGGCATCAAGGTCTAGAAGTTCTCAAATCGGAAGGTGGGAGGACGCCTCGGACCGCTCTGGCTTGACAACATGAGAGGGCAGTGGTCCGAGAGCGACAAAGACAGGGCGGTTAGCGCATGATGACCAAAAGTGAGATCCCAACTTGGATTGCAGAAAGCCCTATCCAGCCTGACCAACGTGGGGTCGCTCCTCTCGTTGCTCCAGGTATATTTTCTGTTCTGTAGCTTAACCTCTTTGAGCTGACAAGCATTAAGGGCCTGACAAAATTGACCCATGAGACGAAAATTCAGATTGGAGTTGTTCTTATCCGAGGCTTGGTAGATGAGGTTGAAATCCCCGATAATGAGGCATTTTTCATCATTTGTGGGCGCACTCGCAATGGCTTCATCTAGGAAAGCTCTCTTGTCAGCATCAATGGTTGGTCCGTAGACATTGGTGAGCTTGAAAGTGGTGCCGCAAGCCTGGATGCACACATCCGCGGATATTAGGTGAGTCCCAATGTGGATGTTTGTCAACGTGATGTGGTCTTCATCCCACAGGAAAAGAATCCCCCCTCTGGTGCCGGTGCCCGGTCTGTGAGCGAAAGAGCGAAGCCGGTAACCCCCAATGTAAGCTGCCGTTTGATGGTCGATGAAATCAAGCTTGGTTTCTTGAAGGCAAGCAATGTGGCAGGGCGTGTTGGCGAACATAGCTTGGATGGTGTCTTTTCTTGCTTGATCATTTAGGCCACGGGTGTTCCAATCAGCGATGTTGAGGAAAGGTTTTGTCATTGCAGAGTAGAGGCGCGGAGGCTCGAGGTCGAAGTAAAAAAATATTCAGACTCAGGAAAGATATCTATTTCATACCGGCAGGAGTATAAGCGGCCATGTGATAAGCTGATGTGTTTTTAGGATTTGACACCGATGCACAGGATAATGAAAGGTTCTGTCTGGTGGCAACGATCTCCTGGCAAGTGACCACTGTCAATTACACTAGGAGAAAACAGGCCTTCGGTTCTGAGCATTTGTCCCGGCCATGGTTGGCATTAGTCCCGGGTCGAATGGGATACCAACTGGGATTAAAGGGGTTGCGGCAGGCAGCCGCAGGGTGGGGCTAGCGCGAGCGCCTTTAGTCCCGGTTGGTGTCTCCAACCGGGACCAAAGATTGACCTTTAGTCCCGGTTGGTGATACCAACCGGGACTAAAGGTTAACCGGGACTAAAGGTTTTCTCCTACATATCATCACCAGCCCGAGCCATCTCCATTTTTCCTGCCCGAGCCATCTCCAATTTTCTCCTCTGTTTCCTCCCCCGAGATCGAGTTCATCCCCATTTTTTTCCATGATTTGTCAAGATTGGCGGCGCCCCATCTATCCAAGGGTTCTAAAAGGTTAGCAACTTCATCTTTTCATCCGTCATTGCTAGTTTAGCTCATTTCATTGCTAGTTTAGCTTATTTCATGTTGCTAGTACTAGCTAGGTGTTTGATGAAATGCCTAAGTTAGTTGCTCATGAAGTACTAACTTAGTAGACAAGATCCATGAAGGTAAATTGTAAATGGGATGAATATTTTATAATTATGTGGGAGTTTATTTGTTTTATATGCAATTTGAGCTCAAATTAAAGTATGATTTGTGGGTTTTAGTGTCGTCCCGTCCCCGTCCTCACCGCCGTCGATCGCCCGCGCCATCCCGTCGCCGGCACCACCTTGGTGAGCCTCTTGTTCTTATCTTTTTTTAAACAAAAAAATCTTACTTGTATGATTTAGATGCATATTTACTTGTATAATTTTCTTACTTGTATGATTGTTTGTTATGTATAGTGTCATGGTTTTGATATCCGTCCCCGTCGGCCCTCATCCGGTCTATGATTCGGATGTGGTATATTATCTTTTATAATTATTTGTTTCATTTCGTGTTTATGACAATTATGCCGACCAACTTGACATAGATATTTTTATCTAGGAGGTATCTGAACCGGAAATTCCAACCGACCCTCTTGTCGAGAAGTTAAATATAGTTGAAAAAGAAAACGATGATTTGAAAGAAAAATTAAAAGAATTGAAGAAGAGAAGATGAAATTGGAGTTGTATTGTTGGGGGGATAATAACCCGGTATACTCATGACCAAGTAATAATCAGTCGGACGGCCCAAGGCCTGGTCCGGGTGATGTGTACAAGATGTGGGCCGGGTTATAGTTGGGCCAATATACCTAACATGACTCGTCCCTAGAAGAACTGGAGTCCGAGTGAAGGAAGGAACCAGGTGACTTGGAGGCTACGGAAGGTCAAGAAGAACCTAGAGTAGGACTCCGGCTCGTATGTAACTCGGTATTCATTGTAAGTTCGGGAGACCCGGTGTCTATATAAACGGGCTCCCAGAACATAGAAGGAGAAGTCAAGAGGTAGAAGTCTTAACCCTAGTTCGATATCACCGCTATCAAGCGAAACCCTTGTAACCTGTCTCGTAACCCGGCTCTGTTGTCGTAGCCGAGTTATCGAGACCTTGAGATCAATAACATAGAAGCAGGAAGTAGGTCTTTATCTCCAATGGAGAGGCTGAACCTGGGTAAACCCTTTTTCCCCAACGAGCGTGACAATCTCCTGAAGGACCAAGGCGCCTTGCCCCAATCATCAAGTTACCCTATGGTAACATCTGCCGTGATAACCCCACGACAGTTGGCGCCCACCGTGGGGCCTGCGACCAAAGCTGTCCTCATCAAGGGAGAAGCTCTGCGAGGGATGGAGAACCTCGCGATCGGCGAGGTCAGGATGGATCAGCAGGAAAGCGCATCGTCGACGATTCCGGCTGGAAGGAAGAAGCAGATCTGCTGGATACCGGCCGGGTGATCCCGTTCGGTCGGATCAACGTCTTCGTAGGTATGATTCATGCAACTCAGCAAATTGATGACGAGGTTATGTGCGACTCCGTTTCAGGGGCAGCCACCATCGTCCAATCTGATGGAGAAGAGTCAGTCGGAACAGGAGGTTTCGAACATCAGTCGGACATCCAGGCTTGCGAGCCGGAGTACCGACGAAGGAAGATTTGGATACAGATACCGAGTCAATTTTACCGTTGTTTGACGAGAGATTTGGGTACGTGGCTGATGAGGAAGATTATGAGTCGGAGCCAAGGACCATGAAGCGTGCTGGGTGTACACCCTGAGGAACCACAATGATGGGACAGAAACTTCAGTAAGCGAGGACGATGCCACGCGCGCGGCCAGAGAAAACAGAGAAAGAATTCAGCGTCTCACACCTTTCAACCGGGTGAAGGCTCGGGACAGCCGGTTGTGATGGAAATCCCACCAGTTTTTAGGCCCTTGGACTTTGACGCGCAATAGTTACCACCCCAATCACACCAGATAACGCAGCAACCCGGGCGCAGCAATTGGATACGTTACGAATCACGCTGGAGAATCAACAGAAGGCTTTATTGGCGGAGCAGCAGCGCATGTTTGATGAGCAACAAGAGATAGAACGGGATCGAGCCCGTGTGGAGCAAGAAAGGATAACAGTGCAGAATCGCCATGAAGATCTTACAGCAGTACATCAGAGGAGGCAGACCCGGGTGATGCCAGGCATGACCTTAGATCCAACAGATTGAACTTTGCATCACCAAACGGAGCTCCCAATGTCACTCGGCCTGAGCCAGCGCCGGTTGGAATTGGGCATGGAATCATGGTTAGAGCAAATCAGGGAGGAAACGGGGTGCCACCCAACACTCGGGCTGGAGCTCAGCAAAATCAGAACACAGCGCTGCGGTGGTATGCCACCACCAGCAGATCGGTTCCACACGCCCATGGTCACTACTCAAATCCGGCTGATAACGTGTACGCAGCAACATTAGCATTATGCCGCATGCCGATTGATCAATCGCCAGAGGGAGAAGAAGCACGCAGGGCAATTGAGATGTTGAAAACTGCGATCACGCAGCAGGGAAACATGCCGGATAAGAGTGGAGCGTTACATTCAACACCATACAATAGCCGAGCTAACCGGAGTCATCACGGAGAAACACCGAGGCCAGCCGGATCAGGCGTCAGGAACGGACAGCAGAATCAAGGTCACCCGGCGCCGCAGCCTCAACGTTCGGGACATCATCAGCAGAGGCCAGCCAGAATCAGCCGGCGCCGAGGCCGCATCAACCGGCCCCGGCCCAGTCTGTGGCCCAAGCAATTGTCAACAGTTCAAGAGCACGGCGTGCGGCGAGCGCAAACCCGGCTTTAGGGAGCCGGAGGACAACCTGAAGCAGGAGTGATGGGCCACGCACCAAATACCGGGTCAGGTTTGCCGTTAGTTTCTTCATTACTTAACCCGGTTGGAACTAAATGTCTTTCAGATGCTATTAAGAGAACCTTTTCCTGAGAAGTTTAAAGAGCCAAGCAAGGTGACGAATTATGACCCCAGCATGGATCCAGAAACATGGCTCAGCAGTTACGAGATGGCGATGAGTATTCGCAATGCCACGCCAACTTGTGCGCGAGATACATGTACCTGATGATGAGTGAAGGAGCAGCAAAGTTATGGTTCAATGGATTACCCGAGAAATCTATCAATTCTTGGGATGAGTTGAAGGCATTATTTGTCAAGAATTTCAAGGGCACGTGTGAGAAGTTGTTCACTATAGAGGATTTGGAGCGATGTTTCCAGAAGAAAGGCGAGTCAGCGCGTCACTGGATGCGCCGAGTTACAGCCATCATTCACTCATCAAAGGGAATTACACCAGCTGCGGCCGTGTCGTCAATGGAGAAAACCTGCAGATATGACCCGGTAATTCAGAAGATGGGTCGACTGAGGGCCACTGGCGAAGCAGAAACCATCACCATGGGCAGCTGATGGAAGCGGCTCATAAGCACGCATCCACAGACAAGACCCGGGATGATGATGAAGATAAGGGAAAAGGAAACGTCAACAACGGAGGAAAGAACCACAACAACAACGGTAACAACAACAACGGGAACAATAATCACAATGGTAACAATGGGAATAACTCCAAAAGGCAGCACGAGGGTGGTTCAGATTTGGTGGCAAACACAAACACCGGGTATAACAAGTTTCAGCGGCGAGATGATAATTATCGAGGCAATAACAACAATGGCAATTACAGGGGAAATTTCCGAGGACCGGCTAACCCCCAGGAAGCATTCAACATGCCGTGTCCACGTCATAGTAGGAACGGTAAACCGGCAAATCACTCTTTCCCAGTGTGTTGATCTTCAGAGATGGAAGAACGAGAGTTTGCCAGGATGATATGGGAGGAAACGGCCCGAGGCCGGGTAATGGAAATAACCCGGCCACGGACCACAAGCTGGAGGAAATAATGGAGGACCACCCGGCCCGGATAACGGACCAGCCGGGTTAGGTTTCCAGCAAAACCCCAAGAGTTAAATCGAGGACAGTATCATATTACAGTTTCCAGCACTAGTCGGAGAGATCAGAAATTGAAGAAAGAGCTGTCAACGCCGTTCTTCCCGCAGTTCCGAGATATTTGAAGTGGTCCGAGTATCCGATCACTTGGTCTAGAGAGGATCACCCGGCCCGAGTAGATGCACCTGGAGCGTTGGCTTTAGTTGTTGCACCTCAGGTTTCGGGTTATATTTTACACAAGGTTCTTATGGATGGAGGTAGTAGCATCAACATTCTGTATTGGGATACATTCATCCGGATGGGTTTCACAGCCAAGCAGCTTCACCCTTCAGTACTATCTTTCATGGTATTGTCCCTGGAAAGTCGGCAAGACCAGAGGGAACAATAACATTGGAGGTCGCGTTTGGAGAATCAAAGGATAATTTCAGGTCTGAGATGATTTGTTTTGAGGTGGTCAAATTGAAGAGCCCTATCATGCTCTCTTTGGCCGTAATGTTTTTGCTAGATTCATGGCGAGGCCGTGTTATGTGTACTAAAGATGAAGATGCCAGGTCCAAAGGTATTATCACAGTCAATGGCAGTCGTGAGTTGGCGTTACAATGTGAGGAAGGTGATGCTGTTATGGCAGAACAAGCCTGTGCGGAAGAGGAGTTGAATTACTACAAAGCTACCACAAACCGGATGATGGGACAATTTTGAAGAAACCAATGACCGAAGAGAGGGCGAAATTCAAAGCGGCTCAGATACCAAGATGATTGACTTCGTGCCGGGTGATTCGTCCAAGCAGTTCTCTATCGGGTCAAATCTGACTGACAAATAGGAAAGCGCGCTCATCGAATTCATCCGTGAGAATCGGGATGTCTTTGCATGGAAACCTAGTGACATGCCAGGCATACCGACTGAATTCGCTGAGCACCGCTTACATGTTGATCCTAAAGCAAGACCGATTAAACAGGGATTGCGCAGATTGAATGAGGAAAGAAGAAGGATTGTAGGAGAAGAGATAGCTCGTTTACTCGCCGCAGGATTCATTATGGAAGTGTTACATCCAAAGTGGTTGGCTAACCCGGTTTTAGTGTTGAAAAAGAACAATGAGTGGAGGATGTGTATTGATTTCACAAGTTTGAACAAGCATTGTCCGAAGGATCCGTTTGCGTTACCAAGGATTGATCAAATCATAGATGCTGTGGCAGGTAGTGATCTTTTGTGTTTCCTGGATGCATATTCAGGATCATCAAATCAAGCTTGCAGAGGAAGATTGGGAGAAGACATCATTTATCACCCCATTTGGAGCTTTTTGTTACAAGAACATGACATTTGGACTGAAGAATGCTGGAGCAACTTATCAGAGGTGCATCCAGAGTTGTTTTGAGAAGCAGATAGATCGGAACGTGCATGCGTACGTTGATGATGTGGTGATCAAGACAAAGAAGGCTGAGACATTTATTGATGATTTGAGAGAAACTTTTGCTAACTTAAGGAGGTTTCAGATGAAGCTTAACCCAAAAAAGTGTGTGTTTGGAGTTCCATCAGGAAATTACTCGGCTTTATTGTGTCCGAGCGTGGGATTGAAGCAAACCCGGAAAAGATAGCAGCAATCAATAGGTTGGGAAAGCCGACTGAATTGAAGGAAGTCCAGAAGATCACGGGCTGCGTGGCTGCGTTGAGTAGGTTCATATCCCGACTGGGAGAGAAAGCAATTCCTTTATACCGACTCTTGAGGAAGTCAGATAAATTTGTTTGGGATGAGGAAGCTGATAAAGCCCTGGAGGCATTGAAGGAAACATTATCGAAAGCACCAATCTTAGCTGCTCCAGCTCCAAAGGAGCCCATGCTGTTGTACATAGCTGCAATTCCCGAGCAGTTAGTGTAGTTATTGTGGTAGAGCGAAAAGAAGAAGGAAAGGAGCATCTGGTTCAAAGGCCGGTTTATTATGTCAGTGAGGTTTTGACTCCGGCTAAACAGAGGTATCCCAGTGGCAGAAGTTAGTTTTTGGCGTTTTCATGGCCAGTCGGAAATTGAAGCATTACTTTCAAGAACACCCCATTACAGTGGTGAGTGGAGCACCATTGGCAGACATTGTGTGCAATACTGAAGCTACTGGAAGAATTGCCAAGTGGGCGATTGAGATGGGTGATTATCACATCAAGTATGAGCCTCGCACAGCGATTAAGTCACAAGCCTTGATTGATTTTGTCAATGATTGGACCGAGTTAAGCACGGCACCACCCAAGGCGCCGAGTTATAAGTCATGGGTTATGCATTTTGATGGATCCAAGCAGTATGAGGGATCAGGAGCAGGAGTGGTTCTCACTTCACCCAAAGGGGATAAGATGAGTTATGTTCTTCAGATTCACTTTGATTGCACCAATAATATTGCTGAGTATGAAGCTTTGTTACATGGTTTGCGCATTGCCAAGGAGATGAACATCAAAAGGATCATGTGTTTTGGTGACTCGGATCTTGTAGCGCAGCAAGTTTCTGGGACTTGGGACAGGAAAGATGAGAAGATGGCGGCTTACAGAAGGGCTGTTGATGAAGCAGCTCTTTTCAGGATTCCAGGTGGATCATATTGATAGAAGGAAAAACGAGGCAGCAGATGCTTTGTCAAGATTGGGATCACGTAGAGAGCCAGTTCCACCTAATGTGTTCCTGGACGAGTTATGGAAGCCATCAGTCCAACTTCCGGGTGAAGAGGAAGATGAAGTCCAGATCAAGATTCCGAGTTAGTAGCAGCGTTGCATGAGATTCCTGAGTGGACTGAACCATATCTGGATTATATGATAAGGAAGATTTTGCCGAGTAATGAAGTTATGGCGCGACAAATTGTCAGAAGATCACTCGGTTATGCAGTAATTGATGGTGAGTTGTACAAGCGCAGTGTTTCTGGAGTTTATCAGCGATGTGTTTCATCAGTCGAAGGAAGGCAAATTTTGCAAGAGATACATGCTGGGGACTGTGGTCATCATGCTTCATCTAGGTCTCTGGTGGCCAAGGCATTTAGGCATGGATTCTTTTGGCTCACAGCTTTCAAGGATGCAGAGCAGATTGTTAGGGCATGTGATGGATGTCAAAGATATGCAAGACAGGAGCATGTGCCGGCTCAGGAATTGAGGACAATACCAATCACTTGGCCGTTTGCAGTTTGGGGTCTTGATATGATGGGGCCCTTTCAGATGACATCGTGCAAGAAAACTCATCTCTTGGTGGCTGTTGATAAGTTCACTAAGTGGGTTGAAGTAGAGCCAGTTACAAGTTGTGATGCTTCCAAAGTTGTCACGTTTCTGAAGAAAATTATCAGTCGGTTTGGTTATCCTCACAGTATCATCACAGATAATGGGACCAACATGTCACTCGGTGAAACAGAGATATTCTGCAAAGAGAAGGGAATCAGATTAGACCTTGCTTCGGTGGCACATCCACAGGCCAACGGGCAGGTAGAAAGGAGTAATCAGGAAATATTGAAGGAATCAAACCAAGACTTCGAGTTCCGATTGAAAAGGCGTATGGAGCTTGGGTGAAAGAGTTACCGCAGTGGTTTGGGGGATCAATACAACCCCGAATAGATCAACCAAGCGTACACCGTTCTTTCTGGTGTATGGAGCAGAAGCAGTGTTACCGAGTGATATAGTCCATGACTCGCCAAGAGTGGCGGCGTATGTGGAGTCAAGCAATGCAATTGCAAGGGAGGATTCGATTGATGCCCTCGAAGAGGAGCGTGAGTTAGCATTGGAACGGTCCGCAGTTTATCAGCAGATTTGCGGCGTATCATAGTCGCCGAGTAAGATCAAGAACTTTCCAGGAAGGAGATTTAGTTTTACGGCTCAGACAGAATCAGTCAGGGATGCACAAGCTAACTCCTCCATGGGAAGGGCCGTTCCTTATCAGTCGGAAATTGCACAATGGTTCATATTATCTGATAGATGTGAGAGAGAAAGGTGAAGAGAACAACACGGACCATGCTATCCTTCCTATGGAAGAGACGAAGCGGCCGTGGAACATTGCTCATCTTCGCCCATATTATACCTAGTGAACATGAACCTAGGCCGAGTTATGTAACACACGATGTAACCCCCAGCAGGTTTCAGACGCGCTCTTTTCCTTACCAGGGTACCTAAGGGGACTGGAAGGTTTTTAATGAGGCGGCTTGCTGGTGTATCTTTAATAAAGAAGAGTATTGAGAAGAAATCTTTTCTACTGTTTTACTTTTTATGCATAGTTTATGTTTAAAAGCTTGCCCAAAGGAGTGCTTAGCAAAAAGTCCTATAGCTGTTGCCCAAGAGAGCACGCATAGAGATGTTTGAGATCAATGGGGTAATGATGCATAGTTTAAGCCTTTACTTGTAAACATTGATCCAGGGCTTGGGGACTTATGAATTATAAATTCATAAGTTTTAATCCTAAGACCCGGCTTTTAAGCCTTAATTTTGTTCTTGGTTAAACTTGCCTATCAGTTTGATGTTACTCACAATTTTATGACCAGATTGCTTACTTGTTAATTCAATCAACTATGATGCCCATGCTGGGACTTAGTTTGACCCTGTTTTAGCAAAGGAAAAAGTAGCAACTGAGAAAGTCATGTGAAAGCCGACTGATAAGAAGCTAAAGATAAACCAAAAGGGTCATCTAAACCATAAAAAGTATAAGTTATTACAAAATATTGAGTATTTCATATAGTGCACAGACGCACCATCAAATAAAAGGCAAAGTATTTCAGAGCATATTACAATGCCCATTGGCCGAATAATTGTTTTGCAGGAAAAGGAAAGCATAAAACTGGCTCAGATAGCCGGGTTATCGGTTGAGGTTCCCTTGGCAGCTTCAGCTTCGGCAGAAGCCGGGTTATCTTCAGGAGCTTTGGCCTGGGACTTAGCTTGTGCAGGCCTTGATCTTCTGCAGTATCCTTAGCAACATCAGCCGGCTTTTCCATGATTGGCGTGGTAGGAGCACGGCTGGGTGCAGGGACAACTGGAGTAGAAGTACTTGGCGCTGCAGCTTCTTCTTCTTTGCAATGGAGTCTCTCAGCTTGGCCAACAGATCAATGCTCGGGTTCAGGAGTGGGGATTGGAGTGTTGTTCTCATCCACTGCATCTTGGAAAACCGATAGTTGAGGCTCTCAGCAATCTTGCAAGCAATAGGCCGGGTTTGGGCAGAAATTTCTTTGAATCTTTTCCCCCAAACTTGGTGCCATCAGCATTGTATTGAGGGAATCCTTTGACAAAAGGAGCCAGGTTAAGGCGGGTTGTAGGCTTTGGCTAGAGCTAAACTGCGCATTGCGCCAACCCGGCATGCTGAGCGCGTCCAGAGGTCTAACCACTCGGGGATCGTGGAAAGCTGATGCAGGGACTCGTATATTACTTGGGGAGGAGCACAGTTGCTCTTAACACGCTTCATAATCTCAGAAGTGCCAAACTGGAACTGCCGAATGATGGTGTTCAAGCAGTTCAATTTCTCTGGATAGGATCTCCTGATGGCAGCATTCTTCTCACCTGAAAAGTATGATGTGGGTTAGTATATGAAAGCCGAGTAAAGAGAAAAAAGTGAAAAGAGATGGTGTTTACCAATGAGTGGATTGAGGATATCCTTGATATGGTCTTTCAGGGTGTCCAAGTATTTCTGGACACTGACCATCTTGTCAAAGCAGATCTTGTACTTATCTCCAGCTTCTTCCAACTCCTTTTTCAGTTTGGTGTTCTCTGCAGTTAGAGATTCAATTGTTTTCTCCAAGTCTGAAGCATGAATTTCAGTTTCTTGCGCAGCTTGGTTTCAACTTCAAGGAGTTGGTTGGTCTTGGCAAGTACTTGGTCATTATGGGACACATACCTCTGAAAAAAGAATAGCAAGTTAGAAACATGGGGGCTGAAATATATTTCAGTCGGCAATGCAAGAAAGAACAGTTGATAGTAAATTATATACAGACAGAGTATTTATACAAGTTCCGAGTGACTGAAGAGCAGATCACCCGGCACTTGGGGACTGGTATGTCTTTTAAAGTTTTACAAGTTATTCAGTAATGCATTTTCAAAGTTCCAGATAAATTGTGAACATATTACCCGGAACTTGGGGGTTATGAGGATTTGAAAGTATTGTTATGATGAAAGGCAGAATTAATGAGGATTTGAAATCAGAAAGTAAAACAAGTTCCATGTTATCGTAGACTGATAACTCGGAACTTGGGGACTGGGATATTCTGAAGTTTTCAAAAAAGGCAATAAGAGATATATATTCAAGTACCGAGTGACTGAGGACAGTTTACTCGATACTTGGGGACTAGGTTTGGTATATAAGATATGAAGAGGAAAAGATGTGTACCTGATGTTCTCGGACAAGAGAATCCACGAGTTTGCCCTCAGAAAGCTTCATGTGTTGTACTCAGTTAGCAGACCTTCAAAGTTTATGTGGCCATAGTGTGGCACAGTGGAAGCCTCGCCTTTATCAGTCGGCTTGGACTTTTCTTCAGGGAAACAAACTTGGTAGCAGTTTGAGGGGAGAGGTCTTCTCTGTAAAGTGAGCTCCTGTGATCACGACTTCAGGATCAGTCGGTTTTTCAGCAGGAGAAGGAGAAACGTTCATCTGGTCAGTTGTCTGCTCCTTATCAGTCGGCTCAACAGGTTTTTCAGTAGTATTCTCCAAGTTATCCTCCTCAGCAATGGGAGGGCTTGGAGCGCCACTAAGAGTAGCTTTTGCCCTGAAATTGCAAAGTACGAAGGTAATATAAGAAAGACCAAGTCAAGATCTAGATGGAAATTAAGTGCAGGAGTGAAAAATTTACCGGAGCTCGTGGAGATCTGGCGCGGAGTAGATTCCCCGGCGGTTAGTTGCAGCAATGCAGAGCTCCGATGGCCGGCGGCGGCGCGACGAGCTTGTAGGAACCCTAACCCTAGCTCGAGGAGAGAGAAGAACTAAGGTTGAAGATGAAGGGTGCGGTAAAATGGGAAAAGTGAAACCCTTTTACCGTGGCCCACTATTTATAGCCCAGGGTGAAACCCTAGGAGCGTGAAAAACGAAGAGATAAGGTTCTGGTTGACCATGGGTCAAGGACACGAGGGAATCTGTCAGAGAATGTCCCCTGGTCGTTGACTGGAGAGAGTTGAGTACAAGAGAAATGCCGAGTTATAAAGAGAACCGCCAAAAGGAGCTGGTCTGAAACATAACCCGGCCATTCAGTGTTAATGATCTTTATTTCGTTTTCAGGAGTTTAACTTGGATAATCCCATCAGCAGCTACCCTCGAGTGATCAGATCAAGATCAACATTATCAAGTGAAGCAACCAATGAGCTTATTCAAGTCAAACTTGGGGACTACTGTTGGGGGGATAATAACCCGATATACTCACACTACTAGGAAAAGGGTTATCAGTGGCGCACCAAATTAGCATTCTGTGGCGCACCCCCAGAATTGCTGGGTGCGCCACAGAATCATCGCCACTAATTTATTTTTTCTGTGGCGCACCATGGGCGTGCGCCACAGAAATCGACTTTCTGTGGCGCACCTGGCCTGGTGCGCCACAGAATTCTGAAAAAATTCAAAAAATTCAAAAACTGCAAAAAAAAATTAAAAAGTTTCAAAAAAATCAGAAAAATCAAAATATGAAATAATATGAAAAATCTTAATTATTGGAATTATTTTCATATTTTTTGAATTTTTTGAACTGATACCTTCCCGCTAGGTCACCCATCCTCAAATTGCTCCAACCCTAGCACGCTTAACTTCTAAGTTCCACCCACTTCACCTACCCTTGTGCTACTCAAGTTCTTATTGATATATATATCATATGAATCCTCTTAAGTCTTGTATGTGTATATGTTATGTATATGTTATAAACGTGTGTTTTTAAATTTCAGATTTTTCAAAAACTTCTAAACTTTCAAAAGGAGATTCAAAAGTTTCAAAAGATCCAAAAAAATTCAAAAAACTTAATTTTTTTCAAAATATCCAAAAAAAATCAAAAAATCTAAAAAATCCAAAAAAATAAAAAAAAGTCAAGAAAAGTCAACAATCTTCTTTGTTATACATTTCTGTGTCTTTTTTGAAATTTTTGAATTTTTGAAACTTTTGATTTTGCTGCGAAAAGTCGTCTGTTTGAAATAACTTTTTTTTGTTTTGGAATTTGAGGAATCTGTGAATTGCTGACATATTATTTGCGTTATTTCGACGTCGTATGCAAAAGTTATGGCCGTTACAAGATTTCTTTTTCATTTGTTGCAGAAAAGGTCAAAATTCATATTTCAAAATTTCTACACGTACTAGACACTCATACCTAGCCACATGTCAAAGGGTTTTAATTTTTGAATTTTTTTTCATTTCCTTTTATTTCCCGCAAGACTAAAAAAGGCGATCCACGGGGGGGGGGGGGGGGGGGGGGGGGGGGGGGGGGGGGGATGAGATTCTGTGGCGCACCTGCCTGGTGCGCCACAGAATGTCAACTTTCTGTGGCGCACCTGCCTGGTGCGCCACATAATTTTTTTTCTTCAAATTTTTACCTGCCCCCTGGATAACTTTCTGTGGCGCACCAGGCCTGGTGCGCCACAGAAATGTGACTTTCGGTGGCGCACCTGGCTTGGTGCGCCACATAAAGTCATATTTCTGTGGCGCACCAGGCCACATGCGCCACAGAAAGTCACATTTCTGTGGCGCACCAGGCCTGGTGCGCCACAGAATTATATTTCTGTGGCACACCAATTAGGGGTGCGCCACAGAATACAACCTACCTATAATGGTTTTCCTAGTAGTGTCATGACCAAGTAATAATCAGTCGGACGGCCCAAGGCCTGGTCCGGGTGATGTGTACAAGATGTGGGCCGGGTTATAGTTGGGCCAATATACCTAACATGACTCGTCCCTAGAAGGAAGGACCTAGAAGAACTGGAGTCCGAGTGAAGGAAGGAACCGGGTGACATGGAGGCTACGGAAGGTCAAGAAGAACCTAGAGTAGGACTCCGAGCTCGTATGTAACCCGGTATTCATTGTAAGTTCGGGAGACCCGGTGTCTATATAAACGGGCTCCCATAACATAGAAGGAGAAGTCAAGAGGTAGAAGTCTTAACCCTAGTTCGATATCACCGCTATCAAGCGAAACCCTTGTAACCTGTCTCGTAACCCGGCTCTGTTGTCGTAGCCGAGTTATCGAGACCTCGAGATCAATAACATAGAAGCAGGAAGTAGGCCTTTTTCCCCAACGAGCATGACAATCTCCTGAAGGACCAAGGAGCCTTGCCCCAATCATCAAGTTACCCTATGATAACATCTGCCGTGATAACCCCACGACATGTATGTTGCTGATATCGTCGATGATCACAAGATCAAGATGGATGCAATGCGCTTGAAGATTAGAAAGATTAGAAAATATGCCATTAATAAAGATGCTTGGTATCATTATGTTGTTGGATCAATGGTTACCTTAGTTGCGATTTTGATCGCATTTGTTGTTGCATTTAAATGCTTTAGATAGTTGTATGTTAGTTTGAATGTTGCTTATGAGAACTATGTATGAACTTTATGTATATATTTTTGCAATAATAACGTTTGGTCACTACTCTACTTTGGTTTCAATGTGATGAACTTGTATTAATTTGGTCACTTATCTATTCATGATGTTGTGTAATGGTTTTTGATATACTTATATAATGCAGATGAGCCGGCAATGGATGTACGTTGACCGACGCTCTCAAGAGTTCATTAATGGCCTGCATTCTTTTATCCGTGTGGCTGAGGTAAACAAGCGGAATGGTTTTATGTGTTGTCCATGTAGTGTCTGTAAGAATACGAAGGATTACTCTTCCTCAATAACCCTTCACATCCACCTGTTTTAGTCCGGTTTCATGTCCAGCTATAATTGTTGGACCATGCACGGAGAAAGAGGGTTTATAATGGAAGACAATGAAGAAGAGGATGATGACAACTATCCTATGTTTCCGGAACACGGTGGTACTACAATGGGAGAAGAAGCTGAAGAAGAGACATCAGATGAGCCCCCCGCTGATGATCTTGGTCGGGCCATTCTTGATGCACTGATAAACTACGAAAGTGAAAACGAGAGGTTGAAGTTGGAGCGCATGTTAGAGGATCACAAAAATTATTTTACCCAAATTGTGAAGATGGCCAGAAAAAGCTGGGCACCACACTGGAATTGCTGCAATGGAAGGCAGAGAATGGTGTATCTGACAAGGGATTTGAAAAATTGCTGAAAATGATAAAGAAGATGCTTCCAAAGGATAACGAATTGCTCGCCAGTACGTAAGAAGCAAAGAAGGTCGTCTGCCCTCTAGGATTAGAGGTGTAGAAGATACATGCATGCATTAATGACTACATCCTCTACCGCGGTGAGGAGTACGAGAATTTGAATGTATGCCCGGTATGCAGTGCATTGCGGTATAACATCAGGCGAGATGACCCTGATGATGTTGAGAGCGAGCGCCCCAGAAGAGGGTTCCTGCCAAGGTGATATGGCATGCTCCTATAATATCACGGTTGAAACGTTTGTTCCAAAACAAAGAGCATGCCAAGTTATTGCGATGGCACAAAAAAGACCGTAAGAAAGACATGATGTTGAGACACCCCGCTGATGGGTCCAGTGGAGAAAAATCGAGAGAGAGTTCCCGGACTTTGCAGGTGATGCAAGGAACTTATGGTTTAGTCTAAGTACAGATGGCATGAATCCTTTTGGGGAGCAGAGCTGCAGTCATAGCACCTGGCCTGTGACTCTATGTATCTATAACCTTCCTCCTTGGTTGTGCATGAAGCAGATGTTCATTATGATGCCAGTGCTCATCCAAGGCCCGAATCAATCCGGCAACGACATTGATGTGTACCTGAGGCCATTAGTTGAAGAAATTTTACAGTTGTGGCGTGAAGAAGGTGTATGTGTGTGGGATGAGCACGAACAAAATGAATTTGACCTACGAGCGTTGCTGTTTGTAATCATCAATGATTGACCTGCTCTTAGTAACCTTTCAGGAGAGACAAATAAGGGATACAATGCATGCACGCACTATTTAGGTGAGACTGAAAGTATATATTTGGATAAAAGTAAGAAGAATGTGTACCGGGCATCGTCGATTTCTTCCGATCACGCATCTCTTAAGAAAGAAAGGCAAGCATTTCAAAGGTGAGGCAGATCACCGCACGAAGCCTACCCGCCATACTGGTGATGATATATATGGTATGGTCAAGGATTTAAAAGTAATCTTTGGAAAGGGTCCTGGCGGACAATCTGTTCCGAATGACGCTAACGGACACGCACCCATGTGGAAGAAGAAATCTATATTTTGGGACCTACCCTATTGGAAAATCTTGGAGGTCCGCTCTGCAATCGACGTGATGCACGTGACGAACAATCTTTGAGTGAACCTGCTAGGCTTCTTGGGCATGTATGAGAAGACAAAAGATACACCGGAAGCACGGCAGGACCAGCAATGTATGAACGAACGAGACGGCCTGCATCCAGAGAAGTATCAAGGTCCTGCCAGCTACACTCTTACCAAAGAAGAGAAGGAAATCTTATTTGAACTCCTGAGCAGTATCAAGGTCCCGTCTGGCTTCTCGTCGAATATAAAGGGAATAATAAATATGGAAGAGAAAAGTTCCAAAACCTAAAGTCTCATGACTGTCACGTGATTATGACACAATTATTTCCGGTTGCATTGAGGGGGCTTCTACCGAAAAATGTTCGAGTACCCATTGTAAAGCTATGTGCATTCCTCAATGCAATTTCTCAGAAGGTAATCGATCCAAAAATTCTACCAAGGTTACAGAAGGATGTGGTCCAATGTTTTGTCAGCTTCGAGTTGGTGTTCCCACCATCCTTCTTCAATATTATGACGCACCTCCTAGTTCACCTAGTCGAAGAGATTACCATTCTCGGTCCTGTATTTCTACATAATATGTTCCCCTTTGAGAGGTTCATGGGAGTCTTAAAAAAATATGTTCATAACCGTGCTAGGCCAGAAGGAAGCACCTCCAAGGGCTATGGAATAGAGGAGGTCATTGAGTTTTGTGTTGACTTTATTCCTGACTTTAAGCCGATTGATGTTCCTCAATCGCGGCATGAGGGGAGACTGAGTGGAAAAGGCACGCTAGGAAAGAAAGCAATAATAATTATGGACGGGCATTCTTTCACTCAAGCGCACTACACAGTTCTACAAAGTTCCACCTTGGTGGCTCCGTATATCGAGGAACACATGAATATTGTACGCTCCGAAAACCCAGAGCAGACTGACTCCTGGATTAAAGGAAAACACATGGAGACTTTCGGCGGTTGGTTGCAAACACATCTCATGAATAACACCGCTGTTGGAGAACAGTTGTACTTGTTGGCCAGGTTACCATCTTTGACTATATTGACATTCCAAGGGTACGAGATAAATGGGAATACATTTTACACGACCGCCCAAGATAAAAAGAGCACCAACCAAAACAGTGGTGTCCGCTTTGATGCAACAAACAATAATGGGCAAAAAGACACATATTATGGTTACATAGAGGAGATGTGGGAACTTGACTATGGACCTTCTTTTAAGGTCCCTTTGTTTCGGTGCAAATGGGTCAAGCTGACAGGCGGGGTAAAGGTAGACCAACAGTACGGAATGACAATAGTGGATCTCAACAATCTTGCGTACAGAGACGAACCATTCGTCCTAGCCAATGATATGGGTCAGGTTTTCTATGTGAAGGACATGTCTACCAGACCAGAAAAAAGAAAAGATAAGCAAGTGAATACATCATACGATGGGCCAAGGCGCCACATAGTTCTTTCAGGGAAAAGAAACATCGTGTGAGTGGAGGACAAGACAGACATGTCAGAAGATTACAATAAGTTTGATGATATTCCGCCCTTCACAGTGAACACTGACCCAAGCATCCTGTTAAATAATGAAGATTCTCCATGGTTACGGCGCAATCATAAGCAAGGGACACACACGAAGAAAAAGTATTATACCCCAACACTAGATAGGGATGTTGGTGATGCGTAATAATGTATTAAACCTTTTATGTATTTGAGTTCTGAAAACTCACAAGAAAACTCTAAACACTGATTTTTTATTCTGGTTCTATGAGAAAGAGGACTCCATTTGCAACCAAGTGCAACAAAAATATTGGATGTTCCAAAAGTTGTTGAGGATATTTTCAAATATAGATATGATTTTTACAAATTTTTAGAAACTAATTTGACTTGATTTGGACAATTAAATCAATACATATAAAAGAAATTAGAAAATATAGATATGATTTTTATAAATATAGAAACTAATTTGACTTGATTTGACTTATTTTTAGAAACTAATTTTAGAAACTAATTTGACTTAAATCAATAGATATAAAAGAAATCAGAAAAAAAAAAAAAAAAGAAAAGGAGAACAAAAAAACCTATAAAAAAGCCCATTTAGACCCGGTTGGCAATACCAACCGAGACTAAAGGTGGGCTTCGCGTGCTTAATTTCGCGGCTTGCCCAACAATCACCTTTAGTCCCGGTTCATACCACCACCCGGTACTAAAGGTGCCAACCGGTACTAAAGGGTATTTGTATATAAGCACAACCGCTCCCCTGCCCTGTCTTCCAGTTCCAGATAGATCTCCTCCTCCAAATCGCCGTTCGCCATTGCCCCATCTGCCATCGCCCGAAGCTCACCGCGCCTCTCCATCCGCTTTGCTCGCCCGAAGCTCGCCGGATCGAGCCGTCGCGCCTCCCCGCTCCTCCACGCCGTCCCCTCCATCTCCAGCTTCAGAGCCGCAGCGCCCCGTGCCCTCCATCTCCGGCGATCACGAGGCCGGCGAGGTAAACCCTAGGTCCTCCATTACTAGTGATGTTAGTTTGAACCGGGGAAGGTTTTGCTCAAATTTCTCCAATATTTTGAATATAACCCATGAGTAAAAATGTGTCTACGAGATAAAGGGTGATAATTTGGGTCTAAGGAAGTTTGTCTCGCATTTTTGTGAAATGATTTGGTTGGTTTTTGTTTGAATATTCAAAATGACCAGTACTGTTTTTATGGTTTGAAACCAGGAATTTGAATTGGGAAAGCTGATATCTTGGCATATTTAGGTGACACATGACCATATGCAAACCAGGGATTTTTCTCGAGATTTGTAGAAACACTTTGCTTCACAAAATATTTTACTATCCATTTCGGGACTTTTTGAAAATAGTCAATAACAAATATTAAAACTTTCCAAAAATATTTATTTTTGAAGTGAGGGGAGAGAGTACATAATATAGATCATAAAAGTGATTTTTATTGATTTTCTACTTTGAAAATATTTATCATTTCATGTAAAACATTGAAACTAGAGTTTTGATAAATAGAGAAAATAGGTTTTTTGGTAAAGTAAAGGTGTTAGAATAAATTGTAGGGATTCCCCAAACAAGTAATGATCATAAGAAAATATTGTTTTGTATGTGATGTTGAGAGGTAAGATTGGGTATATGAAGATGATGAATATTGTGACATTATTGTTGATGAATATTGTGTATAAGAAATATTGTTGATGAATATTGTGTATAAGAAATATTGTTGATGAATATTGTGTATAATAAATATTGTTGATGAATATTGTGTATAAGAAATATTGTTGATGAATATTGCGTATAATAAATATTGTTGATGAATATTGTGTATAAGAAATATTGTTGATGAATATCTTGTATAAGAAATATTGTTGATGAATATTGTGTATAACAAATATTGTTGATGAATATTGTGTATAAGAAATATTGTTGACTATTATTGATAATTGCAACTAAAATATCATATTACATTCGGTTTGCAGTTAAACTATGGACGACCACGAGAGAAACGCGGAACAAGCAATATTCCAAATAATATGCTCCGGTGGTGGAATAGATGACGGCTCACAATATCTGAACGAGTCCGGTGAGGGAATTGAGCTAGACAGAAGCAATGATGGTACAAAAAATGTTGGACGCTTCACGGAGTCCGGCGAGGTATATTAAGCTTCTCGTGATCACTAAATGCATTAATGATTTGTATATATATTAACGAATCTTTCTTCTTTTAGCCCTCCGAATCGAGCCAATCTGATAGAAGGCAATGAGGCCCGACCAAAAGTTGGGCGATGGTCAAAGGTTCGCGATCGACCAAGTTGCTGATGATGGCGCATCGCTTGAACCCGCAGAGAACGCACGGAAATTTGTAAATCAATGCGTAGTTATTGTTAGGGACAACATCCCGATCACTACTCGAGAATGGAATAAGCCAAAGGTAGACAATGGAGGTAGTTATGTCGACCAAAGATCCAAAGATTTTCTTTGGGATACGCTGTAGCGTACCTGCACTGAAAATATGGCAAGGTACCTGTGTATAGTGCAAACCCCTGGATCGTTTCATTTGCACACACAGTTTAAGATGTAGTATCACAACAAAGTATCATTATTACATCGAATGATCCAGACTTGGTAAAATATTCATTACAACTTGCATAGCATATAGCTAGCTTGAAAGAGTAAAGCAGCGGAATATAATGTTCATGGAGTCCTCATCCTTAGCATGTGCCACAGGCGAAAACATGTTGGTTGCAGACTCGAAAACCCTTAACGTAAACTCACTCGTCAACTGAACAATCTGCAACAAATAAAATTTTGCAACAGAGTGGGTCAGAACCATTAAAAATGGATCTGGCAAGTGACACTATGTGGACACTTAATGGAATAACTCTATAGCCTATATGCATATTTGGCTGGTAGAGTTTCAAGGCTGATTTGCATAAAAGCAATTTTTTCCTATCTTTTATAGAACACTTTTCTTTTGTCAAAAACAGGTATGGCATGAATACCATCCTCTTGTCTACTTTTGTTCAACCTTCACACTTTTATTTCAGAAATTGGAATGTTGGGAGCCTCCGTTGTCGTCCTTGATCAGCTGCTCAAATTGTCCGTAACCGGGGACACGGCTAAGTACTTAGATTTTAACTCTCGAGAGGTTGTGCACTTTCACCACGAGACCCAACAAACCCAAACTATCCTCAAGCACTCAATTTGTGCTAAGGAAAAGGAGAGAGTTGAGACGAGACCTTTGTGAAACAGTCCCCTGTTCCTCTGGGCAGACCCATGCAAACATTCATCCGCTGAGACCTGCCGGAATCAGGTTCCTATAACCTAGTCAAGGCAGAGCCATAATACCAAGTGGCTGCACTGGAAGCTTCTTCACTTAGACAAAACATTGGTCCCTTTAATACCCTGGGTGGCAACCACAAGTGACCATCCCTTAGAGGTCACCCCTAAGAGATGACACTCAACCTTTCCATCATCTTTTCAAAACCAAGACCACCCAGGTGATAGATTACTTAGTAGAATTAAACTTTAAAGAAAACACATTTGCATAGCATCAAATAATCTACTAAGTTATCAAAGGGGATTCTAGACACAACTAGTGTAAAGGTATGGTGGGTTGAGCATATAGCAATAATACTATCCAACACATGCATATAAAGAAATACACTAAGTAATGCATATAAAAATACTTAGGAAATTTATGGGGTGTGCCACTTGCCTTGGCAAACAGAAGTGTAGTAGTAGCAGTAGCAATTGCAACCACTAATAATAGTTTTAAAACGCAGGGACTAATCTGTGATGCGCAGGGGCTAAACTGTGAAGAAAATGGAAAGAATCTTCTGCGTTGGAGTCCTTGGCCACGTGTCATCTCCTGATAGGTGCGCGTCTTCCAGGCGGGCGATGCGGCGCGGACGGACGGACGCGGACGGACGCGGACAAGCGGGCAGCGACGGATCTTCGCGGGCGGTGTCGACGTGGCATCTCCTCATTCGCCGATACCGATTCGTCGGATGGATCTAATCTCAGCCGCTAAAACGAGATCCGACGGCCTAGATCCGTTTGACCTAAAACTAGCGGCGCGAGTTCCCGGAGTTACTCCGGTGACCAAAATCTGCGGCGACACCATGGTCGGCGTGGACGCATGCGGCGGAGGAGAGGGGTTCGGGATGCGTGAGTCGTACCACTGGGTGCAGGAGGTCGTGGCGAAGACGAAGGCGTGGTTGCAGATGGCGCGGGCATCCTTTTCCTCCTCGTATTGCTTGCGAAGCGGAACCAACGGACGGCAGCGGCGTGTCGAGGACGGGCGCGTCGACCTAGTGCTCAAAATAAATCAGGACGGGGTCAGGAAGATGCGCGCAAGGGAGGGGAGTCGAGGGAGACCAAAAGTAGGCGGTGTCGTTTGCTAATCTCACCGGAAAAGAGGAAAACACGGCGGCGGTAATGGCGGACGGCGGCGGCGATTTTGTGGGCAGCCTGGGGGCGCTTCGGCTAGGGTTTGTGGGGGAAAAAGAGGCGGCGGGGATGGAGGTTTATATGGGGCAAGAGTCCCCGCAAGAATCACAACAAATCGGGCATATTTGGAAACGAAATCGGTTAGGGTTTCGGGATGAATCCGTGATGAACATGGTGGAGACGATGATGACGTCATCGCTGACGTCATTGGTGGGGCCCACATGTCAGTCAGAGGAAAGGAGCAAGGCGGGCCTGGGCTGCTGCTTGCTGCGCTGAGCGGTAGATAGGTGCGTCCTATTTTTTTTGTTCAAACTTTTTCCAAAACTGAAACTTGTATATCTTTTGATTTATAAATTCAAATGGATTCAAACCAAATTCTATAGTTTTGTAAAATAAAAACCTTTGTGTTAAAACTTTCAAAAATCATTTTCCAACTTTTCAAATTTTGAAAATTCAAACATTACCTAAAGGTTTAAATAGGCCTTTATGTTAAATTTTATAAATAGGATTTTATAACATTCTTTTGAACTTAAATTTAAAATCCATACCAAAATATGAGTAATCGTATTAAATATCACTCAATAAAATAATTTTGTATAAAACTCAATTAGTTTAAAAAGGATTTGATAAATCAAAATGGATTCAAAACTCATTTTAAAATCCAAATAATTATTTTGTTTCAAAAGAAAACTATAAAAACTTGATAATAGGGGATAGGTAAGTAATAGAATAGTTCCAAATACATACCAACAAATCTTAACCAAACACACTTTTTCAAATAGAAATCATTTTGATTTCTAAACTAGTTTTTAATAAACAAGATGACACTTGATTTCAAATTTTAAAATAGGTTTTAAAACAATCAAATGTGGCTTAAGTAAAACTTAAATACCACAAGATGAACAATTGCAAAATATACATATTTCAACAGATACAAACAATTTTACAAGCAACTCTATCAGAACTAAACATTCATAAAAGTCAAAAGAAAACTTGGAGCATTCCTTGCTCTACTAATATATTTTCTTAAATGTATTTTCAAAGCAAAATACATAATAGTTTTCAAATGTTTTAAATTTTTCTGATTTTTCAACTTTTTGAAAAACTTGGGATGTTACATACTACCACCCTTAAAGGGAATCTCGTCCCGAGATTCGGGAAGGCTAGCAAAAGGTTGTGACTGGGATAACTCGGTGGGCTACCACCCTTAAAAGAGATCTGTGTTGGTATTAAAATTCCAATGGCAATTATTACAACCTTATCACCATTACATTTGACTCTGGTCCTACTTGGCAAAACTCCTCCTGAAGTTTCTCTGGGTGACTTCATTTCTGGTTTTACATTGATATCTGATCCGCCTTTTATCTGGTGTGGTGAGCGTGACCACTTTGTTTGCCTGATCAATCTGACCATCATATTTGGATATCCAGTCCTTGCCTATGATTATATCAAAGCCTTGCAGGTCCAGCACAAACAACTCGCTTGGGAAATTATGTGTCTCAATTCCCAAGGTCATGTCTTAGCATACAGTGTTTGCTGGCATTTTTCCTTCTATAGAGCTTTCTGATGGGTCTTCTAAGTCCTCGATTGGGGATCTTATTTTTACTCACAAAGTCTTTTGATATGAAAGAATGTGTTGCTTCAATATCAAAGAGTACTAAGCAGGATAAGAGTTGATCATCAATCCTTCAATAACTGGGTCTGGTTTCTTGAGAACTCTCTCTATATTTATCGAAAACACATGTCCCTTTCTGAACTGAATTGGCTTAGTCCCATTGCCAGTCTTCTTTTCTGGACAGCTTCGGGAGTAGTGTCCCATTTTCTTACATTTGAAACACTCTACCTGACTGAGGTCCTTCTTATTGGGTTTTGGGTGGAGAATCTGACTACTGTTTTCTCCCATGAGGTGCTCATCGTCAAGGTCATAAACTTCTTCAGTATGAGCGGGGCTATGGTGACCATGGTTGAGGTGGTGGTCATCCTCTCCATGCAAGTCGTGTTCATTAATATGACGATACTGGTGGTTATGGTCTTCATGGTGGTTGGACTCAAAACACACATGTTCCTCATGTGAAGTGATCCATTCCTGCTCTGATGTTGAGTGATGGCTTTCCAATTCCTGCTTTCTCTTCTTACTTGCATTTTGCTTCATTTTACTTTCCAGGACTATAGCTTTGTCAACCAGTGACTGGTAGTCAGGGGCATGGGCAATTGTTAAATAAATGGATAATTTGCCATCCAGACCATTTAGAAATCTCTTCCTCCTTTTTTCATCTGTATCAACCTCATCCGGTGCATAGCGCGCTAGATTGTTGAACTCATTCAGGTATTCATCTATAGTTCGGTCGCCTAGTCGAAGGTCGAGGAATTCCTCCCTCTTCAGTTTCATCAGTCCTGATGAAATATGTTCAGCACGAAATCCTTCTTGGAACAAATCCCATGTCATCTCTTCAATGGGGTTCGCGATCTGGTAGCTGTCCCACCAGTTTGCTGCAGGTCCTTCTAGTAGATGTGCTGTGAATCTAACCTTCTCAGCATCTGTGCATCCAATTGTGACTAAATCTTTATTTACTGAGCGTAGCCAATCATCAGCCAAAATAGGTTCAGTAGTTCTTGAGAACTTCTCTGGTCGAAGCTTCAAGAATTTGATCAGCATATCCGCTTGAGATGGAGGTGGTGCTGGAATGTCCTTGGTATCTGGTTGGTTTTGGTTCATTAACAAGCTCAACTGATTCTGTGCTTCTAATAGTTGATTTGCAATTGTCTTCACATCAACGATGGGGCTTTGGTGAGGCATCTGTTTGGGTTTAGCAGAGATGAGTAAAAGATAGACAGCTCTAGGAGAATTATTTCTACCCATACAAGCAAATTTGACACAACCAATCACACATAAACATTCACAAATTTTTGAGAAAACCAACTAGTCGTTTTTGGATCGTAGTACACCTAGGATATGGGGAAACATATGATAGTACTGCCATACCACAAGTTTGATAGGTCAATACATCAACATGGTTTCTTTATTCTAAAACATAAGGGGGTCTATTCTATCTCCTTCTTGAGTGCATCGAGTTCCTCCTCTATTTCCTTGAGTTCATCAAGGTACTTCTGGGTGTTGTGGAGTCTGAATCGAAGTCTTCCTCCAAGGTGTTCGATTGCCTCCCAAGCTGCACTTCTTGCTGATTCAAAGAATGATGGGAAGAGTATTGGGTTTGTGCACATGCAGCAACCTTTGGTCTTGTGGTCATCGTCTTTGTTCTTGTATAGATGAAGTTGCACCCACCAGTACTCTTGACCTTCACCCATGAAAGGAAAACCTTTGTAGACTGCTGCTCCTTCAAGTCCCATGCTCAACATGAGGTGCTTCAAAGCTTTTGGAAACTCAGTCTCACATTCCAAGGTCATGGTCATTGCTGGACCTTTCTTGAGTGATTCCAGGAGGCGGGACATCTATAAATAAGAGAAGACATTTAGAACGCGAATAGCTAAGAAGTTAAAGATTGATATCAAAAGTTCTAGACGAAGAACAAATAAAATTTTGTCCTATGGGCTTTCTTATTTCTAACCAGACTTAGGGTTTCGAACCTACAGGCAACACAGTGCTCTGATACCATCTGTAGCGTACCTGCACTTAAAATATGGCAAGGTACCTGTGTATAGTGCAAACCCCTGGATCGTTTCATTTGCACACACAGTTTAAGATGTAGTATCACAGCAAAGTATCATTATTACATCGAATGATCCAGACTTGGTAAAATATTCATTACAACTTGCATAGCATATAGCTAGCTTGAAAGAGTAAAGCAGCGGAATATAATGTTCATGGAGTCCTCATCCTTAGCATGTGCCACAGGCGAAAACATGTTGGTTGCAAACTCGAAAACCGTTAACGTAAACTCACTCGTCAACTGAACAATCTGCAACAAATAAAATTTTGCAACAGAATGGGTCAGAACCATTAAAAATGGATCTGGCAAGTGACACTATGTGGACACTTAATGGAATAACTCTATAGCCTATATGCATATTTGGCTGGTAGAGTTTCAAGGCTGATTTGCATAAAAGCAAGTTTTTCCTATCTTTTATAGAACACATTTCTTTTGTCAAAAACAGGTATGGCATGAATACCATCCTCTTGTCTACTTTTGTTCAACCTTCACACTTTTATTTCAGAAATTGGAATGTTGGGAGCCTCCATTGTCGTCCTTGATCAGCTGCTCAAATTGTCCGTAACCGGGTACACGGCTAAGTACTTAGATTTTAACTCTCGAGAGGTTGTGCACTTTCACCATGAGACCCAACAAACCCAAACTATCCTCAAGCACTCAATTTGTGCTAAGGAAAAGGAGAGAGTTGAGACGAGACCTTTGTGAAACAGTCCCCTGTTCCTCTGGGCAGACCCATGCAAACATTCATCCGCTGAGACCTGCCGGAATCAGGTTCCTATAACCTAGTCAAGGCAGAGCCATAATACCAAGTGGCTGCACTGGAAGCTTCTTCACTTAGACAAAACATTGGTCCCTTTAATACCCTGGGTGGCAACCACAAGTGACCATCCCTTAGAGGTCACCCCTAAGAGATGACACTCAACATTTCCATCATCTTTTCAAAACCAAGTCCACCCAGGTGATAGATTACTTAGTAGAATTAAACTTTAAAGAAAACACATTTGCATAGCATCAAATAATCTACTAAGTTATCAAAGGGGATTCTAGACACAACTAGTGTAAAGGTATGGTGGGTTGAGCATATAGCAATAATACTATCCAACACATGCATATAAAGAAATACACTAAGTAATGCATATAAAAATACTTAGGAAATTTATGGGGTGTGCCACTTGCCTTGGCAAACAGAAGTGTAGTAGTAGCAGTTGCAACCACTTTCGTCTCTCTCCGGAATTTCTAACAAGTCAAATAAATCACAAATAAACACACAATCATAAATGCAACACTTAGAAAAATATGATATGCATGAGATGCAGGATGACACAATAATTATGGTATGAAAGACATGCAAACAAAATAAGGGAAAGACATAAATAACAAAATCCCATTTAGCTAAGGCAAGGTCCAGGTTGGGCTCAAAGTAAACTTGATAAAACAACTTGAAAAGTTGTAAGGTTATTCTAAGTCTTCATAATTTTGGTCTTCAAATAACCTTCAACTCCTTTGTAGCTTCGTTGATCTTCAATGGTATTCAATTAGCACTCTAGGGACTTAATCATAACACAAAGAACTTGGTATATGTCCAGAGTGAAACAATAATAGAAGGAAAGAAGATAGAAAGAAGTAGTTGGTCTTCAAAATTCTTCTCCTTGTTTCCTTGTAGTTTTACTTGATGCGATGACTTCATTGCACTTGTGGACTTGTTGATTCTGAAGACTTGATGATGTTGGCAGAAGATTGATCTTGAATATAACTTAGCCACCATGAAGTTTAGGAGAAGAAGTAAGAAAGAGAGAAAGGGGACAAAGACTTAGAAAATGTAGCTAGTTGGTCTTCATGAACTTTCTCTTGATTTCTTCTAAGTACTTTTCTTCTTGGAGATGTTCCTGAGTCTTGTCTTCTTGGCTAAGTCCTTCTTTGGTTCTTGATTGTTTCCACTAATTTCTAACTTAGTGGTTCTAACTAGAGGGGTCAAAAGAGCTAACATTCATCCTCAAAATTTCTAAGGAGATGCATGCCATGCTTATGTGAATGCTCTAAGGAATTGCAAGAAAGAAAGATGATCAAAATTATAGCTAAGGACCAAGGGTCAACAACAAGTCACTAAAATTATGCTAAGAAAAAGTTAACACATAAGAGATGCTAAAAAATTCTAAGGAAAATTGTTGTCAAATACTTGTCAAATATTTTCTAAGGAATAAATAGTTTTGTTTTGAGAGACAAAATATTTCTAAGTACTTTTAGTACTAAAGTCTTCAAAATATTACTAAGTTATTTTATAACTCGAATATAAGAAGAAAATAATTTTCAATACATTTTATTTATTAAAATAACACCAAAAAAGCTTTTAATCAATATTTACTCAAAAATCATTGAAAATAATTTTACAAAAATAATAGAGTATTCCTACGACCAATACTTAGGCATACAAAACTATAGCAAAAGAGTTTACCCAAAAATTTATTTTTAAACTTAAATTGTAGTCAGAATACTATTTAAACCACTTTTAAAATTTATCTAAATTAATTTCGACAAAACCTCTAAATAAGCATACCAAAAGTTTCTACAAATCTTAAGCTTTCCAAAAATATATTTTTCATAAAATTTGGATAAACGAGTAAAAACTAATAATAGTTTTAAAACGCAGGGACTAATCTGTGATGCGCAGCGGCTAAACTGTAAAGAAAACGGAAAGAATCTTCTGCGCTGGAGTCCTTGGCCACGTGTCATCTCCTGATAGGTGCGCGTCTTCCAGGCGGGCGATGCGGCGCGGATGGACGGACGCGGACGAACGCGGACAAGCGGGCAGCGTCGACGTGGCAGCTCCTCATTCGCCGATACCGATTCGTCGGATGGATCTAATCTCAGCCGCTAAAACGAGATCCGACGGCCTAGATCCGTTTGACCTAAAACTAGCGGCGCGAGTTCCCGGAGTTACTCCGGTGACCAAAATCTGCGGCGACGCCATGGTCGGCGTGGACGCATGCGGCGGAGGAGAGGGGTTCGGGATGCGCGAGTCGTACCACTGGGTGCAGGAGGTCGCGGCGAAGACGAAGGCGTGGTTGCGGATGGCGCGGGCGTCCTTTTCCTCCTCGTATTGCTTGCCGAAGCGGAACCAACGGACGGCAGCGGCGTGTCGAGGACGGGCGCGTCGACCTAGTGCTCAAAATAAATCGGGACGGGGTCAGGAAGATGCGCGCAAGGGAGGGGAGTCGAGGGAGACCAAAAGTAGGCGGCGCCGTTTGCTAATCTCACCGGAAAAGAGGAAAACACGGCGGCGGTAATGGCGGACGGCGGCGGCGATTTTGTGGGCAGCCTGGGGGCGCTTCGGCTAGGGTTTGTGGGGGGAAAAAGAGGCGGCGGGGATGGAGGTTTATATGGGGCAAGAGTCCCCGCAAGAATCGCAACAAATCGGGCATATTTGGAAACGAAATCGGTTAGGGTTTCGGGATGAATCCGTGATGAACATGGTGGAGACGATGATGACGTCATCGCTGACGTCATTGGTGGGGCCCACATGTCAGTCAGAGGAAAGGAGCGAGGCGGGCCTGGGCTGCTGCTTGCTGCACTGAGCGGTAGATAGGTGCGTCCTATTTTTTTTTGTTCAAAACTTTTTCCAAAACTGAAACTTGTATATCTTTTGATTTATAAATTCAAATGGATTCAAACCAAATTCTATAGTTTTGTAAAATAAAAACCTTTGTGTTAAAACTTTCAAAAATCATTTTCCAACTTTTCAAATTTTGAAAATTCAAACATTACCTAAAGGTTTAAATAGGCCTTTATGTTAAATTTTATAAATAGGATTTTATAACATTCTTTTGAACTTAAATTTAAAATCCATACCAAAATATGAGTAATCGTATTACATATCACTCAATAAAATAATTTTGTATAAAACTCAAATAGTTTAAAAAGGATTTGATAAATCAAAATGGATTCAAAACTCATTTTAAAATCCAAATAATTATTTTGTTTCAAAAGAAAACTGTAAAAACTTGATAATAGAGGATAGGTAAGTAATAGAATAGTTCCAAATACATACCAACAAATCTTAACCAAACACACTTTTTCAAATAGAAATCATTTTGATTTCTAAACTAGTTTTTAATAAACAAGATGACACTTGATGTCAAATTTTAAAATAGGTTTTAAAACAATCAAATGTGGCTTAAGTAAAACTTAAATACCACAAGATGAACAATTGCAAAATATACATATTTCAACAGATACAAACAATTTTACAAGCAACTCTATCAGAACTAAACATTCATAAAAGTCAAAAGAAAACTTGGAGCATTCCTTGCTCTACTAATATATTTTCTTAAATGTATTTTCAAAGCAAAATACATAATAGTTTTCAAAAGTTTTAAATTTTTCTGATTTTTCAACTTTTTGAAAAACTTTTTGAAAAACTTGGGATGTTACATACGCTCATGTCACATTTCACCCTACCGCCAGCTCTCACAGATGGCATGAAGTTGAAAGTCAAGGAGTGGGCTCTTAAGAAGATGGCCACACAATACCAGACCTTCAAGAAAAAATTATGGAGTACATATATGAAGAAAAAAGAAACTCCAACATTCACTCGAGCACTAGAGAAGATAAAAGATCACTAGGATGAATTTGTGGCGTACAAGGAATCGTCTGAAGCTGTGGCAAGGTCGGAAAAAATTAAGGAAAATGCTGCGAAAAAGAAATATCACCATACTATGGGGACATGTGGCTACAAGACTGCCGTGCCTAAGTGGGAAAAAAATGACACCGACCTGATTGCTAAAGGGATCACTCCAGCTACAGCGGAATGACCCGAGAGGTCCAAGCACTGGTTGTACGGGCATGGGGCATCGTTGGACCCACAGACAAGGCTGATTATTGCAAAGGAAAAAATAAGGAAAAATTCAAATGGTCTCCACAGAGCTTGTTAAATCAATAGAACAAGTTCAGAAGGGAACGTTCCAGCCCGAGAGAGAGAACGATGAGCTGACACTCGCCCTCGGGAATCTTGAACACACAGGACGAACACGAGGCAAAGGCGCCGGTGTTCCGTGGAGGGCTGGGTTCCCGGAGTGCAATGACAGTTATAGAAGCCGTCAGAGAAAAAAGAAGCAGGAGGCAGATCAGATCCAACGGCTAGAAAAAATCATGAGGGCTGGGTTCCCGGATCCAACGGCTAGAAAAAATCATGTTCCGTGGAGGGCTGGGTTCCCGGAGTGCAATGACAGTTATAGAAGCCGTCAGAGCAACTGGACACAATGAGCCAGCAAAGGCAGCAAGAAGATCCTGCATTCGATAGTATCATCCCATCTCAGCTGAAAAGCAGCGTGGGTTCCACGGCGGTCCTGGCTGATCGTGATGCACTGATGGATGAAGCACCGATGGCTCGCTACCCATGGATGATATCACGGAGAAGAAAATGTGTGATCTACATGAGTCAATGAAGAACATATCCTTCAAGGTGGCAGTCGACTTTGCTTTACCTAATGAACCTGGAGCATGCTTACATGGCCATCAGATTCCAGCTGGCTATGCTCGTGTCGGGGTGGATGAAATTCTGAAGGGATTTGAGACACTGTTGCTTGACATGGCTAGAGGTGAAGGGGAGACGCCACTGGGAGAAATCAAGGGCACTATCATTCTATGGAAAAAGTTATACATCGTGTTTGCAGACTCCACCCCTCCACGGACTCCTCCTTATAGCAATCCACCTCAGCAAAGTCCACCCCTCCCCGATAGGGACCCCAGCGCGGGTCCATCTCGATCACCGGCACGTCAGCCGTCTCCGCCCACTAAGTTGCTAAAGCGGAAGCCCACCGCTTCGCCGACTAAGAAGAAAGGTAGAAAGAAGAAAACCAAGGACGACGAGGCTCCTGCCAAGTTTCCTTACGAAATGAGTGATGAGTAACTCGACAGGGTTGTGGCTGCCGATGTGAAAAGACAACTTGCACCCAAAAAGCCCGAGCCAAAGGAGAAACTAGCTGAGGAGGTCGTTGTGCGCTTCGTGAAGAACTTAGTGGACTGACCACCGTCAGATGTGGCTAATAGGCCATTAGACTATGAGCGCACTATTTAGAAGTCATATAGCGAACAGATGAAGCAGGCGAGAAGTAGTGGAAAAAGCGGGGAAAAAGTTCCCCGGCTCGGAGAACAGGAAATACAATCGGTTCCCCCGCTCAAGGTGTTTCCGGATAAGGACGTACACAATGACAGTACTGGTCAACTCATAGGCGACACTGGTTTCCCCATGAATGATTTAGCATGGAAATATGTTCACGGGGAGTCTCTGGTCAGACCTGAGCAGGTCCCGAATCTACCAACACAAATGCGAAGATTGCATGAGTGGTACATGAGATTCGTAAAGGAAGGGCGAATCATGCTCATGGTGGCAGTTAAGGAAGAACACTACTTTCAAGAATATGAGATTTGTATTGATTTTCCCGAAGTTTTTCAGTTATATAATCAAGACGCCCTCGACAAATCCATCGTCAGTTGCCATTGTCTATAAGTGATTTATTTCTGTAATTTAAGTCTTTAGCTCAGCTCGTTCATTGTCTGTAATTATCCTCACTATATTCTTTTGTAGGCTATTATGCAGAATGAAGATTCTCGAATGCAAAACGGAGAGAATCTATGACATTGAGTTCATTGACCCAAATACCATTCATGAAATTACCATAAAAACCATGCCATGGACACAGAGGAACTTTTGCTAAGGTTTTTAAATGAACAAAATACCAAAACAGAAATACTTTTTCCTTACAATTTCAAGTGAGTATTACTGTGTTGTACACATTCTATTTTGCTTACTCGATGTTAAGTGTAATTGATGAGTTATGCATGCATGCGTATATAAACGTGCGCAGGTTCCACTGGATTCTGCTAATCATTAGTCCCGATGCTGGAACCGTTGAAATCATGGACTCGCTAAGGAAAGATCCTAGAGAATACCCCAGCGTGATTCTATTAATGCTCCAGAAGTAATTTCAAGCATTATCGCACTATATTGGCCTCTTTCGTTCATTTCCTGATATCAAGTAATTAATAACTGGTTTATTCATTTTCTTTGCCGGGCAGGGTTTGGAAATGGTTCATCAAGGATGAAGTCGGCGAATGGAAAACGGAGCTGCGTTTTAATTGTACCAAGGTAAGTAGTACTAGCTAGGTCCGCACATCTCTTTAATTCTAGTTTCAATAACATTATCATGTTTGATTATTATTTGATTGAATTCTATTCTTGTACAGTACTGCCTGAGGCAGGAACAGGGGTGTCGAGGTGTGCCCTCGGCAATCCCCATGGTTGCTATACCTAGGGTTGATTGTGTGGTAGAGAACGCGTAGTATCGGTGGAATCGATGGCTGACAAGCTGGATTTACCTAGGTTCAGGGCACTCAAGTGAGGTAAAACCCCTACTTCCTGCTTGTCTATATTATGGTATGAATATGAGGGTTACAAGGGTTCGGCGAGCTGCTGATCTCGTCGAGGATTTGGTGGCTATGGATCGCTCCTCCTTGATCGATCACCCTCCCAGCCTTTATATAGGAGGCTGGGTCTCGGGAAGCATAACCGACCAAGGTTACATGTACGGAAAGTCTTAACCGACTATAACTTGATCTAACTTGGAAAATACTCTTCGTCTTGGGCCTTCCTTCGTGGGCTTCGATTAAACCTTGGGCTTTTTTGATCATCACGTGCACCAGGTACCCTTACGCTGGGGTACCCGCAGAGTATAACCTCGTCATTAGCCCCCGAGTAATTGCTTGACTCGAAGAATCGAGCATGTGCTCACTTCATCGTGCACGTCGTAGTCCTTGCTTTTATACTCCTGATCCGATGTAGTCTTTCTATTCTTAATTTGTTTTGATTGTATGTGAATGTGAACCAAGGGATATTGACATAGCAGACCTGATTCACTCGAAGACCGAGCTCAGTTAACCACACATTCGGGTGAAACCTTACTAGTCTTCAGTCAGACTCGAGTCCCCGGACTCGAGCCTGGAACATAGTCGAAAGCTTTTGCCTAGGGATATTGACATAGCAGGCCTGATTCACTCGAAAGTCGAGCTCAGTTAACCGCACATTCGGGCGAAACCATACTAGCCTTCAATCAGATTCGAGTCCCCGGACTCGAACCTGGAACACTTTTGAAACTTTTGCCTAGGGATAATGACATAGCAGGCCTGATTCACTCGAAAATCGAGCTCAGTTAACCGCACATTCGGGCGAAACCATACTAGCCTTCAATCAGGTTCGAGTCCCCGGACTCGAAGCTGGAACACTTTTGAAACTTTTGCCTAGAGATAATGACATAGCAGGCCTGATTCACTTGAAAATCGAGCTCAGTTAACCGCACATTCGGGCGAAACCATACTAGCCTTCAATCAGGTTTGAGTCCTCGGACTCGAAGCTGGAACACTTTTGAAACTTTTGCCTAGGGATAATAACATAGCAGGCCTGATTCACTCGAAAATCGAGCTCAGTTAACCGCACATTCGGGCGAAACCATACTAGCCTTCAATCAGGTTCGAGTCCCCGGACTCGAAGCTGGAACACTTTTGAAACTTTTGCCTAGGGATAATGACATAGCAGGCCTGATTCACTCGAAAATAGAGCTCAGTTAACCGCACATTCGGGCGAAACCATACTAGCCTTCAATCAGGTTCGAGTCCCCGGACTCGAAGCTGGAACATACTGGATAGACTCGACTCAGGCCATTGTAGGTCTTACTGATTCGTTTTGCAGTTTAATTTTTGATACCTAACGCGTCCGTCAGGATTTTCATCATGTCTGTTGACACGGTAAATTTCAAGGGAAAACAATGTTGGAGCGTCCCTCGGCCCATCTCGATTACTCGGCGGGTCTTACCTTTGCATTTGCGTATGCAGCATCCGAAACATCTGCGATTGGCATAGTCGGGGAATTTATGAAGTATGATTCTTTGATTTGCGAAGTACTTAATGCATTTTAGTCGAGTGAATTTCATACCTTGTTTTGAAATCTATGGGAGCGCGACAGCGCTCCCATGGGTGTAGCCCCCGAGATTATGCTTTATTTCATTTAGAGTAGAGGATAATCTCAATAACTTTGTTTCTTTCTATAAATCACGAGAAATTTTTGATACACTCCCGTGGGAGTACTTTTGCCATTCGAATCCTCTGTCGATTGTAATCTTGAATCCTCCAATCGAATGTGTATGCTATCTTCATACCTGACGTCATTCATGACATCTTAGGCGTGCGCTCGCTGCTTTGACAAGATATGTCTGTGTGGGCCCAATGTTCAGAGTTTTGACCGCAGAAGACGCCGTTTCAGCTTTGATTTGACCGGACGTGGCGTATTTTTCGCCGCGCCATCATAACCTCCTAGGGTTTTGTGCGTAGTGGGCGGCGTGGGATGCGACGGTTGCTCTCTGCGCTCACCACGTGTACGGCCAGATGCTATGCACGTTTGTATGGACGGTTGTGATGAAGTTTTGCGTTGTGCGGTAAGTAGCAGTTTTTGCGCAAGATTTTGATTTACTTCCATTCGTTTCCTCTGTTCCTCTTCTTCCTTGCGCACCGCACACCATTGCTCTGCCTCCCAAGCTCCATGCTTTTTGCTCCTTGTGCGATGGTGCCAAAGAAGATCAGCGTGCCGCTGCACTGTCCCCGCCACCGATCCGCGGACAAGGGAAAGGATGCGGCCATGGCGAGTGAGCCCGCCGATGCACTTTTGAAGATTCCTGGTGACTGGATGAGATCCTGCGTAACCGAGGACACCCTTTCTGAGTACGTCAGAAGGGTTGGCTGCCGCCGCTGACCAGCTGGCCGCGCGTGCTCCAGGTCTGGAGGTACGCCCTGACCCTCGCGACGGCGAGCGCGTCTGCTTCGCTGAATTCCTCCCCTTCTCTTTCCCTTTGCATGATTTTGTGCGAGGGTTACTGTACGCCTATGGCGTGCAGATTCATGATCTTACTCCCAACAGCATTATGCATATCGCCTGTTCATGGTGCTATGCGAGTGTTTCTTGGGGGTGTCCCCCAGCTGGGCATTGTGGAAGCATATCTTCAAGGTGCGCCACAATTGCGGGGTAAACGCCCTTGCCCGGTGGGCGGATTTCAGTCCAAGTGCGAAGCGATTCGCATTACTTTAGCTTGAAGACAGTCGATTCTGCCCAAGGCTGGCGGACCAAATGGTTCTATGTGCCAGTCGACCAGGTGGTGCTCCCGGCTTTTTCGATTGAGAATTCTCGAAGAAGACGGTGGCCTGGGATCACCCTATCTCTCCTGCTGAAGCCAAAGAAGCCACCCCTTTGCTGAATGAGATTGGCAAGTTGCTGAAGACTGTTTCTGGTATTCAGTTGATCAGCACTTATTTGAAGATGCGAGTGTGGCCCATGCGCCTTCGTGCCCACCCGATGTGGCAGTATGAGGGTCCACTCGACAGCATCAGGATGAGTACCACCGAGTTGACGCAGAAGGAGCTCAGTGCTCAGGTGAAGAAGATCACGAGCATCAAAGCTTCTGAAAAAATCGACTTCAACTTCCCGCACGTCCCCTACGGGCCAGAGAAGGCCTTACCCGCAGTGAGTGATTCTTTTTGCCGTTTTTATGCTCACCATCTGCCTTTGCATCCTTTTTGCTTTCGTTCTTATGATTATGAATTGTGCTTGTTGCATAGGGTCACTCGACTGCCACCTCTCTCCCTCCTCTACCCGAAGCCGGGCCTACTTTGGAGACGGCGATACAGGAGGAAACCAAGCTGCCCATTGCTGACCCTGCTTCTGCCCACTCGACCCCTCAGGATAATCCCGAAGAAGAAACAGGGGAAGAGGTGGAACAGGTTGTGGCGGATGCTTCAGACGAATCAGATGCTGAGCAGGCCCTCGCAAGCCTAAGCGCCAGCGTTTGGTTCTTCCGGAGTCTTCGAGTACAGAGGATGAGCAGAGGGATACCGTAATTCGGGTATCCTTCTCCTGCTAAAAGCCATCCTTGACTGTCTCCCCTCTGGCTTCTCGTCCTCCTGCTACTTCGAGTAACACCTCTCGACTGGGTGTTTTCTCCCTTGGTGACGAACCTGATTCAGATGAAGAAGATGAGCCAAGGTTTGCTTTATGTCTATTCCTTTATTTTGGCCGCGCCTTTATGGTTTTTTTTTTGATTGGCCGTGTTTTTGCTTTATGATACCAGTGGCAAATCGCCATCTCCACCTCCAGTCGCGGATACGTCGATTGTGGCGCAGCCATCCATCCCTCCAGAAGCAGCACAAGGCACTACTCTGAAGCGGCCAAGGACGCAACTGGGGTGATGGCTGCTGATTTGAACAAGGAGAAAGCTGCCCCAACTACGGGCCGTGGCTTCCTCCTCCAAGCCTGCCTCTTGGACTGATCACGTGAGTGCTTCTGTCCCTACTTGGCTTAAGCCTGCACTCGATGATAACATGCGTATTCTGTTTCAGCCTATGTATGCCGCCATGGCCCCTTGGGTTCAGGCCTTTGTTCGGGTGGAGCAAGAGAGGGACTCCCTGCAGTCAACTTCGACTGAGCTTGCGCGTAAGCGTTTTTGCTAAAACTTTTCCCTTCTTTTGAAGTTATGACATTAATCGGGAATGTTTGTGAACTCCGCAGAAAACAAGAAATCGGCTGAGGAGCAAGTGGAGGGCCTGGAGAAACAAGTGCAGGACTTGCAGACCAAGCTCTCTACCCAGCAGTCTGAATCGAAGAAAGCACTTGCTGATGCTCAGGACGCAACCACTCGCCGCGATAGGGAGCTTGCTGCACGTCTGTCGAGTATGGCCCGTGCTGCCAAAGGTGAATGAACTGTCTTTGTGAGTAGTAGCTCTTTGGTCATTTTAGTAGCTTTTGCTCATGGCTTCTGCTTTCTGAATTTTGAAGGTTCCGAAGGCGCCTCGACTTCCACTAAGCCATCGAGTGACTCATTGTCACTCGATGATGCAATCATGGAACTCGAGTCTGTGCTGTCCAAGACCAAAGGCGATCTGGCTACGTGACCAGTACCCTTAGCAATTTGCACGCGGGGATGTGTCCTACAGCCGCCGCTCCTTCGACTGCTGAAGGACTTGTTGCAGCTTTTGGCGAAAGATCGTCGATTGTGGCGGATTTTGCCCGCGAACTCACGGTACGCGGCTCGGAGTACACCCTCAGGCTTTTGTTAGGCAATGGTGTAGAGGCCGATTTCGACAGTGCTTTATCGGACTACCCGAAAAAGCCTGATGGAAGGCCGCTATCATTCAGGGGTGTAACCGAGCCAGCTACGCGACTGAGCGAAATCTGCGTCCAGACTATGGAACGCCGGCTGAAGCTGTTAGGGCTCAGTCGCGTAAAAGTAGGGCAGAATCCATCTCGCAGGCCTAGGAACTCTTTACTCTGTAATTTGATTACTCGAACTTGGCATGTATGCTTTTGCTACTTATGTTTATGCTAGTATATACTTTTGGGTGCTTTTGCTTGAATGAAATTTGCTGAATCGCCTGAATTTTGCAACTTCGTGTGTCTGGGCTCTGAATGTTGCGTTTTATGAACCAGCCACAAGAATGCGAGTCTGGTGGACCTTCTCCATCTCGTGTTAGGACTCGAACATCTGGCCAAGCAAGGAATGATACGAGGGCACTCGCTCTTGCGAAGAATCGAGTGAGTGAACTAGAGCAAGAACTCAAGAGTACTCGAGCTGAGCTGGAGCTGCTGCGTTCCAAGCCGAGTTTTGCTACCCAGCGAGGATTATGTTCTTGGCGAGATGGATAACATAAACAGGCAACTCGAGAGTGAGTTTATGATACCATTTTTGCTAAAAAGTTTTATTTTGCGTTATGCTTTGGACCAGTAACTTTGGCCTTTTGCAGGTTTTGTGCCTGATGCCCAGCAGGAAGATAGGAGGGTCAATCGACTCCTCGATAATGCTGTTGAGGTACCAACTACTGGCAGGCAGCATTTTTATTTGGACAAGGTGCACGCTCGCACGCTTGCTACTTTGAAGGATCGAGTATGGCGAAACGCCCAAGTGCTCGAGATGTGCAGGCGTATCTTCACTCGCCTAAATTGCGCGCTCTTCCCGTCAGGGCCTCAGCCTCAAGGGTTGTTTCCTTTGATTGATATCTTTCGAGTGACGGACTCAGTCAAAGAGTCTTTGATGCAGCTTGCTATTCTTGGGTCCAATGCCACTATGGCTTACATCCGCAGCCGTAAGCCAAATTTTGCGATTCGACCTCCTGCAATTGGCACACTTGTATCCCAATCACATTTGATCGAGACACGCTCTGCTGCTGAGGAATTCATCGATTGCTGCAAGGAGCAGCTTTTTGGTCCTGTACTGGATATAAAGGATGAGCCAGATTCTTAACTTGTAAACTTTTTGTGTAATCGGGGCATTCTCCGAATGTAAATATGTACTCTTGTATTTGTGGCGAAATATTTATATGCGTATATTTGTGACAGCCCCCGAGTCTATCGAGTGGGATTTTTGAGTTTTTCTTTTGACCCAGCCCCGAGTATATCGAGTGGGGTTTTTGAGTTTTTTGCTTGACCCAGCCCCCGAGTATATCGAGTGGGGTTTTTTAGTTTTTCTGCTTGACCCAGCCCCCGAGTATATCGAGTGGGGTTTGGGTTTTATGCTCGAGCCCCCGAGTGTTTGAGTGGGGTAAACAATAAAAGGCATATATGAGAAATATGGAGGAACATGTATCTTTATTCGAAATATGTGTTCGACCAGCAAGCCGCCTCATTAAAAACCTTCCAGTCCCCTTAGGTACCCTGGTAAGGGAAAAGAGTGCGTCTGAAACCTGCTGGTTCTTCCGACATTATGCGCTATTACATATCTATGCATAGAACTGACGCAGATGCGCCCTCTATGTACTAGTGTGACTTGACGACATGTTGACCGTCTTGAAGGTTCAGTCGGGTGCCCCTTGTGCTTCATCGCGTCGTTGATGACCTTGAGCCCTCTGTCGATTGCCATCTTCTTGCTTTCTGGTAGAGGTGTACGGTCATTGGAGACCTCAAGCTCGGCGAGTGATTGCTCCATCCCGTACATCTCTGAGATTTTGCTGAAGTCACGGTCACATGAATCTGACCTTTGAAAGTTCCCGTTGATCGTGATGACTCCTTTTGGTCCTGGCATTTTGAGCTTGAGGTAGGCGTAGTGTGGGACGGCCATGAATCGAGCGAAAGTGGGGCGCCCAAGTATTGCATGGTATTGTGACTTCCAATCGACCACTTCGAACTCAATCGACTCGTTCTGAAGTGAGTAGGATCTCCAAACGTAACATCGAGTTGTATGGTGCCTTCTGGGAGCACTGCTTTGCCTGGGACGATACCGTGGAAGGTACTTGTGGACTTTGGCAGATTTTCGACTGATTTGTTCATTCTGCGTAGCGTATCTGCAAAGATTATGTTGAGGCCGCTACCTCCGTCCATGAAGACCTTGGTCATGGCGTAGCCTCCGATTTGGGCGTCGAGTACCAAGGCTGCATGCCCTGGTCGATATACTGCGGGTGGATGGTCCTCTCGATTGAAGACAATCGGAGTTTCTGATCCTTTCAAAAAATCTGTGATAGCTGGGGGTGCCATGACCGCCATATTGACGTGTCGAGTGTGTAACTTTTGCTCTCTATTGGAGGGACGTCCTCGCTGGATCATGTTCATCTGCCCGCGAGTTACGGGATATTTTTGTTCATCTCCTTGCTGCATCTGGTGCACGGCTGCTGCCATTTGTGTTCCCGTAACGGGTTGTGCTGGCACCATGTACACTGGCGTCGGTTGCGCTGGTGTTGGTGCAGGACACATTTGAGTAGGCTTGTTTTGTGGCGGTATGGAATATACCTGTGCTTGTTGTACTTGTTGCGGTGCTGGATATGCCTGAACAGGCTGTGTTTGTGGTGTAGTCGATGGAGTCTGCGTCAGTTGAGGAGGTGCACGTCCATCTCTTTGCAGTCGTAGTATATGTTCAATCGCAAGTTGATCGAATTCCCTGCAATTTCTCAGCGAGTGGTTAGAGCGAAGCTTACCATCGTCCCCTTTGTAAAGATGGAACTGCAATAATCGTCCATCCTTTCTTCGATTGAGCGCTCAGGCTCTTTGTCTGCTCGCCTACGCCATTCTGGCCTCCTGTAGCTATCGCGGTCGTCGCGTCTGTCTGTAGCGGTCTCGACTGTCACGTCGATCGTCTGTGCGATGGTCTCGATTATCTCGGCGGTCATCTCTACGATGATCTCGATTGTCACGATGATCGTCGTCGTTTCAGTTTGGTCGCGGCTGTCCCTTGACTGGACAAAGCCTGCTGCGATGAAGTTTGGATGGTCATCATCGTGATAACGATGCTTGCGTTTGCGCCTTCGATCATCTCTGTAGCTATCTCTGCGGTCTCGACTGCCACTCTCATGGTTTTCATGTGAGGATGCGGGTCGAGTGCCTCGTACGGAGTCTTCTCCATCCGCCCATTTTGTTGCGAGTACCATGAGTGCCGCCATTGACTTTGGGTTTCTCGACCAAGAGTTCTTTGAAGTCTTCTCTCCAGAGTCCGTTTTTGAAGGCATCGATTGCCCTATCTTCTGATACGTTGCCTACTGAGTTACGGATGGTGGTCCACCGCCGTATGTACGATCTCAGAGATTCATCTGACTTTTGCTTGCAGGTCGGAGCTCTCGAAAGTTTTGGGGCGCTCACATAGAGGCTCGAAGTATTTGATGAAATCACCTTTGAAGTGCTCCCACGAGTCGTAGTATGATTCGGGTAGCGATTTGAGCCAATCGCGAGCTGTTCCTTCCATCATGAGTTGTATGTACTGCATAGCTGTAGTTGTGGTGCCGCGCTGACATCCGACTGCCAGCCTGTAATCTTCTAGCCAGCCTGATGGCTCTTGTTTGCAGTTGAACTTTGGCGTGGTAGCTAGCGAGAACTTCTTGGGCATACGAGCCTCCCGGATCGTCGAGTGAAGCATAGCGCTCCACAGGGTCCGATTTCTGCTTCCGAGTCTGAGCTGTTGCTGTATGACCTCCTCGAGTGGCTCCTGCTGGAACGTGACGGCGTGAGCTTTTTCGACTGCTCCTTCCCCGAGGACTTCGACTGCGACGGTCCCGATCTGTATCTCTCCTTGGAGTTGCTTGTGGTTGCTGTATGGCTTTTGCTGCTATTGCCAGTTGTTTGTACAGTTGGAGGTGCTGATCCCTCTTTGGGTCTCCTGCAGGAGGTTCGATTGTTCTGAGATAGGTGCCTAGCGTCATCAGCGCCCCGGCTGGCTCAGTAGGTATGGGGACTCCTTCCGCGTCGACTGCCATAAAGGCTGGGTTTAGGTTTCGAGTGACCGCTGCACGATCTGCGTCTCCGAGGTTTATGAATCGTGACCTATTCGCGGGGTCGTTTCTGCCTGTTGAACTCATAGACAATGCTCTTCGCCGAGCACTCGATATGCTGGCTTGCTTTTTGCGTTCTTCGAGTACTGCTCGGTAGTTCTTCAACCGTATCGATTCTTGCCACTGGAAGTATTGTAAGGTCAACCTCTTCCGGAGTTGCGTTTGCTGGTAGCATTGTGCAGCTTTCGATTACTTTGCTCACTTTTTCCGCCATCTCTGCGGTGATGGTCAGCGTGGTTGTTCCGTCAGGCATGGTGACTGTGCAAGGGTATTCTGTAGGTCGACGGCATGTTGCAGCTGCTGACGTTTCTGCTGTACTCGCGGTGTATACCTGATAAGGTACCACCCGATCTTCTATCCATGTGCTGCTAATGCGCATTATGGATTCGGCGTCGTCATCCAGGCTCATGTTGGAGTTGCTTTGCTTGCTGGGGTTTCTGCCGCAATCGAGTAGATCTTCGAGTGCTTTGTCCAGGCTGTCTGCGTCGCAGGTGAATATCTCGTGGCTGGCACGGATTTCTGGGCCGTTGAGATCGGCGAGGTATATGTTGTCATCTATGTTCTCCTCGTTCCCCGCGACGTTGTTGCAGTCGACGATGTTGTCGAGTGACTCGATTGAGTTGTTTGGGCGGTACGTAGATTCGATCTCGCTTCTTCCAAATCTTTTTGCCACCTCGTCACGGAACTCTTGCGAGTTCATGGATGTTGCAGAGTCACTTGGCGATTGGATCGGGACGATCTGTGACGATGTGCGCCAAGATGGATGGTGTTGCAGTCGAAGCACTGTCGAGTGTCTCCGTGTCGAGTGTCTCCATGTCGAGTGGATCTAACAGGTCCTGCACACCATCTTTATCGACAAAGAAGTTAAATTCTCCAACTGTAATATCCAAACCTGATTCGAGTCCGGCAAAGGCTTGTTGAGCCTCCATCGAGTGCGGCGTGAGCCTCCTTGGAGATTTTGGCGAGTGATCGCTTTTTGAATTGATGCTGGTCGATCTTGTCGGCGAGTTGCCGTTTGCAGCGGTGGTCGGTGATTTGCTTTTTGATGATGTAGTAGGCGAGTTACCTTGTGCAGATGCGATCGGCGGGTGGCCGCTTGATGATGAAACCGGCGAAACCGTGAGCCCAATACTACCTCTTCCCACAGACGGCGCCAATTGTCGAGGTGTGCCCTCGGCAATCTCATGGTTGCTATACCTAGGGTTGATTGTGTGGTAGAGAACGCGTAGTATCGGTGGAATCGACGGCTGACAAGCTGGATTTACCCAGGTTCAGGGCCCTCGAGTGAGGTAAAACCCCTACTTCCTGCTTGTCTGTATTATGGTATGAATATGAGGGTTATAAGGGTTCAGCGAGCTGCTGATCTCGTCGAGGTTTTGGTGGCTATGGATCGCTCCTGCTTGATCGATCACCCTCCCAGCCTTTATATAGGAGGCTGGGTCTCGGGAAGTATAACCGACCAAGGTTACATGTACGGAAAGTCTTAACCGACTATAACTTGATCTAACTTGGAAAGTACTCTTCGTCTTGGGCCTTCCTTCGTGGGTTTCGATTAAACCTTGGGCTTCTTTGATCATCACGTGCACCAGGTACCCTTACGTTGGGGTACCCGCAGAGTATAACCTCGTCAAGGGGACTAATTTATGTGCATACTACGTTTGCGAGTTCATTCACATGACGACCAGTGAGAACCACAGAGATGGAAGACAAATTGAAGTACGTAAACACTATTCACAATTTTATTTTATTACCATCAATTGTGTTGAGTTTCATTCATAATTTTGTTTTATGATGATTTGATATATATATATACACACAACTCATATATTCATATTAATCTCCTTCTTTAAAGATGGAAAGGATGCGAGACAAGCTCCTACCAAAGAACCGCATAAAATCAATTCAAGAGGAATTGGTGGGATTTTTGCTTACGGAGGTCATATCTCCAGCCGGAGAATTCCATTCCCGCTAATGCCTCCATGTAATTTAATGATCTCCATGTAATTAAATAGATATATATATATATCAAATTGTATGTGTGTGTATATGCATCAACGTGATCTCCATGTAGTATGAACTTTATGTATACGAAAACTTGTTTTTGACGCATCGACGTGATCTCCATATGATGGAAAACACAAAATTCTAAACCCTAAACCCCTCCTAGACCCTAACCCCCTGAACCCTAAACCCTGAAAAATAATTGAAAAGAAAACACAAAAAAACACAAACCTTACCAACCGGGACTAAAGATAATCCACCCCCGAGCTCGGCCGTGGCCCCGTGGGAGGGTCTTGAGTCCCGGTTCGTGGCCAACCGGGACTAGGGGGCTTTAATTAGTCCCGATTTGGCAGTCCCGGTTGGTCAACCGGGACTAGAGTCCCTCCCCGACCGGGACTACATGCCGTTTTTTCCACTAGTGTTACGAGATCTGATAGTGCATTGCGCGGATCGTAGTACCTCGTTGATCAGCTGCGGTGCCGAGCTAACCAAATTTAACTAAGCCACTGTGCTTAGCTAGACAACACAGCGTAAACATGGCCTGCAGAAGCACCCACATGAAGCAGACTCCATTCACGTGGTGTTGTGAAGCTGCTACTGTCAAGTGGAGCTGTTTTCCAGAAACAGAAACTGAAGATGGATGGTGCTGGGGGTGCGAAGTAAAGCAATTTCTTGCCCATTCGATCCATGTGAGTGGCTCTGGAGTGATCCCTTTAGCCAGCAGGTCCGCCTCAAGTTTCTCCCACTTAGGCATGCTAAAGGCATAGCCACCAGGCCCCATAGTATGGTGGTAGATCTTTTTAGCAGCATTTGCCTTATTTTTTGCAAACTTTTCCTGAGCTTCCTCCGATTTCTTGTACGCCACAAATTCTTCCCAGTCGTCCCTTATCTTTTCATACCCTTTATCGAAGTCCGGAGTCTTATTTTTCTCGACAAACTCGCTGTTCAATCTTTTCTTCCAGTTCTTGAATAGCTCAGCCATCTTCTTAAGAGCCGAGTCCCTGACTTTTTGCTCCATGTTTTTCCGGGCAATCTTTTCTGCCTCATTTGGATCCTCCTCATCTGGATCCACCTCTGGCGCCGGCAGGGTGAAATTAAGCATGAGCTTTCTCCAAAGTCTTTCTTCGCCCACCTCGCCGACATATCTTACTCCTCCCTGCTTTGGCGGATGCCATTCTCGAACGGTGATCGGGATGTAGTCCCTAACAAGAACTCCACATTGCTTTACCATTTTATTTTTAACATCAGGGGGAGCACACTACTAGAAAACATAGCATTAACGACAAGGGACAGAAAACTTTTGGTCGTTGAAAATCTGGGCGAGCCTCCCGCGAGGTGGGGATACGTACCCGAATAGTTTCAACAACCATCGAGGTTGGCCGTCGTTAGAACGAGCGCAGAGGCGGTCGTTATTCCGATCTAGTCATCTTTTTTTTTCGGGGGCGATCCAATTTTTGGTGCGTGATTAAAAAGAGCGGCAATGCTAATTTGTTTGGCGCAAACTGGTGGGAAATAACCACCAAAATTACCCTGCGTACCAAGATCGCATCTCCCTTCCCCTGTCAAGTCCTCGCGGCGCCTCCGTCATCTCCCTGCTTTCTCCTTAGGTCGAATAGAGTCCGCCGCCTCCCACTTCTTCCATCGAGGAGGAGAGGCGTCGTGCTACGCCGGTCGCCACCACCTACTCCCTCGGCGCCCGTGCTGCCCCTCGCCGCGCCCGTCTGTATCTCGCCGGTTGCCATCACCTACCGTCCCGGCGCGCCCATGCTACACCTTGCCGATCGCCCTCGACGCGCCTGTGCTACGTCGCCGCGCCCGTTCTGCATCTCGCCGGTCGCCATCATCTACTCCCTCGGCGCGCCAGTGCTGCACCTCGCCGCGCACATTAATTCTGCATCTCGTCGGTCACCATCACCTACCATCCCGGCGGCCCATGCTCCACCTTGCCGATCGCCGGCAACGCCGTTACAAGCTGATTGGTACAAGTCCTTCCTCAGATTCCTTTTTCTGTTGCCATGCCTTTCGCTGCTCTTGTTGATCCGTAGCCAGTACCCGATGACTAACATGCTGTGCAATTTCGTTTTCTTCATCTTGATTTATTAATTCCTGACGCATCTTCAACAATCCATCCATGTAGTGCTCTTATGCAATCTGTTTTGTTTTAAATCTGCTGCTATTCCTTACACTCAAAAACGTAAATGCAGGGTATTTATATATACTAGAACATTAATATATATGAGATGGCTCCGAGCAAGACATGGATGAGTCTAGTTGACGAGCGATTAGATGATGAATACTTAGAAGGGGTAGAGAAATTCCTTGACTACGCGTTCAGACACGCCGGTGGGGACAATGAAATCCGATGTCCATGCATCAAATGCTGCAATACTTACTCTCTATCTCGTGAATTGGTTTCTTCTCACCTCAAAGTATATGGAATACTTAAAAACTATACGTTGTGGTACCATCATGGTGAAGTCGCCGGCGAAGCTCAAACAGAGTCGGAAGGTGAAGGAGATGATGAAAGGGATCCCGATGATAAAATGCGAGAAGAAGGTGGAGATGGATATGACCCAATGCAGAAGTTGTTGATGGATTTGTATCCTCAAAACAACAATCCAGTTGAGGAACCAATGACACCACCATCTGGCCAGGAGGAACCAGAGGAACCAAATAGTGAAGCAGCAGAGTTCTATAAATTACTTAACAACTATAATCAGCCACTTTACCAAGGTTCTAGTACTACAAAATTATCTGCACTAGTAAACTTGCTTCATATTAAGAATATGGGAAAGTGGAGCAACAAGTCCTTCACCATGTTGTTGGATTATCTCCGCAAGGCCTTCCTGCCACATAACTCTAGTTTGCCTAATTCTTATTACGAAGCCAAAAAAACAATTAAAGAACTTGGACTAAGTTATAGGAACATAGATGCTTGTAAGAATCATTGCATGCTATTCTGGAAAGAAGATATCGACGCCGAATCATGCAAGGTGTGTGGAATATCTAGATGGAAGGAAGACAAGCGCACAGGCAGCACTCTGCAATCAGCAAAAGGGAAGAAGATTCCACAGAAGACGATGAGGTACTTTCCTATAAAGCCAAGGCTGCAACGGATGTTCATGTCAAGCAAAACTGCTGAGTTCTTTAGGTGGCATAATGAGGGCAGGGTAGATGATGGTGTGATGAGACACCCCGCTGATTCAAAAGCTTGGAAACATTTTGATGAAAAAAACACCAATTTTGCGAGGGAACCTCGCAATGTGAGGTTGTGTCTCTCTAGTGATGGTCCAACCATATACTAACCTGCGAACATCTTATAGCATCTGGCCTGTATTCCTTGTTCCTCTAAATCTGCCCCCATGGATGTGCATGAAACAACAAAATGTAACATATTTTACCGGCTATGATATAAATGGATTTAGATATCGTGTTGAAAGTCGAGACAAGCACCTATGCACACAGAACAGTGGGGTGGCTGTCCTTTCGGAAGAAGAGGATCCTGGAGAGACAGTAGAATATTATGGAATATTGACAGAGATACTGGAGATACAATATTTAGGTGGAAGGCGTGTGACATTATTTCATTCCAAGTGGTTTGATGTATTTAACAAAGCCCTTGGGATGAAGAAAGACAAGTATGGAATTGTTAGTATTAACCCGCAGCGTCTACCTCGAACAGATGAGCCTTTTGTGCTGGCCAGCCAAGTTTCTCAAGTGTTTTTTGCCAAGGACAATGTCATAAAAGGATGGTACACAGTGGTGAAATGTCCTTCCCGCCATGCTTATCATGTGCCACGGGGAGAGTCGGACGATGAAAGCTCTGAACCTGAGCCCGACAATGGCGACGAAGATGACTTGATCGAAATTTCAACAAAGAGAACGCTGCGCAGAAAGAGAATATCATGATCGCGCTAGTAGTATTTTTGTCGCGTAGCTATTTTAGTTCCTTTGAATCGATGAATATCTATGGCATTCAGTGAGAGTTTAGGGTGTATCAGCATTATGTTATTATTTATTTATTCAGAAATTTAAACAGCCTTTGTGCATACTTCAGGTTTCATACTAATGCTACTTGTGTAGATTATCAAGATGAATAGTCACAGGTATGGAAACTTAACAGCATCTGCTCGGGAAAGGAGCAACTCTCAGTTGAAGAAGTCTGCGCTCGTACAACAAGGTGTTGCTAGGCGGACGTATGCAAACCCATCAAGTGAAGCAGTACATTTTAGCAGGAATATGGCTATACATGCACCATACCAGGAACAACAGGAAGATTACGACATAGCAGGAAAAGGTACTAGTCGAAATTAATTAGTGTTATTCAAGCTGTACTGTCACCATACAAATGAGTAATCCATACTTCATACTGGGTGATATAAATTAACTATTTCTTTTTGTAGATGGGAATGAAGCATTGCAAGATAAAACACAAAGCTGGTTTAGTACGTCATGGCATGGGGATAGCTCCAAAAGTCAGGATTCTAACTAGCTTGTGATGTACCTATATATTATTCTTTGGAATATTACTTCTAAGTTACACCTAATTATTGCAGCCATGAGTAATGAAGCTGACTCCAGCGATGATGGTGACATAAGAAATGATAGGAGTGCTGGTATGCAAATTTGTTTATTTCCCTTCATCCACCATGTTTACTTCACTTGTTATATTTTCCCAGACATTGCAAATGGTGTAGATGAATTAGCAGGTGTTGATAATATGGAAAGTGAAGAAGTTCATGGTAATCGTGGTCTTGCACTTGCAGCAACTTCAAAGAATGGTAAGCACGACTGCAACTGAAATAGTTGATGCTCCATACAGACTATTTTGTTTTTTGAAAATTTCTCTTACTTATTCCTTCCATTGTGTGTACAGCACCTAAAACAGGTGAAAAGCGAAAGGTTCGTGGGAAGAATAAATGCAAGGAAGTAGCTGATCTCATGGAGTCGCAGAAAATTAAAGTTCGGTTTTATAACAACCGTGCTCTTTCCAAAAGTTTTGCACGTCACTTGGGCAGAATCGCCCGTAATCCTAGAATTACTCCGATGAGGGTTAAGGCATGGTCTAACATTACTGAGACAGCTATGAAGCATATTTTTGACTCTATCAAGGTACAGTTTTGGTTAGCAGCTCTGACATTATAACCTGAGAATCTTTGATGGTTTACTCATAACGTACTCTTTTCATAAATAACTATGTAGGATAAGTTTGAAAATGCAGAAGAGAACATTTCAATTGACATGTACAAAGATGAGATACTGGAACATGTTAGAAAGTTGTGCAACAACTGGCGTGGAGACTTGCAGCGGAAATTTGTGAAACCGGCAAAAAGTATGCGGGGGGCTATAAAAACAGTTCCTAAAGATGTTTCCAAAGATGATTGGGAATGGCTTGTGAAGGAGCATTTCTTCAGCAAGGAGTTTTTAGTAAGTACTTATATTACCTCTTAGTTTTCACCAATTTGCACACTTGACAATATAATATCCTTATGAATACAGGAAAGGAGCAGTAGAAACTCCAAAAATAGAGCAAACCGGAAAATGCTTCATACATCTGGCAGCAAACCTTATAGACAGATAATTTGGGACTTGGTATGTATTGTACCTTCTATGTTGGTTTTCTATACAAGTAATTTTACCCCGGTTTGATTTTCACAATGTTAGTTTGAACTAATTTTGTCCCCTTGTCTCTATTCGAGTAGGGAGGAATGGAAAACAAGCCACCAACTATGGATAGAGTGTTTTTTGAGACTCACAAGAAGGGTGCAACCTTGGTTACTTCTGAAGCCACGACCAAACATGTGAGCTATAAGTTGATGTTACAACCTCTCTAATTAATCACAACTATAGATAACTGTTTACAATCAGAAGTTGCTGCAAATAATTTACTTTTCTACGGCAGGCTGATCTAGTGAAGATAGTTCAATCGAATCCTGCTCTTTCCAATATTGAAGTCATGGACAAAAGTGACACATCTGAACGGCGCAAACCTATAGTCGGATTTGGAGGTGGCATTAAAGCAAGAGATTTGCGAGGACCAGCATTAAGTAAGGCTGAATTGGTTTCCAAACTACAGAAGTCTGAGGCAGAGAAACAAGTACTTGCAGAAAAGTTGGATGCTGTGGTCGACGAAGTGGCAGAAATTAAGCGGCTTATGTCTACCAGATCTTCAAGTAACATTCCACATGGAACACATGATGATCAAGTAAGCTTTTTTTAACGCAATTATATTATCTGTTATTGTACATTGTGCCACTTTATTTATATGTAGGAACCCTTATATGATTCATGTTTTGTAGGCGTCCTAGCTCATCGTAATATGCAGAAGGGGGGGCTGTGCTGATGAAGACTGATATGGATTCAAACATCAGCAGTTCCGTTGGTGTCCAGCCCGCGGCAGTAGATTAATAAATTTTATCTTTCTGTTTTGTCGATTATCGGTTAGAGATGAAATATAGTTCTTTTGATTTATATTTGTCCAATGGTATTTCAATACCAGAATTCAGTCTATATGATTTCGATTAATAAAAAGAGGTTGTATGTTCTTTAACTTGTTTGTTGCAAAGTTGTTGTAGCTCTCTTGAAATGTACAGGTGGTTGGACGGTTTGTTCTACCAACAAAAGTGGTTGTCATCTAAAAAAAGTGGTCGTTAAAGGCACCAAATTTTTGGTCGTTAATAAAAATTGGATGACCATGGGAACATTATTAATGATAGCAAAAGTGGTCGTTAATAGTAAAATTGTGGTCGTTACTGTCTCACAATTAACGACCACTCTATGTATGGTCGTTAGAAAAATAACGACCGAAAAAAATTTGTGGTCGTTATTACTTTTAACGACGGAGGCTATAACGACAACTAACGACCACCCGACTGTGGTCATTAATGACTTTTAATGACCAACATCTTACTTTTAACGACCAAATTTTTGGTCGTTAAAAACCTAATTTCTAGTAGTGGCAGTCGGTGTGCCGTCTTCAACGACTTTTTCGATCCTGTACCTTTCATGGTCGCCCAACTTTTTGGCTGGGCCTCATTTTGTCCTTACAGAAGATCTGCTCGATCCGGAGGGCTAAAAGAAGAAAGAACGTTAATATATGTATATAGACAGCAGAGGCTTAATTAATACATTCTTCGGCTTCATTAATATATGTATATGCACCTCACCAGAGTTTGTAACATTTAATGTTCCACCGGAGCCTTCGGCTTCTCCCTCGTCGGCTTCTCCCTCGCCGACTTCTCACTCACCCCAGCCGTCGGGTTCTACCTCACTGGAGCCGTCTCTTCGGTTTAGAGACTCATCTCCCTCACTAGAGTTGTTCAGAAACTGCGAGGTGACATTGCCAACATCTTCCGGCCCGCGGATTATATCCTCGAGGATGTTTTCCAGATTTTCGTCTCGTTCCATAGTTTCTGCAAATTAAGAACAATGCACAAAACTTTAGTTGGGTAACTTTGCATACAAATGTGAATCGGATATGTGAATGCAAATGTGAATACAAAGTTAAATTTGCTAATTTTGCTAACACCTTAATTTGCTAATTTTGCTAACACATAAATTTTGCTAACACTTTAAATATTCTTAAAATACATTGGAATCGTATGCAAATACAAGAGTGAAATACTTCGAAATCATATATGGGCAGATAAGAGGTTATGATTGCCTTGTTCGTCGGAAAACAGATCTTGTTCTTCAACTAAAGCGGGGTCAACTTCCGAACCACGATCTACCGGGAAGAACAAATACCGGAAAAGAACACAATCAATACATGGCATTGATGCAATGCGCAGTATGTATGCATGATCAATTTAATGCATTGACATGGAACTCTAAATCATGTTTGAAATGTTATTAGAGGTCAAATTGCAATTATGAGCATTTAGTTAAATTACTTCCATAATTAAAGAAAATGCATTTAAGTTATTCCCAAATATTCACCAAATTTAAATGTTCCAAATTATTTGTATGTTGATATAATTGGTTAACATTTATTTTTCTGAGAATTTGATATATTATTCATATTTTTCTGATAAACAGATCAAAAGTTATTGAATTTATAAGATTTAATCAATTTCTGGAATTAATTTAGCTGGCTGGGTCCCACCTGTCAGATATTTAATAATTACCGAAAACATTTTCAAAAAGAATAAAACCTTGACAGGCCGGGCCCACATGTCATCGACACAGGAGCACCCGGCGGCTCTGCTCCGGCGAGGTTCGCCGGAGGAGGCCGAGTTAGGACGGGCGAGTGGGCGCGTTGGATGCGCGTGTGCACGGGAAGTCATTTAGGAGCGGCGTCGCCAGCGAATGGTCGCCGGAGCAACGGCAACGGCGCGGCGGAGCGATGGCCGGCGACGAGCTTCAGCGCGTCGACGCTACAGAGCACAATAAATCGAACAGAGGGATGCTACGGCACCGTATGCTCACCAGGAATCCAATAACGAGGACAGAGAGGCCGGAGGAGCACGGACGGCGTCGGAATTGTGGTCGAAGCACGGCGGCCGGAGCTGGGAAGAAGCGGTCGATTCTCCCGATTCAGGCCATCCCGGCAAGCGTGATTCGACGGGAAGGAAGAGCAGAGGATGGCGGAGCTCGTGGACGCCTCAGTAGAGCTCGGGGTGGACGGAAACGACGGCTCGGCCCGCGGCGGCCGGACTTGGAGAAGACACGGCGGCTCGAGTTCGCACGAGTTAGACCAATGGGCGCCGCGCCGGCGTCGAGGGCGCGGCGGACGTCGACGGCGGTGGCGTGGGGCGTCGAGGGCGAGGTCGGGCAGCCTAACGGCGACGATTTTGCTCCGGCGCGCCCGCGTGCGAAAGTTGAGGCTTTGGGGATGAAATGAGGAAGGAGAAGGGGCAGACAGATATACCAGCACTCATTGGTCCCGGTTCCTGCCAAGAACCGGGACCAATGCCTCTTTGGTCCCGGTTCGTGGGAGGAACCGGGACCAATGAGTTGGTCAGTTAATGCCAGTTTCGCGTGGCACGTCCATGGACTCATTGGTCCCGGTTCTTCGTATAAACTGGGACCAAAGAGTCATTTCAAAATTATTTCGAACTTTTCAGTTCTGAAATGTTGTTTCCCGCCTTTTTTTTCTTATTTAGGTGTTTGAATATGAATTTCAAATGGTTTTGAATCTGAAAAGACTTTCAACATGAAAAGTGTTTAAATTTGAATAAATAATGCAAAACCATTTTCTATGTTTTCAAATTACTTATCTAAATATCGTTTTTTGTTTTTCGTTTGTCAAAAATGACATTTTTTGTGAAGCAAGTACAACAAATATGGTGCAAAATGGCACCCATCCAATTATCACACAAAGTAGACCATATTTTATGGATAATCCACAAATATTAGTAATTTTCTCGGTTTCTAGCTAATTTCGCCTATTTAAACGACTTTATGCCTATTTTTCGAAAGTAATCCAAATTTAAACTACAAGTGTGTGATACTTTGCTCTGAATTTTTTTCAAAAATGATTTTAAGGTGCACAAGTAGTGGTTATATCACAGAACCGTCGATAGTTTTGGATAATTCGACCCCTTACAATGAATAGTAACGGCGGTCATTTTGACCGTTTTTTAAAAAAAGTCAAAGAAAGTGAAAAAATACTCAAAAAATGAAATCCTTTGCATGGAGTACTTTCATGTGTACTAGTTGGTAGGATAAATGATAAACTTGAGTTTTGACATAGTTTACAAAAAACTTCTTCATAGACTTGGAAATGCAGAGATAAAGAATACATTTTACACGATCGTCGTCTTAGCTAGACCAGAAGTAGTTAATGACAACAATCTTGGGTACATAGACGAACCATAGGTTAGTCATACTCCTGCCTAGGCCTATAATACTCGTCCTCGTAGTCGTCGTCGCTATTGTCGGGCGGCGCTCGCCTGGACTGGAAGTGAGGGTAGCGCAGGCGGGGGTTATCGCCGGCCGTGATGTAGTTCATGATGCTCTGGAGAGTCCGGCCGCTCCACCACAGCCGACGGCCGGCCTCGTTGAAGTTCGAAGGAGGCGGGCCGTCCTCCTCGTACCTGGCGAGCGCCCTCTCACGCCGATTGATGAAGAAGGCGTCCCAAGTCGGGCGGTAGTCGGGATGCCAGCGGGGATCCATCCGCTGCTCCGGAGTGAGCTCGAGGTAGTAGTGGTTCGTGATGGCCGCCCGGCGCCAAACCTTGAGGGACAGGAGGGACCGGCACGCCTCCGGTGCTCAGCCTCCAGCCGGCGGGGACGTCGTAGCCGGGCGGGCAGGGGTAGTTCGAGGCGCAAAGCGCCTCCGCCTCCGAGTAGGTTAGAGTGGGTACGGTGGAAGCCATGGGAGAGTGATGAGGTTGCAGATATGAGTTTAGATGTGCTATGCCAATGGAGGCCATGCATGACTACATATATATAGTGAGAATCCCACCAATAAGGAAGAAGCACACGGATCGTGTGTTTCTTTCGAGCGCTTGTGAGCCGTTGGATCAGGGGTGTGTTTCTTTTGAAGGCTTGTGAGCTGTTGGATATCACTTTGTGAGCCACCACCCGGGACTAAAGGGAATCCCACCAATAAGGAAGAAGCACACGGATCGTGTGTTTCTTTCAAGCGCTTGTGAGACGTTGGATCAGGGGTGTGTTTCTTTTGAGGGATTGTGAGCTGTTGGATCAGCAGTATCACGACCACTTCGTGAGCCACATGACCCGGTTGGTGTTACCAACCGGGACTAAAGAAGCACACGTACCCTATATATAGCCCCCCTCCCGGACATGTTCAGCACTCAGTGTCTACTCATTGTACTTCATTTTGGCAGTACACGGGTAGCAGAGAGCAAGATTTCTGAGAGGCAGGAGTTCCTAGAGCGGAGGCTGAAGGTGAACCCTCCCCTCGGTCGGATCCAAGCAGCGGCAAGGCGCTCTGATGATTAGCAACACTTGTTCGGACGGTTGCAAATCATCAGAGACGTCTTGCCGCTGTTTGGATCGAAGGCCGATTTGCCGTCTCACGAGCCACCGGTGGGCTGTATGACGGGGAAACCGTGTGTTTTGGGCGTGTTTTTACCAAGGTGCTGCCCTCTCCCTAGGTGTTTGATCAAATTCCCCACTCATTTTTTCAGATCTCGGCGACGATGTCCCGGTTGGTGGATGGTTCTTCATAGGGATCCTTCTCACGTGAGTATTGACCCTGTGATGGTTCCTGCTCTTTGGGTGCGCAGCGCCGGCCGCTCAGCACCCCGTGGCTTAGGACCCGACAAAAGTTAGTGATATTATTCGTGATGTATTATGGTTAAATAAAAATGGACCCGAGCTATGTATTATGGTTTTCACCACATAAAGGTTTAATACATTACTACACATCACATAAAGGTTTAATACATTACATTGATTTACATAAATGCCATGAACCCTTCTTCGCGTATGTCCCTGGCCTATGATCGCTTCGGCCGTAACCATGGAGCATCTTCATTATTTAACGGGATGCTTGGGTCAGTTTTCACTGTGAAGGGCGGAATTTCATCAAACTTATCATAATCTGCTGACATGTCTGTCTTGTCCTCGACTCCCACGATGTTTCTTTTCCCTGAAAGAACTATGTGACGCTTTGGCTCATCGTCTGATGTATTCGTTTGCTTATTTTTTTTTTTTCGGTCTGGAGGACATGTCCTTCACATAGAAAACCTGAGCCACATCATTGGCTAGGACGAATGGTTCGTTCCTGTAACAACCAAGATTCTTGAGATCCACTGTTGTCATTCCGTACAGCTGGTCTACCTTTATCCCTTCTCCATTCATGTTGACCCAACTGCACCGAAACAAAGGGACCTTAAAAGTAGGTCCATAGTCAAGTTCCCATATCTCCTCTATGTAACCATAGTATGTGTCCTTTTGCCCATTCTCGTCTGTTGCATCAAAGCGGACACCACTGTTTTGGTTGGTGCTCTTTTTATCTTGGGCGATCGTGTAAAATGTATTCCCATTTATCTCGTACCCTTGGAAATTCAATACAGTCGAAGATGGTGACGCGGCCAACAAGTAGAGCTGATCTCCGACAGTGGTGTCATTCATGAGCTGTAATCGCAACCAACTGCCGAAAGTCTCCATGTGTTTTTCTTTAATCCAGGAGTCAGCCTCCCCGGGTTCTTGGAGCGTACATAATTCTTGTGTTCCTCGATATACGGAGCCACGAAGGTGGAACTTTGTAGAACTGTGTAGTGTGCTTGAGTTAAAGAATGCCCGTCCCTACATATCAGTGCTTTCTTTCCTAGCGTGCCTTTTCCACTCAGTCTCCCCTCATGCCGCGATTCAGGAACACCAATCGGCTTAAGGTCAGGAATAAAGTCAACACAGAACTCAATGACCTCCTCTGTTCCATAGCCCTTTGAGATGCTTCCTTCTGGCCTAGCACGGTTATGAACATATTTCTTCAAGACTCCCATGAACCTCTCGAAGGGGAACATATTGTGTAGAAATACAGGACCGAGAATGGCAATCTCGTCGACTAGGTGAACCAGGAGATGCGTCATAATATTGAAGAATGATGGGGGGAACACCAACTCGAAGCTGACAAGACATTGGACCACAGCCTTCTGTAAACTTGGTAGAGTTACTGGATCGATGACCTTCTGAGATATTGCATTGAGGAATGCACATAGCTTCACAATGGGTACTCGAACATTTTCCGGTAGAAGCCCCCTCAATGCAACCGGAAGCAACTGCGTCATAATCACGTGGCAATCATGAGACTTCAGGTTCTGGAATTTTTTCTCTGCCATATTTATTATTCCCTTTATATTTGACGAGAAGCCAGCCGGGACCTTGATACTGCTCAGGCATTCAAAAAAGATTTCCTTCTCTGCTTTGGTAAGAGCGTAGCTGCTTAAGTATTGACGCCCTTTATCCGTCTGCTTGTTGTATGGGTCTTTCATACGTTGCTGGTCCTCCCGTGCTTCTGGTGTATCTTTTGTCTTCCCATACACGCCCAGGAAGCCTAGCAGGTTCACGCAAAGATTCTTCGTCACGTGCATCACGTCGATTGAAGACCGGACCTCTAGGACTTTCCAATAGGGTAGCTCCCAAAATATAGATTTCTTCTTCCATATGGGTACGTGGTTGTCAGCGTCATTCGGAACAGATAGACTGCCAGGACCCTTTCCAAAGATTACTTCTAAATCCTTGACCATGTCATATATAACATCACCATCAGGGAGGTTAGGCTTCTTCCGGCGATCTGCCTCACCGTTGAAATGCTTGCCTTTCTTTCTTACGGCATGACTGTTCGGAAGAAATCGACGATGCCCCAGGTACACGTTCTTGTTTCCCAAATGTATACTTTCAGTCTTATCTAAACAGTGCGTGCATGCATTGTATCCCTTGTTTGACTGTCCTGAAATGTTACTAAGAGCAGGCCAATCATTGATGGTTACGAACAACAACGCTCGTAGGTCAAATTCCTGTTGTTTGTGCTCATCCCACACACGTACACCTGGTTCGGACCACAACTGCAAAAGTTCATCAACTAATGGCCTTAGGTACACATCAATGTCGTTGCCGGGTTGCTTCGGGCCTTGGATGAGCACTGGCATCATAATGAACTTCCGCTTCATGCACAACCAAGGAGGAAGGTTGTAGATACATAGAGTCACGGGCCAAGTGCTATGACTGGAGCTCTGCTCCCCAAAAGGATTAAAGCCATCTGTACTTAGACCAAATCTTAAGTTCCTTGCGTCATCTGAAAATGTCGGGAACTCTCTGTCGATTTTTCTCCACTGGGACCCATCGGCGGGGTGTCTCAACTTCCCGTCTTTCTTACGCTCTTCTTTGTGCCATCGCAACAACCTGGCATGCTCTTTGTTTCTGAACAGACGTTTCAACCGTGGTATTATAGGAGCATACCACATCACCTTAGCAGGAACCCTCTTCCGGGGGGGCTCGTCATCGCCCTCAACATCACCAGGGTCATCTTGTCTGATCTTGTACCGCAGTGCATTGCATACCGGGCATTTATCCATATTCTCGTACTCCTCACCGCGGTACAGGATGCAGTCATTAATGCATGCATGTATCTTCTGCACATCTAATCCTAGAGGGCAGATAGCCTTCTTTGCTTCGTATGTAGTCTCGGGCAATTCGTTATCCTTTGGAAGCTTCGGCTTCATTATTTTCAGTAACTTCTCAAATCCCTTGTCAGAACAACCAGTCTCTGCCTTCCATTTCAGCAGTTCCAGTGTGGTACCGAGCTTTGTGCTGCCATCTTCGCAATTTGGGTACAGCAACTTTTTGTGATCCTCTAGCATGGCCTCCAACTTTAGCTTCTCCTTTTCTGTATCGCATTCTCGCTTTGCATCAGAAATGACCCCACCAAGACCATCAGCGGGCTCATCTGATGCCCGATGTTCACCTCCTTCTTCTTCAACGTCTTCCATTACAGTATCACCGCATTCCTCAGGGAACATAGGATAGTTGTCATCATCCTCCTCTTCTTCATTGTCTTCCATCCTAACCCCTCTTTCTCCGTGCTTGGTCCAACAATTATAGCTGGGCATGAAACCTCTCCGAAGCACGTGGTCTTGAATGGTTTCGGGTCAGAGTACTCCCTGACGTTCCGACACTTCTCACATGGACAAGGCATAAAATTATCCACTTTGTTTGCCTCAGCCACTTCGAGAAATTTATGCAGGCCTGCAATAAACTCGGAACTGCGTCGTTCGCCGTACATCCATCGCATCCGTGCATCCATCTGCATCATATAATTAAGTTTATCAAATACCATTACAATAACATCTTGAATAGTGAAATGACCACCGTACATCGACACGTGCAATATTTCTGTATCAATTACAGATGAAAAGGATAAAGTTGCTAACCTCGGCCGAGGATATCATCTTGTGTGAACTTAAGTGTGGCTCGGGCATTTCATCGAACACATCTTGTGCGTGGCAAAGGAAAAAAAAACTAGCACCCACTTCCCACCAATCCAACCAGAAAAAAAACAGAGGAGAGAAGAGAGGGGGTGGGTTATTTATAGGCAGGGGAGGGGTATTGGTCCCGGTTCGTGCCACGAACCGGGACCAAAGCTCCGCGGCACGCCACGTGTCTGGCACTGGAGCATTGGTCCCGGTTCGTGGCACGAACCGGGACCAATGTCCCCAACCGAACCGGGACCAATGGTCCACGGGGCCCTGGCAGCTCGAACCGGGACCATGCCAGGCATTGGTCCCGGTTTTTCTATGAACCGGGATTAATGGCTGGTTCGGCTCTGGACGAAAGGTGGTTTTTCTACTAGTGCGCCGCCGCAAACTCGATGGGGGGCCTCCACTTGGAGGTTGAAAAGGCACTAGTCATTGCTAGTTTCAAGGACCAGTTGGTCTTCTGGGTCGAACGCTGGGCCGGTCCAATAAAAATTTGGCACTGGACAGAATGTGAATGGATACAATTTATACCGAACTTCTATACTTCTCTCAGTCTTTTTTATCATGTTATAATATTACATGTATATTGTTCTGTCTGTTCGCATAGTTTAACCACATAATTGTAAATATTACATAATATTAGTTCATGTGCTTTTAGTTTGTAGTATATTCATCAAAATATACAAAATTGCATTTGTAAAAAAAATGTTTTAGAACTATGTTTTCTGCAATGCGTAATCTTTAAATTTATAATTTTTTTATAAAGATCTGTACAGAGTATGATTTAACAAATGTCTCAATAGGAGTTTCTAGTATATGGTGAACTATTATCCAATGACATTACCTTTTCATGGTCAAAATTATCTAGCAAGTCAAAATTATGCATTGTACATGGTATCGAAACAACATTGCTTAGAGTGATCACTACTGAAAAATAAATACGTTGATCCAATATGTTTTCATATATATGTAAGTTTTATTATTTGAATCCTTTTATGCAATGTGCTTGTTATCAACAGGTGCACAGAAGTCCCTGCCAATTTATGAGTAAAAATTTGTCACAGGGAATTTAAAAAATCAAGTTACGTAGATTTCCGTAAACCCACATGACTCGCTGAGAAAATAGTATGGTATCTAAACTTGTTGTCGCTGGTCGTATTGGCTTTTTCTTATGTCTCAAGAGCCCCGTGGTATATATTTGCTTCCGTAAATTAATTATTTTATTTATTAAGATACTCCCTCCGTCTCAAAATGTAAGGCTCGCATGATTTTTCACCATCTTTCATTCACATCTTTGACTTAATACCAAGTGTATGGATTGAGGCTGTATAAATTGTATCGTTGCATTTTTTGTGTGGAGTATATTTCATATGTATTTATACAATTTTTTAGACATATTATAAGTGAAAATCATAATTATAATTGTGTGTTGTTGATCAGAAAAGTTGATCAAAGTTGTGCATTGCCGTTAGGATTTTGAAACCATTCCCAGTGCCAATGTTCGGTATTGTGTATGCATGTTGATACAAGTATGTTGATTGCATGGTAAAAATGAAGTTATGTGTCGCAGAAGAAAAAAAAAGATATGTATATTGTTCAGGTAGCGCAGAATTACTACCGGTGTCATCGCCGACGGAACTGATATAAGTATACAGTCTAGTCAAACAAATGACCGGGCTAAGAGTTCTGATACTCCCCTGGCGTAATGAGGATGAATGTCGTCAAGTATGATATAGCCATGCTTCCACTTAACACGGATTTCGAAATTAACGTCCAAAGTTTTGACCCTTGCCAGACGTTACGACCAACCTAAGTCAAACATAGCTGGTGTCTATTCCTTGTACTTTGGGTGGGCCAGAACATTCACAGCCGGCAGGCATTTCCTCGTGCGCACTCGAGACGTCTGCCTAATCATGCGCTCAGATTGTTATACTTATGCAACTAGTTGGTTTGCACGTGCAACGCACGTCTCCAAGATACGTTGTGGGTTATTGTCTCTAGATGATTATAAAGATATTATTTCTAAAAATGCAGGAATAGGAAAAACATAGAAATGAGATCTCATGACTTGTTGACTCACATTGGAATTGAAAACGCATATATTTTTCATAAGAATTGTTTGGCTGGGTCGATAAATGCATGATTTTTTGAAGCATTATGTCTATGACATAATTATCAATTTTGGGCTCAATGGCAAGTTTCCTTGGGAATTACATAAAAAAGATCCTTGAAAAAAATCCTAAAGTTTTTAATTCCATTTGGCTCTATGTGCCATTTGTTTCAATATTTCTCAGATGAATTATATGTGTGCAAGAAATAAAGTTCTGACTGGATATAGTTGGATACCTCTTGTTACGAACACTGAGAATGAACACATTTTATCATTTAGAATTGTAGTGGAATGAAAAGAACATGATACACGTTGCATCATTTTTTTTCATATTGAGAATGTACATGAGCGTTGGCCAGATTGCCACCAGTATCACTTTTTGAATGAGAACTTGAGAAAATCAACATTAACACATAACAGATTGGATGGTGTGTGGGAACTGGGAAACAAAAACTAAGGGAACATTATCACCGGTACATAAAACTGATAAAAGTTATACTTTCGACGCAAACAAGCAAAGTTTTGGGTTCTGACAGATCTTATGCCACTTGATGAATCTGGAGGCATGCATTTAAGTGACTTATATGAACGCAAAATTGCTGCATTGCTGGGGATGATATTAGTTCAACAGTTGCCTCTCGTAGTCTTATCAGTGTCTAGTCCAGTGCCAGCAGTGATCTGTATATGTATTATTCTATCAGGATACAAATACTCCAGTGCCAGTCTGCTAGCTGAGAAGCAACCGATTTGAAGTCCTGAAACCGCATATTATTTCCAGCATTAATATGTGCAAAAAACATATGGGATTACGATTGCAAAACACATGGGATTATGATTACGCACGATCGAAACACACGATCCAGCATAATAATCGACGCTGACACCAAACCTTACAAGCATTTACTATGGAAAAGGTGTGGCATGAAGTACCCTGGCCACCCGGTGAGGCTGCTCCCGAGCAGCTCGAACCAAAAGGGTACTCCTGCCTGGCAACCTGGACGTCGACCTTCTTTGCCTTCGCCAGCTGGTCACTCTCTATGTCGCCATTGTGGATGGAGGGACCTTCACGCACAACAAAGGTTATGTCATCCATGAACAGCAAGCTGCTTGCCTCCAACCACGATGGCGATGATCGGGACGCTGCAAACTGCAGAATAAACACTGTACAATAATAAGAAGAAGAAAAGTTCAAGCTGCCCACAATGACAAAGGGAAGACCAAATTACATTCAAGTGCAAAATTGGAAGACTTGATGACTATGGATATAAGAACCATTTCAGAGCACATAAATTAGTAGAACACATGGCATACATTACAAGCTAATAAAATCACACTGGTTGTAGATTGCAATGAACAGAGACAGTAAATTTGTTTAACCTGTATCCCTGCTCATTCTCATGCCACAACACAAGCTTTACCGGGTGGTCACTGAGAGCAGTCACGTCTAGGCATCAAAGATGTTGGACCTGTGATGGGTGAGTGAATGACAAAAATAAGTCACACTTTGTTATTGTGAAATTATATACAAATACTTGGTGTCACAGAAACAATGCCTTAGTGAGCTACAGGATGTCATAACAGCTCAAGCATGATAGGAAGTTTGTCTATGTAGACAATAGAACCAGTACCTTATATGCATTGCACTTCCATCTTTCCAATCTGTATGGCACCATCAGGAGGATCTGGTCCAACCCCGTAACACCAAAATAAAGAACAAAGGTCATGCATATGTTGTGGAAATAACAAGGTAAAGAACAAATAATGAAAACACTTGTACTCGAGCATGATTTGATAATTGCATTGCATATGAATAGGCAACAACAGAAAAATTGAACGCTAACAACACAAACAACACACTGATATATCTGAAACTGCACGGGATAGTCCAATACAGAAAAGTACATAGCATTTACCATGCCAATGAGACAACAAAAAAATTATAGTTGCATTAGGAGGTTGCCATCGAGAGTAAATACATCTTAGACAGCACTTGACCATCGGACAAAACTACTGTTGGTAGTACAATTGTAAACCAATTCCAAGTTTATTTAAAACTTGACACATAAGTGAGGAAGAAACACATCTTTTACAGATAATTTGTTAGCAAGATAAAAACCAGTGCCAATTGGTTCACGCAAGATTCAGAAAAAAAAAAGCACAGTGAAATATATTTACACGCAATTAGTTGCTTTGCACGTGCAACACACGTCTCCAAATTATAACACAACATAAGTTCTTACAAATATACTCAAAATAAGTTCATGCTTACACTGGTTTTGGGAAATGTACAAACAAAGATATTCCACGATAATTACTTTCTCCCAATCAAAAGTAAGAAACAAAGGACATCTACGCAGCAAGGTTACTGAAGCAAAGACCGTCTCTCAGCCAAAGCATGTAAATTGATAGATCTATTAACAAACAACTCCAAAGTGCTACGGCTCAGAATACTAACAATGATTTTGATTTATTCCGGATTGGCACAGTTGCAGTTTTATTTTTTCCTTATGACATCAACACCATAAAAATCCTAAGTCTCGCATCTTGTTCCGATGCATAAGATTTAAACCAAAAGTGATCAAACAACTGATCCAATCTTGAGCACAATCATTTCGGGTTTATGCCCTTAGAACATTAAGTCCACAAGAAATGCTTCCGTTGAAATCTCTACTACATAGTTAAAGAATTAAATTGTCCATATCCTCTGATATATTCTGAACTGAACCAAACATAATGCACAAATACATCAAGCACTGAACTATCCACACCAGCCATAATTTATCTCAGAGATCAGAATCATGGTGGTGACAAAGTAGTGCCCCGTATTCTTCAAAACCTACCAGTGATAGAATACTATCCACTGCACTTCATCTCGCAGCTGAAACACATCAACGGTACTCCATAGAAGAACAATCAGCCTCATTCCAAGTTCATTAATCAAGTTATAAAATGGTAAGACTATCCTGGCTGAATGCAAGAAGTAGTATTGCACTGTGCACATAATCAAATGGCAAAGTAAAACCAAACATACTCCTACTAATGCATAAACATAGAATTGTATGGCCACCCTGTATATAGAAAGTACAGATAACCCTGAGATGGTACTTGAGGTCGTTACCGCACAGAAATAGCAAAATACACCATGGGCTTCTCGTTCTCAGAGAAGATGCTAGAGTGGAGCATGGGCGTGTATCCACGGTGCAAGATGTGGAAGGGCAGCTCCGAGTTTCCACCATGGACGCCACCATCAGTCAAGGGCAGCCAGCCGCATCCAGTGCGCCCACCCACCCTCTCCTATGCGGACGCCGGCGGGGGAGGCAGGGGAGCGGACGGAGTGACCTCCTCCTCGGAGCAATTCGAGCGTGGCTGGAGCAGATGACCTCGCTAGTGTCGGCCGACGTGGTCAGGAGGACGGCCGCCGGCGGCACTCGCTGGTGGTGAAAAAGGCGCTCCGGTGGAGAGGGCCCGATGGCGACGGCGCATGACAGGTTGGGCGGCGAGTGATGAGCAAGCGCGGTGGCATCACACTGCAGCGTGCGCCCGGATGGCGTTGGCAGGCACAGGTGGAGGCGGCGGCGCAGAACGGCGACGGCGCAGATCGTGGTTGTTTCCGTGATTTTAGCCTCTCTAAACTTGAAAGTGCGGAGCCGACGCGAGGCGTGGATCTTTTCCTCCGCGGCAGAGTTTTCGTCCGCCAGTGTAAATTGCTAGACGCAGTGGTTGGTGAAAGTTTGCTTTTATCTGGACGGTTAGATCCAATTAAGTGGGCTAATCGTGAGGTTATAATTAGCCTGCGGTGTTCTGTGTACATTTGGTGGTGTGCGGTTTAGGGAAGAATATGTTTGCTTGTTTAATAGTAGTAGAGATAACACCAAGAGGAGCTTACACCAACAGCTACATCTGCCCAAGCATATGTGGAATTAGTTTGTAGCACTATTCTGACGGTTAATAGTAAGAGCACAGATTTCTTCAATGAGAAACATGTTACGTTATTAAAACAGACGAAAAATTCGAACCATGACTGCATGTTTCATATTAGGATCAAGAGAGGGTAGGCTACCAAACACCAGCTAGAGTGAGTCACCTATACACCAGCAAAACAACCCAAGCAAAGAAGAGGAAGAGAAACGACCAGAAAAACAAGCTGGCAGCCTATCTAGGTCCTGATATTAAACAAGAAGCGACCTCGACACACCGCAACATATCTAGTTCCTGACATGAGAATGAAATGACCGCGACTTGCCTACGCACACTACACAGCACCAGCCTTCTGATCGATTATTTGCAACACTGGTTTGAAAATCAATTCTGAAGATGCTCCCCGTACCGTCCATGCAGTCAGCATGATCAGAGTGTTGAACTTTTTTTTAACTGAACCTTGAAGCTGCTCTATTGGCTGAATCCACCAAAAGGGAAAAAGCCTATCCATGGAAGGAACGACCTGATCAAGATTGGCCAAGCTGAAGTAGCACTCCAGATGATAATGATTACTGCACATTCGACGAATATGTGTTGACTGTTGAGCGTTTTCCTCGGCAGAATTGCAGAAGACGCACCTGCATTATGGGAAGGCCTCGCCTAGCCAGACGATCAGCAGTCGAAGTTCTTCCCCTGATAAAATAGACATTAGTGAAGGTATCCGGCTGATGGTACTCTGAACAACACCTCATGGACTCTGCTGCGAGTGCCGTGCAGCACCGTCTTGGCAACCACGCTGATTCCGGTAAGTGAGCTCTGTGACGGCGGAGGCAGCACAGCAAGCTGCGGCTTAGGAACTGCGCCCGCGGACAGCTCGCCGAGTAAGCTGCAAACCAGATCGGGATGACCCCGGGCGTGGGCTGCGAGGAAGCGGTACGGCAGCCGGGCAGCGTCGGCTTCACGCTTGGCTGCGGCTGCAAGGACCCCAAGGCCGTCGCGGTGGCGGTGGCCGCCTCGTCACCGCGCTCCGGCAGGGAGGCGTTGTCACGAATGGCTAGGAGGGACCCGTAGGGGTCGGCGTCGACCAGCACCTCACCGTGCCCTCCGCATCTTTCTCCTTCCTATGGGAGGATGCCTAGGCCGACGGCGAGGTGATTAAGTTCAAGCAGAGCTGTTGGCTGCCGCCGGCGGAGTTCGCCGGAGCGGCTGGGATGGCCGGCGCGGGTGGGAATCTGTAGGGGACGGCGAGGGGACTCTGTTCCGGTAAGCGGAGAAGCCGGGAGGAACCGGAGTTGGCCGGAATCAACCGGTGAGGGCGGCGGTAGAAAGGGGATCGGGGATGGAGACGATAGTTGCATTGGGACTTGGGAGACGCGCTGCGGGGTGTGGCAGAGTTTTTCATCCGTTCCTGTAAATTGGTACGCGCACACAGACATCCGATCAGATTAATCTGGGCCATTAGATCTAACTAAGTCGGACAATCCTGCGATATAAATCAGACTGGTACGTTTGTGTGGGGTGACTGTAGGAAAGATTAAGTTTGCTTGTTTAATAGTAGTATAGATAAATTAAGCTAGGGTTTTATCCACACCTCGTGTCAAAGTTAGTTGGCTAAATTAGGTACTAGTGACATCCAGGAGGTCTAGCTTAACAGGACACTCAACGACCAATCAACCATCCGTTGGAACTTCGAACTCTTGTGGATTGGATTCATCGGCTGTGCATGCGGATTATATTCGTTGAAGTTCAAAAGAAACACTAACTTAAGACGTCAAGGAGAATGCAGCCACTCCGCGCTTTAAACTAGCCATATCTCCTCTTGTTCTTGATCAACTAAAGTTGCCCACGGCCAACTGAACCACCACCACCGGTGAACCCCATTTGATCAGTCTAATCTGCGATGTCACGCCAAACCTTTCGGCTTGCGAACGGACCCACACGGCGAACTTGTCAGCTCTAGATGGCATAGACATGTGAACAAATGCATATCAGGTTTTTTGGGGTAAGTTTTTTCCCGGGGACACCTTTTTGGTAAGCTGATCTGATGTTGATAAAAGAACAATCAAGTGATCCAAGGTAAAGTGAGATTCGTGTCACTGTCGAATGTATTTTCCATTTTGTGAAACTTGGACACGAGCGGCCATTACATTTTTTACTCATACTGTTTGTATAGTCCATTTAAGTGTCCCACGTTACACATTCTGTTTGCACTAGTCCATTTAAAATCTCACGACACATATTATGGATCGGAGGGAATATATCATTTATGTTTTTTGTCTTCTTGTTCATATCTTTTTTTTTGTGTAACTGTTTTGTTCTCCGGTGTCTTGGAACATCATGTGTTTCGAGGGCGTTCTACTTACTCCAAGATTAGGTTCCGGTTAGTCCAAATGCACTACTCTATCTTCCTTGTCTAGGCAAATCAGACGCCACAAATATAAACATGTTCTGAAATGCTGAGACCTTACAAAACTTAAGGAGCCCGGTTGCACGGCCCAACCAGTTTATTTCAAAGTAGAGAATGGCCCAAGCTGTAGCGATGAGGGCTCCGATTTGAACTTCTCCCATGGCAGGCTTGTCGGGCTGGACATTCAATCTGGTACTGAGGCCTATACTCTACCATGTCGGGATAACTGATGAGGAACAAAGTGATAGGGCCCGTCAAAACTAAAGCGTGGTTGCTAGACTGGTAGAGTAGGATGATTGAGTTCGTTTTTTTTTTTTGCGGGTATAATATACAGTAGAAGAAATTAAAATTACACTGTACTAGCAGTAGCTCTTCGTGCAGGCAATCGTGGAATGGAAGATTCCACGTCTCCCAGCCCTGATCCTGATCTTGTTTGCGTTGGCACGGCACACAGGACCATCCGTGGCCGTAGGGACAGAGCGAGGAATCGAGCCCAAGGGGGGCAAACTTCGCCTAATTGGTATTGTGATTTGTATGAGAGGGCTAACTAGCTGAAATTCCATAAAGTAGGAGCTGCCTTGGCTAATTTTGTAAAGAAAACATTACCATGGGGGGGGGGGGGGGGGGCAGCCCCTGCTCGTCCCCCTTGTCTCCGTCTCTGCGAGACCGCCTTTTGCACCGCGTGGTGGGTGGTCTTCCCCGCCGTGAAAGCGACGAACAGTGCTTCAGAACCTATACAATGGGATTATGGAAGAATCCTTTTTCAAGGGTGCATGCCATCGCGCGACTTGTCTACGCGAGCCAAAGAGCCACGATCCATGCGATCATGCTGGACCAATCCACTCGTCACTCTCGTCGGTAAAAAGCGGAAGCATGTTTTGTTTCTTTAACTTCTAGGGCCTGTTTGGTTGCTCGCATCAAATTTAGGCCTTTCGCATCCGTGGCCTACAGGGTCTGGCCCTGGAAACGCGGACTGATCCAGGTTGTGCATCCGTTTGGTTGCCAACAATGTTCTGGCCAGGCCATTCGGCTCGATGCAAATTATGAAACCCTCCTTGTTTGGTCGGTGTATGATGAACTCAAGATGCAATGCAGGATGTTTGATTAGTGCGACTAGGCTTGTACTGTCACCACTTGTGGAGTGGTGAAGCTTACCAGCATAGTTACGAAACAACTACGGTCATAAGCTCATAGGGATAATAGTCAAAGCCTTAAACAACAAGGCAGGTTCAAAATGTTCATAGAGTACTAGACACCAACTAACAGGCAAAGTTCAAACCTAACACGGATACTAGAGGTGAAGACAGAATTCAGGAATTCTGGATTGGAGATTTTAGAACAGGTTCATGAGATGTTGATCACACCTCTTCACAATTCGGTGCCATCGGTGTTGAAGATGGTGACTATGTAAACTTATGCTTCAGCATCTTAAAGGTGACGAAGTGTCGGCCTGGATGTTGTGGCACATTGCAAATGGTGCCACCATTGTCAATCGCAGTAGACCATGATGGTCGATGACGGTGACCACCCAGTTGCAGCCAGTGTTCGTCTTGAGGACGATCTCTTTAAGGATGGCTCCTAGATGATGGCGGAATGCTGGAGGAATGGGCAGCAAGTCCAGCCGGATAACCTTGCAGAAGTGGGTTGGAGAGACATCGTCGTGGAAGTGCCCCAGGGGGGCCTTCCTCCTCTTCGAAGCACTGGCTCCTTCCTGAAGAACATATTTTCCCTTATCAGACTGCAAACAAGTAGCCAACTTGTGTGTCAAATATCATCATAGTTAAACGATCTTACGTAGCCTCAGTTATGTTGAGCAAGGCCTACACAATTATCCGCCACAGACAAGCCAACAAAAGCAAGTACAACACACTATTAGTTGTGCATCGTTCTTAGTTTTGGTGGTTGTCTGGTGGTGACAGTGTTTATATTGCCTCACATGTTCAACATGTCATCATAGGCATGACAGCACAACAAAACAGATGGATGCCTCAGTTGAGCAGTGAGAATATATTCACAAGTATGCAGCACCAGACTAGCCAACAAAATGAAGTAGAATACACAATGAGTTGTGCTTAGTTCTTAATTTTGTTGGTTGTCTACTGCTGACATAACCTTAACTGGCTCAAAAATCGAACAGATCATCATAGGCACAACAACAGAAGATTGCCTCATAAGAAATAGCAAACAAAGATCACAGGGAGATGACTCTGTACAGGAACCAAGAGGTATGCACAAGAATCGAACTTGTACATCACTCAAGGTCTTATACAATCACCTCCGTGCACATATGTCATGCCACATTACAATCATCGGCTTGGTGCGAAAGAGAAAATGAAACTTGAACAATAAATCGGCCTCATAAACAAGAGCACAAGCTGTGGTGCCAAGAAATGGCTGCACGGTACCAAGAGTTGTGCAGAAGAATTCTACTTGTACAACACTCAAGGTATAGTGGAGACACCTCTTGCACCAAAACTGTGCCACATTACAATCATCGGCCTACAAGTAAAATGCAGAGAACGGAAGCCTCAGTCAGGTTATCATGCAAGCACACATGACAACCAACAAAATCAAGTAAAAGACACAAGTACTTGTGCAAGGTTCTTAATTTTGGTGGCTGCCTTGTGTTGGCAGTGCCACAAGTGCTATCACCGTCCATCACTGGCACAAATTAAAAATGAGCACTCAAAGGATGATCTCGTAGTACTACTAATAGACAGAAATACGGATCTCGACGTCGCTCGAGACCTCTGTTTTGGGCATGCCGGCCACGGTGTTGGTCCATGAGAAGGAGGGTGGAAGCGCCGTCTGCGCGGAGGAGCATCAGGATCGCCGAGCTGCACCTGAAGATGCCAACATCGAGCAGCTGGCCAGGGATGCCGTGGCGCGCCGCCTCAGCTCGTAGCCTGAGGAGGCTACTCCTTCGGAGTGCCGCCGGCAGGACTTCTTAGCCCTTACGATGGTCCCCTCTCGGACCAGGTAGCATCGGCCATCGCTGACCTCGTCCTTTTCGTGAAGAAGCCCAAGAAGAAGAAGACGTCGGGGACCGGGATGGAGCGGCTGATGCCGCGGGGGTGGCCTAGGTGCAGATTTCTCTGATGCCTGGGCACTCCTCAACGTGGGAGAAGGAGAGAGAAACCGAAGGACCTCCTGCGCGCCTAAGGAGGTGGCGGCTTTGGTGCGGGAGGATATGGCGCTGCGGGCTTTTGCCCACACGCAGGATCCTGGAGACTAGTTTTTATTTTTTGCCTGTAAAGGGATTTTTCCCTTGCTCAAAATTCTGTACAGAAGCCTCTATTCTATCTAATCGGATGGTGGATACGACCGCTTTAAACCACAAAAAAACTAACAGACAGAAATACTTCAATTTTTGCACACTCGTAGATACTAAAAGACACCTCTCGAATGCGCACTCGTAAAATCCAGGCCTCATACATGAAAGCCAAAGTGACAAAAAGAGTTCATACAAGAACGAAGGGGTAATACAAGCATTGTCCCTGCATTGACCACTTGGTTCTGTATGCAATCTCCTTGCAACTATTGTGGCCTAGTTTAATCATCGGCCCGCATCAAGAAAATGAACGTGAAACATTTGATCTAGCAGATCTATTGATGGCCTCAGTTAGCAAAATCACGAAGCGTTCATAGGGGTCGGGGCACCGTGCCAAACACAAAGTAGACATCGAGTCTACATTGTTTTCGGAACGGTGCCCATAATCCCTAAGATGCTACTGCTATTGTTCATCATCGGCCCTCATAAATAATACTCACGAATAGATGCAAATCCATGCCCAACAGTACGAACACAAGGAAAAACCCCAAACTGTTGAACATGGTCAATATAGATGTAACGCTTCTAGCAGATCGAACAATAAAAAGAGACACATCTACTGTGCATGTCAACCTACACTGAAAAATCTACCACGATCTACAGATCTACGCTTGAAACTAGCTCTTAGGGAGTAGAGAACATCATTACCTCCATGGATGAAACCCTCGAGGAAGTCGGAGAGCAGCGTGGCTCTCGCTGCCGACGAAGATCCAAGCCGGTCGACGAAGAAGCACGGCGGCCTGCCTTCCTCTCCCACCGAAGATGTAGGCGGCGGAGCGGTCGACGAGCCGACGGTACAGGAACCGCCGAGGAAGAGAGAAGAGAGGGGACGAGAGTGAGTGGAGTGAGTGGGGAGATGGGCGGTGAGGGGATTTACGGCGCGTGTTCTCGAAGGAACGCTGCGTCTCCCGCCCCTTCCCCGTGCGTGCAGTCCGGACCGAATTTTTGCCTACGCGAGGGTGGCTCTTTGGAAACGGCCGAATCGAGCTTTCCCGCTGGGCCTGGCCGAGGGTGATTTAAAGTTCGCGCTATGCAAGAACGTGGCGCAGCCCAGGCAAGCAAACAGGCCGAAAACGCCTCTCACAGGCTGCACGGGCCTGCAGTGGGCAACCAAACACGCCTAACAACTCCGACCAATGCATGAGGTTCGAGGGCGTAGTATATGGGGACCCACGGTTTCTGGAATCCTTATCTAACCAGTCCAGTCACGCCGCCGGCATGTTCCCGCTGCTTATCTGAACCACGGTGATCTCTGAGCATACGTCTTCTATCCATTTCTGAAATCACATCTCTGCGCTTGTTCAGAACCAACGACGGTAGAGGTAGCAGATTTGGGCCGATATACTTCCGCTCATTATGTAGCTTGGGCTATGTGCACATGGCCCATGTTATTTGACGCCCTCTGCAAAGATTACAACAGCGACGCCCAGGCACGATGCCGAGTGGACAGTCCAGCAAGGTCAGGTCCTTTTTTTCTGTTTTCTCCTTCGCTTGTTTCCATTTCCTCCCTCTCTCTCTTTTCCCCATATTTTATGGGGTTTTCCTGCAGATATTGTTTTAGTATCCATGACAAACCTTTCAAAAAATACTCTGCACACTGTAGAATTTGTGATTTTAGTATGTACATTGGTAATTACCTCTTACACCTAGAAAGACAATCATGCACTCTAGAAGCTTGTTTCAGCTTTAAACCTCTCTGCCATGATATTAAAAATATATTTAAGTGTGAATTGTGGACACTTACAAATAAAATCCATTTGAATGAGAAAATTATTCCGTTAAGACATACATTATTGTTGGTATATTTAATTTTGTCTGACTTGGGAGATTTTAGCAAATGGTGCCCCCTCAAAAAAAGTCTCTTCCCTTGATATTAAGTTTTGTGAAAGTGCGTTTATTTTATATAATGAAAATCTTGTATGTAAATATATCTGCATTTTTTGTGGTCAATGTTCTTAATTTTAACAAATAAGCATACTCATTAAGATCATATATCGAGGGAATGAATTATAACAAGTAAAATTATTTAGTATAAATAGACTATTGCCATTTACTTGATTGGCCCTTTATCTTGTCTATATCCTTCTTTTGGCTTCTCAATCAGGTTGGCAACCTAGGTCCTAGTACGAATAAAGCACAAACAATAAGCATGATAGCAACATATAAGGATTTGCTACTACTAATATATGCATGTGTTTAAAGTGGCATGTTTGTAAGTATTCACTTCCACTAAATTGTAAATATGCATGTTTGCAAGTATTCTCGAGTGGAAACAAGACCGCGGGTCTGATGTGTGCATTGTGTTGAACTATTGTTATTCACTTATTTTTCCAGTCATTGTTATTCTATTCTGATGATGTCATATGAACTAACATGGTGAGTGAATGAGTTAAATATAGACACCAAAACAACTCCTAGAACATGATTAGATCCCACATTGGAACTAATTGTATGGTTGACGACAACGGATCATGTGAGAAATATTTGTCGCAAGGCTGAAACTAAAGGATGGGCCTCTGAATTCTTATAGTTGGGCCGACTGGCCAACAAACTGGAAGCACCAACTACATTTTGGATACAATCTATTCCGTCATGTCTGGAAGTCACCCCCGTCGTCGCAGAAGATCACCGACAACTCTGAAGCTATACTGTATACAAAAACAAAAACATAAGTGTGGATCGTGGACACCTACATGTACTCAAACTGCACCTAAATGAGATAAATTATTTTGCTACGAAATACAGCGTTGTTATTATATTAATTTTGTCTGACATAGGAGATTTAACATACAGTGTCCCAAAAATAAATAACATAGAACTTAGTTTTTTTACATGTGTGTTTCCTACAATGGGCACTAAATAATGTAACAAAATCTTGTATGTCAATATATAGCTGCATTTTTGTGATCACTATTTCTATTTTTAACAAAGAAAGATACTCATTAAGATCCTATAGTGAGGGAATGATTTATAAAAAGCATACTTGTTTAGTAGAATAAAAATTATAACCATTTACTGATGGAGATATGACAAAGCGGCAATAATAAATATTGTTATTTATATCTAAATTTATAATTAATTTTATACTTCTGCGTTATGTCTTCTATGATTCTTGAATATGAGATTCATAGAAAATTCATATCCACGTGTGGAAACATAAACACAAAGTGGTTCCCTTGCCTCGCTTCTAAGACTATCTCATATGGTGCATGATGATCCACTTTGTCTTATCATGGGAATTGTTAAATTAACAAGCATGCCTACAAAAATGGGAACACATTGTTGGTAAAGCAATGAGTGTCACACTCTTCTCGGGTTCATCAGTTTCACCTATGTATTTATCAATGGATTTGATCGAATCTTCTGTTCTCTTTTGAACTTATTTCCTACTAGAACATGGCCATGAATTGGTCTTCGTATGGCGGTAACTTTGTGGCAAAACTCCGAAAAATTTCTTCTTTGTTTGTCTGGTTAGGTCAGAAACTTTTTATAGGCAATGGGGTATCGTGAGGAGGTGCACGAGGTGGCCACGCAGGGTTGTGCACTAGTGAAAAAACGGCCTTCCGTTCGGAGCTTTAGTCCCGGCCGCGTTTGGGCCCAGGACTAATGTGAGCATTAGTCCCGGTTCCAACGGCTAGGACGCCGCACGGGCAGTAGTCCCGGGTCAAATGGGACCTTTAATCCCGGTTGGAGATAAAAACGGGACTAAAAGGGTTGTGGCAGGCTGCGGCATGTGTCAATTCCTTTTAGTCCCGGTAGGTGTCTCCAATTGGGACTAAAGAGAGACCTTTAGTCCCGGTTGGAGACACCAACCGGGACTAAAGTCTTTCCTACATATATCCTTCTTCCTGCCCGAGCTCGAGTTCATCCCCATTTTTCTCGCTGTTTCCTCTCCGAGCTCGAGTTCATCCCCATTGTTTTCCACGATTTGTCAAGATTGGCGGCGCCCAAGGGTTCTAAAAGGTTAGCAACTTCATCCTCTCATCCGTCATTGCTAGTTTAGCTCATTTCATGCTAGAAGTAGAGTGATTTGTGGGTTTTAGTTTGGGAGTAATTATGTGGGAGTTTATTTGATTTATATGCAATTTGAGCTCAAATTAAAGGATGATTTGCATATGTGTAGATGTGGTTTACTTAATCATTGCTAGTTTAGCTCATTTCATGTTCTAGAAGTAGAGTGATTTGTGGGTTTTAGTCTTGGAGTAATTATGTGGGAGTTTATTTGATTTATATGCAATTTGAGCTCAAATTAACTTCTTAGTTTGCATATGTGTTGATGTGGTTTACTTAGTCATTGCTAGTTTAGCTCATTCATGCTCTAGAAGTAGAGTGATTTGTGGGTTTTAGTTTGGGAGTAATTATGTGGGAGTTTATTTGATTTATATGCAATTTGAACTTAAATTAAAGGATGGTTTGTGGGTTTTAGTGCCGTCCCGTCCCCGTCCTCGCCGCGGTCGATCGCCCGCGTCGTCCCATCGCCGGCACCACCTTGGTGAGCCTCTTGTTCTTATCTTTTAAAAAAAATCTTACTTCTATGATTTGGATAGTTACTTGTATAATTTTCTTACTTGTATGATTGTTTGTTATATATAGTGCCATGGTTTTGATATCCGTCCCCGTCGGCCCTCTTCCGGTCTATGATTCGGATGTGGTATATTATCTTTTATAACTATTTGTTTCATTTCGTGTTTATGACAATTATGCCGACCAACTTGACATAGATATTTTTATCTAGGAGGTATGTGAACCGGAAATTCCAACTGACCCTTTGTCGGAAGTTAAATTTAGTTGAAAAAGAAAACGATGATTTGAAAGAAAAATTGAAAAGAATTGGAGAAGAGAAGATGAAATCGGAGTTGTATGTTGCCGATGTCTTCGATGATCACAAGATCAAGATGGATGCAATGCGCTTGAAGATTAGAAAGATAAGAAAAATATGCCATTAATAAAGAGGCTTGGTATCATTATGTTGTTGGATCAATTATTACCTTAGTTGCGATTTTGATCGCATTTGTTCTTGCATTTAAATGCTTTAGATAGTTGTATGTTAGTTTCAATCTTGTTTTATGAGAACTATGTATGAACTTTATGTATATATTGTTGCAATAATAACATTTGGTCACTACTCTACTTTGGTGTTAATGTGATGACCTTGTATTAATTTGGTCACTTCTCTATTCATGATGTTGTGCAATGGTTTTTGAAAACTTATATAATACAGATGAGCCGGCAATGGATGTACGCTGACCGACGCTCTCACAAGTTCATTAATGGCATGCATTCTTTTATCTGTGTGGTTGAGGCAAACAAGCGGAATGGTTTTATGTATTGTTGTGTGATGTATGTAAGAATAAGAAAGATTAATCGTCCTCACAAACCCTTCACATCCACCTGTTTCGGTCGGTTTCATGTCAGACTATAATTGTTGGACCAAGCACGGAGAAAGAGGGTTATAATGGAAGACAATAAAGAAGAAGAGCATGATGACAACTATCCTAGGTTCCCCGAATACGCCCAAGAAAATGAAGAAATGGGCGAAGCTGAAGAAGAAGCATCAGATGAGCCCGCTGATGATCTTGGTCGGGCCATTTTTGATGCACAGATAAACTGCGAACGTGAAAATGAGAAATTGAAGTTGGAGCGCATGTTAGAGGATCACAAAAAAATGTTGTACCCAAATTGCGAAGATGGCCAGAAAAAGTTGGGTACCATACTGGAATTGCTGCAATGGAAGGCAAAGAATGGTGTATCTGACAAGGGATTTGAAAAGTTGCTGAAAATGATAAAGAAGATGCTTCCAAAGGATAACGAATTGCCCGCCAGTACATACGAATGAAAGAAGGTTGTCTGCCCTCTAGGATTAGAGGTGCAGAAGATGCATGCATGTATTAATGACTGCATCCTCTACCACGGTGAGGAGTATGAGAATTTGAATGCATGCCGCTATGTGGTGCATTGCGGTATAAGATTAGCCGAGATGACCCTGGTGATGTTGAGGGCGAGCGCCCCAGGAAAAGGGTTCCTGCCAAGGTGATGTGGTATGCTCCTATAATACCACGGTTGAAACGTTTGTTCCAAAACAAAGAGCATGCCAAGTTGTTGCGATGCACAAAGAAGACCGTAAGAAAGACATGATGTTGAGACACCCGTTGATGGGTCGTAGTGGAGAAAAATCGAGAGAGAGTTCCCAACATTTGCAGATGACGCAAGGAACTTAAGGTTTGGTCTAAGTACAGATGGCATGAATCCTTTTCGTGAGCTGAGATGTAGTCATAGCAGCTGGCATGTGACTCTATGTATTTATAACCTTCTTCCTTGGTTGTGCATGAAGCGGAAGTTCATTGTCGTGGTTTTGTCACGGCAGATGTTACCGAGTGGTAACTTGAGATTTGAGGCAAGGCTGTCGTAGCGTTCGGGAGATTGTTTAGCTCACTAGGGAAAAAGGATGTATCCTGGTTCAGCCTCTCCATTGGAGATAAAGACCTACTTCCAGCTTGGTGTTTCTTTACTCTCATATCGATCTCGATCACCCGGCGGATAACAACACCGGCGGGTTCCGAGTCTAGGTTACAAGGTTTCTCTCTCGCCGTCAAGCTTGTGTGTCTCGAGTCTCTCCTATAAAGTTCGTCCTCTCCTATGACCCAGGAGCCGGTTTATATAGATACCGGGTCTCCTGGTCGATTACAAGGTAAAGCCGGGCCACGCCCGAACTCGGAGTCCTAACCAGAGTCTAGCTCATCTATCTTGGCCTCCAAGTCTCGCATCCCGCCTCCGGGTCTTCTAGAACCTCCCTTGTTTACACCGGGTTACCGACAAACTCCTCGATCTATCAATGTAGCCCGGCCAATGATGATCTGGTGGGCCTCGCCAGTCTTTCCTCCTGGCGGGTCATAGTTTCCCGTTCTTGGGCCTACCGGGTTATCTTTCCCCAACAGTAGCCCCTAGGATGATTTGAACTCCAAGTTGGCGCTTCTTCAACCTATGACCATAGCTTTTGGAGAAGAGCCGCCATTCTTGTAGTTTAGATTATCCTCCTGAAATAAAAAAAACTGGTTAACAAAATAATATGCCGGGTTACATTGCTTCTT